>CM030022.1:16864328-17234370 GCA_017639485.1 Pluvialis apricaria
TGTGATACTAAATGGGAGTCGGAGAGGTGACTCAAACTGGAGCCAGTGCGGGCAGTACAAGGGAGGAATGGATGCGGGGGCAGAGAGACACAAGATAAATCCTTGCGGTCCTTCCCAGCTGGGACATGAGTCGAGCTGCACTGCAAATGCGTTGCAGGCACTGGGGGACACGCTCAAACTCAGCTTGATGTAGAGCAGCTCTCAGTTTTCCATCAATCATTCACTGCGTTTTAGCTCCTTGAGCATTAGTGATTTCTTAAATGTAGGCTCGACCCACAAGCTTAATTTTTGTGGGTGTATAAACAGCCAATGTTTCCCTCTCCTAACACAGGACTTTGAGCAGTGTTTCCTGGCATCCCAAGCTATTGATGGACCATTCTTGGTGCCCTTGAGAAGCCTGATGCTGTCCCCGTGCCAGCATGGGGACATTTCCAACCAAACTTCCCCATCTTTGGGTCAGTTCACTGAAGGTAGCAAAGGGGATTTTAGACCCTCCCGTCCCACGGTGCCTACAAGCTGGATAGGAGATGGATGTGGCCATGGCCACCCACGTTTGGGCTCTCCAGCACCGATGGATATCTGGAAGAGACCTGCAAGGCTGGCTAGGCAGGAGAGGACCTGTGGTCATGCATCACTAGCACCATTGCTGCGACGAAATCCTGGCTTTGGTGGACTTTAGTGCAAGTTCTGCCTTCTGAAGCAAGGTTCAGAATGCTTCCCGTTATGAGGACGGGGTTTAAGAACATCTTCCCTAGCTTGGGCAGAGTGAGACGCCAACCTCCCCCCAAACCCTGAGCCCGTCTCATCTCTGGGCTGGGGTGACATAAAGAGACTCATTGGGTTCCTCTGGTTTTAAATAGCGAGGCGTGGATTCAGGCGCAATGCTTCCTGATGAGCTGCTTACTTTTTCAAACAGATGATGTTTGTGTCCAATAAATCTCTGCAGGCAGAACTCCTTGGTCTAGCAGTTTGACTCCTAATTAAATATTTACTGAGATGGCACCTCACCCTGCCCCAAGAAATATCGTCCTTTCACCTCCGCGTGGCTATTGCCTCCTTTGCAATGCTGCAGTTTAAAGAGAGCCATTTAAAGCCTCGGCTCCAAGAAAACAGAGAAAAGCAATTCTCCCTCCACCTTTCCAATCTCTCTCCATTTTCCCCACTCTGTGAATAAAGTTTGCTAGAGGCCCTGGAGCTCCGGCTTCTCGGAAAGCAAAGGGCTCTCGCAGGAGGGCTGGAAATCTCCCCATCAGGTAGGATGCTATCTCCTTTCAACAGCAATCAAAGAGAACAGCTACCCAGGAGGGAGCCGGAGCAGCGCGGCTCCCCGGGGAGAGCAGCCAGGCTGATGGAAATGTCACCCCGTGCATCGGCAGATGCCGGGGGAGAGATGGAGAGAGTGGTGGGGGAGCGGGTCGGGCTGGGGACTGCTGCGTGGGGTCACCAGTCACCCAGGGGTGGCTGTTTGGGGTGGCTGCATCATGCAGAGGGTTGAGCTTTTGGGGAAAGGGGGTTTGGTTTGTCCTGGTTTTAACGATGTACTGCAACATACTCTTTTGGGTGGACCGAGCATCTTCAGGGGAAGGAGGGGAAAGTGATCTCTGGTTTGAGCTGACCTGAATCGAAGCAGAACCACAATGAAGCTGCCGTGGGGGTCCCCACGTGAAGCTGACACGGGGTCCCCACATCAGCTGGAGCCTGTGTCTCGTGTGGCACGGCCCAAGGGCTGCCGGGGAGAGGGACCCCGGGTTGCCCACCACCCTCCTCCCGCCGAAGGGCAGCAGCAGCAGCCCCCGGGGCTGCCGCTGACCTTTGGGGTGATGCTGTGCGGGGTGGAAAGGGCTGGACTGCCCCATTGCCATGGGGACCTGCCTGCATCTGCTCATTGCCGCAGCTCCTTGGGTCCCGTCCCCCCCTTCCCCATCCGTCCCCCGCCCCGTCTCCCATCCATCTGCCCAGCCAGCGCGAAGCTGTCCAGACCGCACTCCTGCAGAATCCTGCCCCGGAGCCCACGGCCTGGGTGACGCCCCCTGCGAACCGAGGGCTTTCCCCCCATTCTCGTGCCTCTCGGGGTTCCTTCACGTAGGTAAAAATCAGAACTGGTGGTTTCAGAGCCCCTGCAGCCCCCTGTCCCCCACGCGCACCTGCACCCCCTGCATTTGTTTCGTAGCAAGGCTATGATGCATCTCCCTCGCTCTTCTTCCCGCGCTGGCCTGGGTTTATCTCCTTCCAATTAAATAAGCGCAGATAGCGGGTTTAATAAGGCCCTGCCTATGAAAGATTACTAACGATTTCATTTCCAACATGTCGTGAATTATGAGGCAGCCTGCAAAACAAAGCCGAGCGGGGACAGGCTTGGCAGCTAATTACTGTCCCCCATGTCCCCCACGCTGCCACCACAGCTAGCCAGGCCCCTAATTGCTCCCTGCACCTGATTGCATTTTGCTGGTGGTTGTGGTTCCTTCGCAGCTCTCGCCTGGCAGTTGGCTGTTGCCGCTTCTCTCTCTGCTCCACCCCCCCACCCCCCCCTTCTTCAAGTTTATTAATGAAAACCTTATCTGTCTGTGCAGATAATGCCAGAAATAATTAGTACTCAGTGAGGTCTGTCAGGCTCCTCTCCTCTCCCGCCCCCCTGCCCTGATCTCCTTCCTATTTGCAGTTTCCCGGGTGCTTGGTTACTGCTGAGGATGTTTTTTTGGAGGGGGGTTTTAGACCTTTCTCACCCTGGGCAGCTTTCAGCCTTCCTGGCTGCCCCAGGCTCGGGGCTGTGCTGGAAAACCTCCTCTGGAGGGGATGGCAGGGAGAAGGGGACCAACTGCACCTGCGATCCCTGCTTCAAATCATCCGAGTTTTCCTTGTTCGCGGCAAACCTGGTGCACGCGGGGAGCTGCAGCCAGGTACACCGGATGGGTTTGGTCTCAAGGGACCTGGCCGGGGTGCAGGTCCCCCCTCGTCCCATCTCTGTGGGAATGCAAGGGGCAGCCCCAGCTTTGCATCGGGGTCCTGTCCCAGCTCTTCTTGAGGTCCTTTTTTTTTTTATTATTATTATTATTATTATTATTACGTTTATATTTGTTGTTTCTTGGTTTAAATGTTTCAGCCTGATAAAGGACGACAGCGCTTCTCGAGTGCCTGGGATGGCATAAATAATTCCAGTGCTGAGAGAGAGATTTACAGTGATATAAATGTCAGGAGTGAGCCCAGTTTGTATTAATGGCCTTATTAGTTATGTTGCTGTAAAATACTGATACTCCAGTTGTTAAGCAGCCATGGTTTTGCTCTGCAGCATTAATTCAATAAATTGGGGCTTTTTGATATAAATCTTAAAGTCTGCTGAACCCCATTAGAAAATCCTTCATGATATGTCAGAGATCTTCAAACGGCTTTGACTGAGATAGACCTGGGAATAAAAAGCGGTTTGGTGTGCAAGTATAGGGCAAAGCTGGTGAGTGGCGCATCCCCATGCCTTGGCTGCAGCTGCAGCATCCTCCCGTGGGATGGAGATGCTGTGGGACGTGGGTGTTGCACAAGCACCCTGGCCACAGCAGCTCTGGTCCTGCCCAGAGCCACCCCAGCCCTTGGAGGTCTCCTGGCCATAGAGGGACCCAGGGTGGGCTTGGGTTTTTCAGCTACTGGCTACAGAAACCACATCTCAACCCACATCCCCAAGGTCAGGTCTGGGCATCTCCCGCCAGCCGGAGGTTGACTTGGCTCCATCCCCAAGCACCAGCTCGCCAAGGCTTTGAGAGCAGGTTGCAGCCTGGCTCTGGTCTCCTGAGGAGGGAGAAAGGGAGAGAAAGCTGGTGCTCGGCTGGGGTTGGGGGGGGTGAAACTGTGTCTAGAGGGAGAAGATGCCCATAGCACTGCTCTCATCCCTCTCTGTGCCCTCCCCCGTACTGTCCCCATCACTGCCTCTGCTTCGCTGCTGTCACCTCCTTCAGCACATTAGTCCAGAGGTGAGCTGACAGCAGGGACATCTCTCCTTGTCTGACCCATGGCCCCTGAGGTGTCCATCCTCACCACCCTCCAAAGGGCTGCCATCCTCCTATGGGCCCACGCTGCTGTAAGAGGTGCCAGCACTGTCCCCATCACGTCTGTCCCTTCCCCTTGTGCCACAGCCACTGCTCCTGCCACGGCTCTTTTGCAACTCTGCACTTTCCACCAGCGATCTGCCAAGTGTGCGGGAAAGGAGGGAGGAATCGGGGGGGGAAGTACCGTGATAATTGAAAATAAATGATGCATTATATGAAATAAATGTTCTGGTGCAGCCGGCTTGCTGCAGCTGATTATGTATTTCTTTTTCTTCCCAGTGTTTGGGAAAAGGGGGGGTTGGATGTAAAGGAGCAGCACCCCCAGGCAGGTGGGGCTGTAAGGCTTTCACCCATGGCTTGGGAGCATCCTGCAGTGACGGCCGCTGGAGCAGGACATCATTGCCAGATGGGAGTCCAGAGCAAAAAAGGCAGTTCGCTCTGGGACATGCTGGAGGTCCATGGGCTCAATGCCCAGCCACGATGTCTAAGACCAGGACAAGGGCATCACAGGGAGCCTCCAGAGCTGCTTCTCTGCTTGCTACTGTTTGCATTTGAGGATGTCCCAGGTCTGACATGGTGTCCCTATATTTAACGGCCATCCTCAGGCTATGCACGTGCCTCTCTCCTGAGCCTCCTGCCCCAGCACCTGCCTGACCGTCAGGTCTGTGCCACCCATAACCTGTCCTCCACAGGGTCAGTCACGCGTTGCCTTGGTGGGCACTTGGGTTGGCCAACGGTGACCAGAGCTCTGCTGCTCCCCTGCCCGAGCACAAGTGTTAACATACGTAAAGCAAATGGACCCTGTGCCTGAGGTGGGTTTTGTTTGAAATGTTCCTCTAGTGAGGATTAACCCCTGACACTGCTATTTGGTATGGGAAAAGTCTGTGTTTTCCTGGGAAATGGTGGATTTAACCAGGAACGTGAAGCTTTCTCCAGCCTTGGATCCCCCACATCACCAACTGACCGTGTTGCAGTTCTTATGCCTTGATAAGACTTATCCTGGATTATTATTTAGCAGCTAATTAATCTTGAGAGCGATGTGAAGGCTTTGAACTGCTGTTTGAAGATTGAGTGGATGATTTCTGCTCTTGTCAAAGAAAGAGGGATTTGGAGGTAAGATCCCAGCTCTGAATGACATTACATTGCTCTCCCCAGGCAGGTGGGACCGGCTCCTGCCTCCCTCTCCTGCCAGCGCCTGCAGGGCCCCTGCGAGACAAATCCCCCCTAGAAATCAGGAGCAAATGGTGCTTGGGAGGGACACTAGCTGAGATGCCATCGGGCTGAGGACTGGGTACTCCCTGTCCGAACAGTCAGACGCCAACGGGAGTCTCCCTGCAGGATCTGCGATGGTTGGAGTTAACAGCCCAGCCCTTTTCTTCTACCACAAGTGTTTTCCCCTAATATATCTTGTTCGCTTGCAGACTCAGGGCAGTGCTGAGCAACAGCTCAGACATCTCATTAGTCACCGCCGATGATGGCCACGCAGCGTCTGGCAGAGCTGTGACGCCGAGGTCCTGACCGCTGGCACTTCCCGAGCCAGGGATGTTTTGCAGATGAGTGGCGCTGCTCCCCAAAAACTACAGCTGAAAACTGGGGAAGAAACCACGTCCCCCTTGGGGTCGAAGCCCGTGGAAGATGCTCTTTCTCTGTGCTGGC
This sequence comes from Pluvialis apricaria, assembly GCA_017639485.1. Classification (NCBI taxonomy): domain Eukaryota; kingdom Metazoa; phylum Chordata; class Aves; order Charadriiformes; family Charadriidae; genus Pluvialis; species Pluvialis apricaria. Next base: position 16,870,016 of record CM030022.1, read on the forward strand.
CCCTCGTTCCTGCCCGCGGGGCATGCAGTGAATTATGCTTAGCCCCTGTGAACCTGCTTCTTTTTAAAATACATTTTATCCTTCCCCCTGCTTGCCGGGCTCAGGGGTGGCTCCATGGAGGGCTGGTGGGTTTGTCTGCTGCTGCGTTGATTTGGCAAAGGCTAAGGATGAAAGCCCTGCAGTCTCTAGCTGTAGAAGCTTGTCGAGATTTAGGCCAAATCGGCCACTGGGGACATAGGGGACCCCAGATGGGACCGACAGATGCTCCCCTCTACCCCTCTTCAAAGAGAGAGGTAGAGGAGGAAAAAGAGACTTATGAGTTTAGAAGGATCTAAACTACTTTAATGAAATAGTAATAAATAAAATAATAAAAGGAAAAATAATAAAAGGAAATAATGAAAATATACAAAACCGTATCAAGCTCCCAGGATGACAGTCACGACACCGGCTGGCACTGGGGCAGTCCCAGGCTGGACTCAGTGATGGACGGGAACTGGATTCCGGGTCTGGATTCAGGATCGGGACCAAAGGCAGACGGACAGACAGAGTCCTCCTCAGACGTCGGCCATTGAAGGAAAAAGAAGGCCTGACCCTTTGATCCCTCAGCTTTTATCCTGAGCATGAGGCAGATGGGATGGAATACGCTGTTGGTCAGTTTTGGGTCCCCTGTCCTGTCCGCTCCTCCCCGTAGGTGGGACCCCACTACGCTTTTCCGCTGCCGACTCTCCAACGTGGCAAATACAAAGTTGGTTGCCCGTGGGTGTTATAGCAATAAGGATAAGCAAGAGCCTCTCTGCATCCCATGCCCGGGCATCAGCTCTAAACATCGGTGTGATCGCTCTGAGAGAGCGAACATTGTCTGCACAGTGTGCTGTTAATTTCAGTAGGTGGAAGAGACCCAGCTAAGAAGCGAAGGTACTGAACCAAATTGGTCCTGTTTTACCTCAAACCAGGACAAAGCTGTAGAGGTTTTTTGGCTTGCGTTTCCCCAAATTCTGTCCATCACGGAGTGAACAAGCACCATCAGCCAGGAGCAGCCTGAAACTGGAGACATTTGGCACAGGGGTTGAGCATCGATCTCTGGCTGCTGGGCAAGCCCCAGCCAAAACCCCACTGGTGTCAGGGGGCAGCTCCATCCCTCCTGGCTTCCGAACATTGGGCTGGGAACTAAAACCAGCCTGCTTAGAAAGCAATCATTTGACATTGTGCCGTTAGACTTCAGATGTGCATCACCACCAGTAATAACCCCGAGGAGAAAGGCTGGTGGACCTCAGGGCGTTTTGGTTTTAATCTGACCTGGGTTTGTGATGCTTTGAAGACGGCATCCTCCATCGCTGCCCGGGGAGGTGGGGAAGGGGAGGGGAGTTTAACCTCCCATCCCTCACCCTCCACCGCTTCCCCGCCACCGTTTTCTCTCTCCAGAAGCTGTACCCAAGTACAACTCACTTCGTTATGAATTTCCTTTACACAGAGGTTTTTAAAGTGCCTGAGAATGGGGGCTGGTGTCACGGAGACGCTTTACAGCCCAGCAGCTGTAATACTTAAGTGCTGTTTAAATAGCAAGCTCGTCTAAAAGTAATAGGCGAAGAGCTGAAAGCTTGCCAGAGCAGCAGGGTGGTGTGTGCCTGGTGGAATAAACTGTACGGAGATGACTTTGGGGAGCAGGGCTTCTTCCCCAGCAGCTGCCTGGGTCAGACTGGGGATGGGATCGTGTCCCCCTCGGAGCTCTGCTGCCCCGGGGACTCGGTGCGCCCCGGGGACGGTCCAGCTCCCCGACACCGGCTGATTGCGGCTGGATGGCCGTGACCCACGGGTGTCCTTTCACCAGATGGCTGTGACCCATGGGTGTCCTTTCACCAGGTGACCTGTCTTAATGAGACTGGGTTCCTCAATGCTCCTGCCCGCTGGAGGAGCAGTCTGCACCCCTGCGGTGGCCCTTCCTTGGCCACGTGGGTCCCCCCACACCTGCAATCCCCAGGGGAGACCCCGCGCAGCGCGGGAGCCACGAGGCCGCATCCTGAGCTGGAGAAATGCCAGCGGAGGGGCCGGCAGCCTGGGGAGCCCCTGGGCAGGGATGCTGAGGGTACCTCAAGGTGCCACTGTCACCTCGTGGCCCGTCCTGCCAAGGCACACGGTGGCTCTGGGGAAACGGGTGCACTGGGACCCTTCACGTGGGTCTTATTTGCTTTTAATCCGGTAGCTAAATTATATTCTTCCCAAATGCAATAAACGAGAGGTTTAATCAAACCCAGCCAGCCAGCACTGATGGAATCTTGGCGGCAGAGGAAAATATTGCATTTTTGTTTGTTTATCTCCCCCTCTGCTGCCTTAGAGAGGTCCCAGCTCTCATGGGGGCTCCTTGTGCTCGGCAGCACCAGAGGGCACGGGCTTTGCCCCGCCGTTAACCACAGCACCGTGCCATGCGTGGGGCCATTGCGGCAGGACTGCTGCCAGCCCCCCTGCTGCCAGCCCCGCGCCTGGGCCAGGTGGCAGCGGTGGGACCGTCCTTCTGCTACACCTCTCCTCAACCCTCTTCTTTTCAGGAAGAGGGTCTCACTTGGTACCAGGAGCTGGTTGGTGGGTTCAAGCCCTCCACCCCAGGTTTCCGATCACCCACAATGGCATCAGGATCTGGTCTTATGGCATCTCCAGGTCTTAACAGGATGGAGGGGAAGCTGAGCACCTCCCCAGGCTGGAAGCAGAGGTGGGCAAGGGTCTGAGTGGGGCTTCACTGACTCTGTACTGGGGGGGGGCAAACCACCCCATGCCATCCAGCTGGTCAACGCAACCTCACCAGATGCTGCAGCCGGGAACCGAGGGGAGAATCCATGTTTTCCCTGCGCATCAGAGCCCTCAAAACCCACCAGATCCTGGCACGGGGCCAGCTGCTCCCAGAGATGTGGCTCCCCTGCCACCTTTCTCCAGATGCCTTTTCTCACTCAAAGCCCTTCCAGAAATAGCTTGCATACACCGCGCAGCCGGCTTTGCAAATAGCTCACCTCCTGAAACTGAGGAGGCAGAGCAGTCGCAGCACTGTCCCCCATGTCACTTCCACACTCCTGCGTGCCTCGGTGCCGGCTCCAGCGCGCAGAAACCCTCCGCTTCCCCCGGGACACCTCTGCCGGCTGGGAAATGGGGACGTGCCGGGGTCCTCTGTGTCCCGGTGGTTGTGTCCCGGATCCCCAGCTTTGCTGAGGGAGCTGACCTTCGGCTCGCTCAGCCACGTGCGTCCCACAGCCCCGCGGGGAAGGGTGGCTGGTGGCTTCCAGGGGCAGGGCAGGTGGCCCAGGGGACACGGCACATGGCCCCGCTGCCACAGTGGCCGGGCACCGCTGTGCCCAGCTGCAGCACTCTGCCTCGTGTCCCTTCTTATATGCTTATTATGCCAACATAAAGGGGGGGGAATGCATTTTTTTTATGTACGTTTAACTGATTTATTAGTAGTCTGTAATGCCAGTAATAGCTCATCTATAAATCTGTTCTTGAGAATTTATAGGGCAAATATTCCAGCACTGTATTAAAGACACAACTCATAAATGCTCGCAAGCACCAGCCCAGCGGCTTCGGCAGGAGGAGATGGTTATCCCGGGGGAGGGAGAAGCGGCGAACTCACCCCAGTGGCTTTCACCCGGACCCTTGAAAATCTTTGGGAAGAAAGTTATTTTAGGGACTGTCCCCTCCAGCCAGGAGGTGCCTGTGGCCTCCTGCTCCGTGCCATGTGGGCACCGAACCCGGGGTGGGTGCCAGCACAATCCGGATGCCAAAGTGCTGCTCCCACCCCTGTGGGCTCCCGGCTCCCCCCCAGCGCCCTCCCCGGGGAACCCCCGCAATCTGCCATCGCCTCGTCCCCAGCCCAGGGTGACAGTATTTACCGCTGAAGTGCGCCGAGTGTAATTGCTAATCAGATACAGGCAATCAATTCATCCCCCCGCCGCCGCCGTGGGGAGGGGCTGCTTTTCCCTGCTGAAGGTGACTCCTGCAGGAATTCAGATTTAAAAATAAAGGCGATAATCATCAGAAGTTCATTAAATTAGCATCAGGTTCATTTGCACTCAGCGGGGGTGGGGGGGGGGACGAGGCAGAGGGTGTCTTTGCTGGCCTCCCCTGCCCTGGGTACCGGGGTGTCCGCAGGAGATGCCTCCAGCGGGACGATGCTCAGAGCGCTGCCGATGCTCGGAGCGCTGCTGGGAGCCCTCCCTGGTTTACTCCTCCCGTCCCAGGGCTGCTGCAGTCGTGAGTCAACAGTGCGGTATATTTAAATGCAAAACACCATTATCCTTCATTAAAAGCTCTGTCATCACCCAGACTGCACAGGAAAGAGTTATTACACCATTACGCTCCCGGTGACACACGGCTTCCCCGGCATCACCACACTGATGCACCTTGGCCGTGCCCGGTGCCCGTGGTGAGCCTGCGGCGCATGGCCGGGGGCTCTGCCATGTGGAGGTGGCTGACATCTGATTTTCCCTCGGCAGTGGCCTCAGAGCAGGGCGGGAAGGCACAGGGGAGCCGGGCCTGGGGGGTACGGGGTGTCACAGCACAGGAGGGATGCTGCCGGCATGGCAGGGACGGGCACCACATGTGCTGGGAATGCTCAAGGACGGGCTCAGCCCCAGAGCGGATGAGCGCTATGGAGGCTTTGGGGACTGATAATTCTTTGTTCCCAAAGCCCAACAAGCCCAGGTGCCATTTCTGGCAGGGGGTTTCCCTCCTTGGGACTGGGCACAGGCAGGGGAGTGATGCCTGGGATGGGGCTGGGGCTATGTCCCCTGGCTGTCCCATGTCCCCCAGCTGCCCCAGCACCCGCCAGGGACACGGGGCGGCTGCAATGAAATCACCCCACAGCGTCACTCCCTGCTCTGCACCCCCAGCCCAGGGTGGGGGGATGTTTGCCCCTGCGCTCATCATAAAATCCAAGTGAGAGCGGAGCTGGTGTTTCACGCGACTCCCAGCGATTCCCCGTCACCAAGTTCTGGAGATGCTGTTTCCCTCTCGGTGGAGGAAAGTGAGTGAGGCAGAACAGCTTTTGTAGTGGTGGGGTGTTGATTCACGGCTCGTAATTTAATTAAGAGAGAAATGAGATCAAAAGGGGACTGTATTAAAAAATAAATCAGGTAGAGGGAGTGGAGTTCCTTCCTTTAATTACGGCGTGGATTTGTAACGGCAAGAGACTCCATCAATCACAAAGGAAAGAAAAGGTGTCAAGTGGAGAGAAACCTTCCCTGGGTTAATTACCGCTAACAGAGGAGGAGATTATTGGGCCCGATGTCAGAAAGCCAATACGTCCCTGGCGGCCACTCCGGCAGTGCTGGGTGGCACGAAACCCTTCTGACTTTGACCATGGTGACGCTGGAGGTGCCCGATGGGTGCAGACGAGGGGATGCCCGTGATGCCAGGCTGCGATGGTGGGGAGGGCGGGCTGGGGGCTGCGGGGGCAAATGCCCCCGGGCAGGGGCAGACAGCGCGGGGCCGGGGCCGGGCACGGCCGCATGGCAGGGGTGGCCACGATGGCCCCACTCTTGGGAGCCACGGGCTGCGCCCTCAGCAGCACCGGTGGGGACCAGGGCCAGGCTGGCAGCAGCCTGATTTGTGGAATAAGTAATTCTCTTTTGATCGTCTGTTGTGTAAATCATCAGTGGCCAGGAGTTAATCATGCATATGAAATGAATCCTTCTCCTGCCTTAATGAGTGCTGAATCGTGACCAGCATCTGTTTACTTCTGACACTTTCATCTTCTTGACAGTCTGAACAATTAATTGTTTCCAATAATCTCCTTTTTATTCTATTAAAAAAAAATATCCGAGAGCAAGAAACTTCCCACTCCACACTCCTGCTTCCAGCGTTGCCCCCCTAATCTTTGGTTTTTTTCAGTCTTAAGCGAGGATTTGTTTTTTCGGGAGCGATGTGAGGGCTCCGCAGGCGCTTGATGATCCTGGGGAGGAGCGAGCTCTCCGCTTGCCCAGCGAGGATGATGCTGGTGGCCGGACCGCCTTCCTTGCAGGCCAGATTTGAGGCCGGGCTTTTCACAGTTAATAGCAAATAACAAGCGTGTTTGAACATGGCTTCCACATGCCATTTACCTGGAGCAAACCGCAATTAATCCACTGGTTGCACTGCCAACGCAATGTTGTAATTGGATTAATTAGAGAGGAGCTAGCGGCCGCTCTGGGGAGGTCTGTCTCTGGCTGCAGCCTCCTCCAGCAGCGGGACCCGTGCCCGCCGGGTGCCGGACGGCATCGCCGGGAGATGCTGGGGCCGACCCCACTTCCCCAGGGCTATCGCTTGCCCAGCCGCAGGTGCTGTGGCTTGATGATGGCTGATGGAAATGATCTGCCTGCTAATTGGAGTTTATGAGGCATGGCCTGGTTAACGGGTGCTCGTAAGAGGCAGAGGGGGTGTGGGTGGGTTCTGCCACCAGCCAAGGGGACTGGGGGAACTGGGGTCTTGTGGGGGGCAGCGAGCCGCGAGCCCAGGAGGGGACCCGCAGGCGAGGAGCTGGGTGGGTGTTTTGGCAGGTGAGGAACGAGGTCGCCTTCCCCACCAGCCTTGGCTGGTTGATGGGCAGCAGATGCTGTCTGCCAGCCCTCGGTAGGCTCTGCCCCACGTTTTGGGGAGAAGCAGGGAGGGGCTGTGTGAAGCAACCTGTCCCCTGACCCGGGTTTGTGCTCTGGGGCCAGATCCTGCCCTGCCGCCTGGGGTCTGTGCCATTGATTCGGCTCCCTGGCTGCCCTTTGGAAACACCCTTAAAAGTATATATATGTGTATGTGTAGGTATTAAAAAAAGCATTTTGGGCACTCTGCACCGAGCCTGCTGTCCATCTGGCTGGAGGAAAGGTGGGGGGGCTGTGGGGACAGAGTGCCCCTGGACACAAGGCGCATACCCAGAGGCTGCGGGAGGATGCCAGCCCTAATTGAGATAATTGAGTCTAACCTGGCTCAGCTGGAAAACAGGGGCCGCAGTGGATTTATTGCAATTGCCTAAATCAACTAAAAAAAACCCCAAAACTGCCCTTGGAAAGCAGGCAGCTCCCCACATTGGGGCTGTGGGAGCAGCTGAGCTGGCTGCTGGTGCCAAACACCAGCCTGAAGCTCTTTTGAAGCCCTCTGAGCTATCCTTGCTGGAACACATCCTGTGGCCATCATCAGCTAAAAGCCCAATCCCAAACTGCTGAGAACAGACTCTGCACCCTAATCCACGCAAACCACGTGGGACCTGAGGCAGTGGGACACCCGTGCTGCCTTTGGACTCCATCCCTGCTAAAGGGAGCTGTGCAGCACCAGCCCCACTCGGGAGGCTACAAAGGTGAGGCCAATGGGCACAACCCAACCTTTAGGTACTTTATGGACCTGTCGGAGCGGGGCCAGAGGAGGGCCTGGAGATGCTGCGAGGGCTGAGCCCCTCTGCGGGGAGGACAGGCTGGGAGAGGGGGGGTTCAGCCTGGAGAGGAGAAGGCTCCGGGGAGACCTCAGAGCCCCTTCCAGTGCCTAAAGGGGCTCCAGGAGAGCTGGGGAGGGACTCTGGATCAGGGAGGGGAGCCATGGGATGAGGGGGAACAGTTTTACACTGAAAGAGGGCAGGTTTAGATTAGATATCAGGAAATAATTCTTTCCTGTGAGGGTGGTGAGCCCCTGGCGCAGGCTGCCCCGAGAAGCTGTGGCTGCCCCATCCCTGGAGGTGTCCAAGGCCAGGTTGGACGGGGCTGGGAGCACCCTGGGCTGGGGGGAGGTGTCCCTGCCCAGGGCATGGGGGGTTGGAACTAGGTGATCTTTAAGGTCCCTTCCAACCCAAACCATTCTAGGATTTATTCCTTCCTTTAGCCAAAAGGAAGAACAAAATCCCACCAGCTGCTCCATTTTCCAGAAAAATTAGGGGGTTTTTCTGAGTTGAGTCAGCTTCTCCAGGAGGCAGTCGGGGCGAGCGGCAGCTTCAGCAACGTGCAGGATGCAGCGTGCAGCAGGTTGTAACCGGGGTCTGAAGAGATGCATCGGGAAGGCCATCACAGCTCCTGCAAGGGGCAGTGGGGGTCCCTGGCCGAGCAGGAAGGTTTGCCACAGCCCGGCCTCATCCGAGCTCCCGACTGGCAGCCAGCAGGGAAGAGGACATCCCTGAGAGCCAGGCACCTGCAGGTGTCCCCAGCTGCTCTGGACCCTGTGGGAGGCGCGAGGCCCTTGCATCGCCCCAGCCAGCAAATCCAGCTGTCCTCGGGGACCTGCCATGACCTTTCGCTGAGCACCAGGAGCCGGCGGCTCTTGATCCGGCTTGCAAACCAGCTCAAACAGTGACGGCAAGGTCAGCGAGATTTGGGGCTCCCGGACACGTCCCTTGTCACATCAGTTCCCGCGGCATACTTGGCTGTAATTTAGCCCAGTTTAATTGGTGCTTAAATTAGCCGCAAATGGAACAGCACTGCAGCTGCGGCTGTGTTCGAAAATATATAAAATTACAGCACAGTAAAACATTTTCACATTTCATTAGTGTGTCTTAATGGGAAGTGTCTGCTCCCCAAACTCCCCGTTTGCTCTCCAGAGCAGTGAAAGTTTACACGTTAGCAGTTGTGGTGCCCATTAACATCTCAAAATGCTCCGCATGTTTTGCAAGGGCAGCGCTGCTCCACGGGGATGGGATGGGAAGCCTAAAATTTAGGGGAGTGGGTACTCTCCTAAGGCACCTATAAGTGGCTGGTGGGAGGGAGCTGAGCAGCGGCATCCTGCGCCCCAGGTGGGAGCATCCCGCGCCCCAGGAGGAGCACGAGAGCCCCTTTCCCGGGATGGGGCTGCCTGTCCCCCCGGCTTTATCAAAGCTCTGGCTTTCTCCCAAGCAGGGTAATGCCTCCGATCCATATCGGGAAGCTTTTTCAGTCGAAGCAGCTTTTTAGCAGAAGCCTATTTAACACTTAGGCTGATGCCCTCAAGTGCTTTATTTTATAGTATTTCTGTACCTCTCCATTATAAGTAATAGCCTATAAAAGCCGGAACGCGGCACTTTGCTCCCTCCTGCTTCATTCCCCCGTGGCGCAGGCAGCCCTGCGTGGCAGGGACCAAGAAGGGAGAATGGGGCTCCTCTGCCCATGGCTGCTGCTGCCCGGGCACAATAATCCAGAGGATGGAGGAAAAAAAAGCCAGAGAAAAAACTCCATGAGTGGTGATTGCACAGAGTCAAGCTGCTCATCCCATCAGCGTACCCCGGCAGGTTTGGGTTAAATAGCTTTGGGTTTGTGGCCCGTTCTGGGCTTCTCAGCTGGCATCTTCCCTGTCCCGGGGGGGGGGGGGGGGTCGGGATGGGGGGGGCTCGTGGTGTGAAATGGGTTTTGAGGTCTGAGCCCAAACTGAAAGGGGGGGAATTGTACCTTGTCCCTCTCCCACCTCATCTCAGTCTCAGCTGCTCCAGGGAGCTGGGCTCTTGTAACCGGGGTGGCCAAGGAAAGGTGAGGGATGTTGAAGCCCAGTGGGGTTTTAAAGCCTGAACAGTATGGGGAGGAGATGAAACCTCCTCCTACCCCCAGTTAGGCTTATGGGTTCGGCGCAGTGAGGTGCAGCCAGGCACGGGGGGCAGGCTGGAGGAGGGGATGGGCATCCACCAGGCTGGCACCAGGAGCTGGAGTGAGCCGGGAACGGGAACATCCTGGTGCCAGCTTGGAGGAGGAGGTGCATCCTGGATATGACCCATTCCAACCTTCCCAAATTGGAGGCAAAAGCCCAACACCTTCCAGCTCTGCAGCCCAAACCTGCACTGAGCATCCCCCAATCCCCCCTGCTCCAGCCGGACCGGAGCTGGAGGCTGGGATCCAACCCAGCTGCCTCCGCTGCCTGAGCTAGTAATTACCCCAACAGGCAACGGTGCTATTTGTGAGATTGGAGGTTGCTAATTGCCAGCCGGGGAAGGCAATGAAGAGGAGAGCAGCTCTGTTTTGCCCTCCCCATCTCTCAGGCACATCCTCGGGGCGCTGGGACCCTCTGCCTGTGGCCGGGGGCTGCCCAAGCCTGCCACAGCCCGGCGAGGTGCTTCCCTCCAATTGCTCCCAGACTGGCAAGCCAGACCCTGCCTCTCCTGCCCGGACACGTGCAGCTGTGGGCTCTGTCCCCCTCTGCCAGCTGCGTTTGACCTTTCGGCAGTGGCACTTGGAGAGCAGCAGCGGCTGCGCAGCTTTGCCGCATGGTCCCCGGGGGCCGGCTCGCCGCCACGGCCGCTGCAGCTCAGAGGGGAAAAAATTATATTTTCTTCTCCATTCCTCCATTCCCCTTTCCGCTCTGGAGCTTTTTTTAGAGCCAAAGGGAAGAAAAGGCCGTGGTCTGGCTTTCCTGCCTCCCCTCTGCGCCTGCTCTTTCATTCCCCTCTTTCCAGCAGCCGCAAATGCAAACGCTCGCGCTTATCTGTCCCCACGCCTTTTCATCTTGCGCTGCCTAAATATCGAGGCCGGGCAGCGCTGGTAGGTGAGCAGGGAGGAAAAAGTGCTTTTGCTGGTGTGTGGTGCATGTGGGCGGGTGAGCTGCGGAGCTCCCTCCTACCAACGGAGAAGCCGGCTGCCTCCATCGAGGCGGGGGCAGCCAGCTGGGGTGGGAGACGCCTGGTCCCGCCACCGCGGGTGGCCCTGGGGAGGGGGACACAGGGGCTCGGCAGGTGCCTGGTGTCCATCTGCAGGTGATGGAGTGGTGTTTTGGAACTGCTGTGAGGCAGCTGGAGCCTGGTCGGGGGTGTCTTGCAGCCTGGGGGTGACACCCTGCGTAGTGAGCCAGTGCCGATGGAGGGGACATGGGCACCCTCATCCTCCATCATCTCCAACCAGGGGAGCGCAGCTGCATCCCCCCGATATCAGCCCCCCACCATCCCGGGGCGTATCACGTCCAGCACGCCGAAGCTTTCGAGGCGGGCACTGATGGATGGCCCTTGCTGGCGATGCGCCCCAGCACCCGCAGCCTCGGCGCTCCTCGAGGAAGGCTGCAGCTCCCCTTCCCCTCTCTCCCCCTCCCTTCCCAGCCTCTCCCTTATTTATCACCCCGTGAGGCACAGGCTGGAGAGAACACAGGGAAGGGACAGGGTGGCCGCTGCCACCATCCTGTGCCCCAGGGACAAGCACAGCCTTGCAGCCGCCCCGGGGCTGTGGGTGCTCCCCGGTTTCCCGTAGGTGAAAACAGCTTTTCCACAGGCGGAGAAAGGAAGGACAGAGAAAAGACACCTTTGGCAAGTGCCTTGTCCTTGGATGGACCTGGCCGTGGGGACAGGCAGAGGGGGCACCTCAGCTGCCAGGCTCTGCCCAGGGCTGTGCAGGCTGTGGGGCCGGCCCGGAGCCTTTCAATGTGGGGGAAAAGAGCCATAAAACAGGTATTTCCCACTGGAAAGATGAATGAACACTCTCAGGCAACTATTGACTCTGCCAAACACAGTGACCAAGCTAAGCGTGCACCAGCAGCAGTGCAGGACTGCCCGGCCACCCGCTGGGTGCAAACCGCACTGGCTCAGCACGCGGTGCTGCACATTGTCTCATGGCCATTGCTGCTTCCCTGCCCCACAGCCCGCTCCACACTGCCTTTTTTTGGGGAAACCAGCTGGGATCCAGCTCCACCGAGCATCTCCCAGCCCCTCTGCCCAGGCGGCCCCATGGCCAGACCCGCTCAGCATCCATCCCTATCTGCCACAGCATCCGAAGCGGAGCTGTGCATCGCCTTGCAGGCACACATCTCAGTTGCAAATGTTATTTTAAGCAAGGAGCCCTTCCTCCTCCTCCTCCTCTAGGCTAAAGCAGGAGATGCAGCGCAGTGGAGAACCCCCCCTCCTGCCAGGCAGGGCTGGCTCAGTCAAGGGAATAATTGGTAGGTGCTTCTGAAGTGCCATGAATAGAGGGCACTTGTAGCCTTTGTTTATTGACTCTTGAGTGATAATGAATACTTCCAAAGATAATTATTGATTTTCTACATGTGCAGTAAACCTGTTTGGCTGGGGAATGGGTGGAGCGACACCGCGCGAACGCTGCGTGGAGGTGGGAACAGGACGGTTTGGGCAAAACCAGGCTCCGGCTCTTCCTGCCGGGTGCAAGCCAAATAATAAAAAAAATTTAAAAATTCAGCATTTATAAAAAAAAAAATATTTGTGCGGCTCCAGGACAAACCCAGCTTTCTTCTCTCTGCTAGGGGGAATAGATTAAAATTTAATCCTAGTTAAACACATTTTCTCCTTTCCCTCCCCTCGGGTCCCTCTTCTGCATACACAGCTTTGTCCCACTGATCGCATCTGCCCTCGGCCCCAGAGCTCGTCCTCTTTGACAGCGGGTGTTTGCCCAGAGCAGGGACTGCTCTTTTTTTCTCAATCACCCCCAAAATCGAAGCCGGGGGGTGGGCAGGGCCGGGGAGATCTGGTCCTTTAAATGTGGGAGAGGATAAAGCAGGAGAAGGCAGGGCTGGGGGTCCTGAGCATCCCCACCTGCCTCTGAGCCTGGTAGGGCCCTCCCCGCTTTCCCAGGGGGTTTTGGCCCCCGAGGGGGGACCTCTGCGGGGCGAAGGGGTGGTGAGGGTTTCGCTGTGGGGTGCAGGTGGTTGTAGGCAGGGTGGGGGAAGCCCAGGCTCAGCCCTTTATGTCATCAAAAAAAACCAAAAAACACCACAACTGCAAAACAAACCACCAAATCATGGAAGAAGAGCTCTCTAAGGAAGGGATTGGGGGTTTTATTCTTTTTTTTTTTTCTCTCTTTTTGCTTTGGAGGAAATTGTGCAGCTCCCCTCCTGCTTTCCCTGTTCCCATCCCAGCACTCGCGCTCTCTGCCACAGCTTATCGCATCCGTTTGGGTGCAAACGTTTCAACCTGGCAGAGCCCTGGGTTATCGCCAGGGCTGTAAATAACCTGGGGTGGCATTTATTGCGATGCCCACGGGGTGAGTAACTGCTGGCTGGATGCTGCTGGGACGCTGCCCATCTGTGGGGGGCTTTGGGGATGCAGTTGCCGTAGCGTGGCTATGACCACCCCAAGGGCTCGGGGCAGCCTGTGCCCCGTGGCACCGGCCCCGTGGCTTCTCACAGGGGCAACGGCCCAGGCTTGGGGAAGCATTGGCAATGCCGTGGGCTAATAGATACACTAGAAACGTACGGTATCATTTCTGCTGATGATATAGTGCTTTTTCTGGGTATCTTGTAATGCTTTTTTCAGGCTGTTTATTTATGAGGCAATTTATTACAGCACAGTTATTCTATAGCAGGGAAGTCTATTCCTAGGAGCCTCCGTTAACGGAGCCAATTGCTTAATTGGCTCACTGATGTCTCCACAAGGTATGCCAGGAGAGAGGGATCTTGTTGTAATGATTGCAGCCTTCCTCCTGCCCACACGCCACCCGTGCTGCTAATTTAATAGTGCAAACATTTATTATTCCTTTTATTTGGTAGTTAATTTTAGGGTGTTTAGAGCTGCTGCAGGATTGCTGCTGGAGGGGGGGGAAATGCCCTGGGGTGCAACGAGGATCCTGGTTGCAGCTGGGGGCGGTTGGGCTCATCCTGCAAAGCCCGGAGTGGGGGGGATCAGGGGCTGATGCCTTGTGGTATTTAGTTAATGATCTGCAATCAGGGGGCCGGGGCTGACCAGGCTGCAGGGCTGACCCCCACCCCGCATTTGGGTCATTCGCCAACAAAACAGAGCGAGACCAGGGCATGTGTGTGCTTATAGCAGCTCTCTCTTTGAGTTTAATGTGCTCTGGAGGGAAACGGGCTCCTAACGAATATGCTGTGCATTAGGGGAAGGGCTGGAAGGACCAGAGGAAACCCAGGCTTGGATTTGCCTGGGCGGTGAGTGCCTGTCCCTGTCCCTGCCCATCCGTGGGAGAAGGGCGATGGGGTGGTTGGCAGCACCCACTTCTGCTGGTAGGTGTCTGTCCCAGGGCCGGTGGGTGCTGTCTGCAGCCTCCCCCAGCCGTGCTGTTGCAGCATGGCTGCTCTAGACCTCTCGAGCCCCTTCCCCTGCTTCTTCTGCTCTGCCCCACGGTTGCTGGCCATGGCAGTCACAGAATCACAGAATGGTCAGGGTTGGAAGGGACCTCTGGAGATCATCTAGTCCAACTCCCATGCCACAGCAGGGTCACCTCCAGTCCCTGGAGGGTCCCCACTGGCATCTCCTGCCTGTGGCATGCGCGATGTATCCTGGGCTAGAGCAGAGCCGCAGCTCGCAGCCGGCTTTTCCCAGCCCCGACGTGGTGCCTGTCACCTCTGGGCGGTTTCCTGGGGGGCGAATAACTTCCCAGCGAGCATCTCTCTGCCGTGCGTGAATGTCGTCCTTCCCTATCGGGCTTTTAAGGCGATGTCTGGCAGAGCTGACTGCGTTTCTATAAAGCCCTGCTGGATCTGTGCCCGCTCCCACTGCCGTCGCTTCCCCAGCAGCCGTCTCCAGCCGTTCATGGCCTCGCAGCACAAAGCCCCTTGCTGCCGGCCGGCGCGTGCCGCCAAGGCTCTCGCTTCGCAGCTCTCAGTGTGGGGACGCAGCCTGGGGCCGCCTGTCCCTGGGTAGCAGTGGGGCACAGCCCTGCCACTGGGAGCAGAAAGCAAAAAGGGGCAGGGAAGGAGGAGTTCGACAGACAACGCTGTCAGGAGGAGCCTTCTGCTAATTTTGTATTTGTCGCAAGAAAGCGATCGAGTTTCTCTGTGATTTTTGTTCTTTGTCGGCTCCCACTGCCTATTGTTCCTGGCTCCATTATCCCCCCCACCACTTACATAAACGTATCATGCGGGTTTGCAAGGCACAATAGAGAGAGTCTCATTCATCCAAGGTCACCAGCTTTTACTTGCGCTTCAAAGCATCTGGTAGAGGAAGCGTTTTCTCCTAAAGTTGTTTGTATTGTACTCGGTGCAGAGGCTAAGGGAAACGGCACTGCTGCACTGGTGCTGCCCCAGCCCTTCCCTCCCGCTCGCCACGTGCCTGGTCCCAGTGGGTCAAACCCTGCCCTGCAAGGTGAGGTCTTGTTTTCTGAGCTGGTTGGGACCCTGTTGCTGGGGCCAAGAGGCAATGTGCCCCGGCCCTGCCTCTCCACCAGTGTCTGTTAAATGGGGAAGGATGTGGAAGGTGGGGAAAAAGCGGGGTTCTTCCAAAAATCTCCTCCCCATATGGGTCCCACTATGGACCAGTTAAAGAGCATGGCCTCCTGCTGCTTTCTGCCTTGGCCGTCTGAGCTGGTGGCCCTGGGCTCTCCCTCTTTCTTCACCCGTGTCTGGTAAACAGTTGGCACTGGGCAGACGCAAAGGCTACTGTTAGCCTGCGTCGGAGGACGGGGACTTGGGTCCCAGGCTGATGCTGTGCCCTGCAAAGGGCAAGGTGTGGGGGTGCCCGTGATCCAGCAGCGAGCTGGAAGCGGTAACGATGGGGATGGACTAAGGAGGGTCCTGGGGACTGCAAAAACACCAGGGTGGAGCTGGGCCTGTGGGCGGTGAACCTGCCTTTAGGGTGGGAGCCATCTGAGCCCCCCTAGAGCCGTCTGGGCCGGGGTGACCGGCGAGGCAGCCCGTGTATTCCGCAGGCGGTAAGAGTGAGCCCAGCAGCCGGGTCCCCTCCGGAGCAGCCCCGGGGGCGGGTGAGAGCCCCCGCCGCCCCGAGCCGAGCCGTGCCGGGCTCCCCACCGCCCCGGCGGCGGCGGCAGCTGCGGGAGGCGGCACCGGGGAGGGGACGGCGGCCGGGCCCGGCCCCTCTCCCCGCCTCGCCGGCACAAAACGGCAGGCGGGGGCGGTCGGGGCCGCACAGCTCCCCGCCGCCGGGGCAGCGCCGGGCCGGGCTGCCGGGAGCGAGCGGAGCCGCGCGGGGGATGTAGCGCTCAGCGCCGCGCAGAGCGGCGGGGCCGGGGGGGGGCCCCGGGGGGTACCGGCGCCGGGGTGGGGGCGCCATGGCCAGCGTGCAGCAGGGCGAGAAGCAGCTCTTCGAGAAGTTCTGGCGAGGCACCTTCAAAGCCGTGGCCACGCCGCGACCCGAGAGCATCATCGTGGCCAGCATCACGGCCCGCAAGCCGCTGCCCAGGTAAGGGCTGCCAGGGCATGGGGGGGCTCAGGGACATCCCCCCGCCAACCTGCCTCGGGCTGGGGGTTGCACCACCCCGACCCTCCTCCTCACCCCCAATTAGTACCCCCCCCCGCCATCAGGAGGGTCTGGAGTGTATCCTCCCCCCACTGCCAGTTAGGGGCTGGAGGACCTGGGGGGTCCCCCCTGGTGCCTGGGGCAGGGGGCTGTTGGCAGGCTGGGCCCCTTCCCCAGGTAGGTGCTGTGCTCCGGAGGGGAGCATGCTCAGGAAACTTTGGCTTGGTGGTGCTTGGAGCCCGGGAGCTGGCTGCCTCCCGAGGGGAATGTGGTGAGGTCCTGGAAGCTCTGGGGGGGCAGTGGTGGGGGTCATCAGCCAGAAACTGTGATCACCTCCATCCCTGCCTTGCAGACCCCTACGGTGTGTGTCCTGCTGGCTGTCTTCTCCAGTCCTTCACCAGGGACCCTTGGGAGGGTGATGCCCGCAGAGGGGAACAGCCCCCCCGTCCAGCCGGACCCTGTCTTAGTGCAGGGGGGAGGCTGGTGCACCCCAGGGATGTGCAGCCCGGAGGCTACAGCTGCCCAAGGTGCCTGCACACAGCCATGGACGCGGGCAGCAGTGGGACTGGTGTCCCCCAGGTCTCAAAGCCGAGCGGTCTCAGCTTTGCATGCCTGGTGCTGCCCGCCCTGTCCCTCCTGCTCCCAGGGAGGCCGGTGCCCCTGTGTTTGCCAGAGGTAGAGTTGGGACCAAACCCCGTGAAACGAGGCAAGGGGGCTGCTCGTACCCACCGAGCTGCTCCGCTGGGCTGTGGCATGGGCAAGACTCCCTGTGGCTTCCTCACGACAAAACGTGCGCTCTAATTTAGACCGTTTTTACTTTGCTGACTCTCTCAATATTGGTTAAAAATACCCTCTTTGCACTGTTTTTGTAAGGAAAGGAGGCTTTTTCTGGTTCTCCTCTCTATTTGCTCTGTGTTTCCAGTGCTGGCTGCTCCCCATCCGCTGTGGGGAGCAACCCAAAGTTTCATGAAGGCGACGGGTGGGTAGAGGAGAGGAGGTCAGTCTGCAGCGGGCTGGGTGTCAGGAGCTCAGCCTGTACCAAAGAGCCGTTTCGGATGCTTCCCATGCTGGCAGATGCTGTGAGCTGCAGCAGAAAGTGGTACAGGAGTCCCGCTGCTCGTGCAATTTTGGGGGGTCACTTCTGCTCCCGTGGCCCAGCTGCCCAAGCGGGAATTTTTCCAATCTCTCTGATTGCCATTGAGCAGGGTAGGAGATTGGCAAAGGCACGGCTTAGGCTTCCGAAGGAGAAGAGCAAGTCTTGTTTCCATGAGCAGCGTTTGCAGGACTTCAGCCTTTGTGGGGGAGAGGAACCACAGTGGCGCTCTCCTCCGTTGCATCGGGCTACCATCGGCACCCAAAGGGGCCGTCAGCAGGCTGGGTGCTGGCTCACACGCACGCTTTCTCCTGCCAGAATGTGCCTGAGCGAGTCACGCTGCTTAAATATCTCGCTTTTGGAGATGTAACACAGCAACAAATTAGGGCACTGGAGAAATACAGCAAGCTCAAGTACCAGGAACGATGCACAGCTATACACGGAAATTTAGATTGCCGCGGACATCCTGGTCGGGCCGAGGACTGCAGCTGGGAGCGTTTGCAGCTCTGTTAAAAAGTTAATAAACGCGCATGCCTTTCTGTTTCGCTGGCAACGCCAGCTCCGGTAGCAGGGGAACCGTCTGTGCAGGGGTTGGGAGCTCTCGATACATGGCAAAATGGACCCGCCAGCTCAGCTTTGCCGCGTTTTGCACCTTGGCGCCAGCAGATCCTGCACAACGGGGTCCCCGAGCCACGGTGTGCTCTGCGCAGCCAGCCACGACGTTGCCAGGTCCCCGTGTTGGTGCAGCCCGGCTCCTTTTGTCTCCTCGCAGCGTGTGCCGCCGGCCGGGGCCCCGGGATATTCCCCGTGGCGCAGCCATCTGCGCCGCTGCCCTCGCTCCAGGTGTCGAGCGGGGTCAGCCCCCTGCGGGGCTGTCCCTGGGGGCTGCGGGGTGTTTGTCACCCCTGTCCCGATGCCATGGAGGGGCTTTGATGCCTGGGGGGCTGAAGGCGAAGGCTGGGGGAGCAGGAGGACCGTGGTCCCTGGCTCCTCTCATAAGGTTTTGCATTGCAGGGGGCTCTGCCGGGAGCCCGAGGCTGCTGTCTTGGCAGGATCACACCTATGAGATGGCAGATCTCACATCCCCGGGGGTCTCGCAGCGGGTCCCCATCGGGGTACACAGCAATGGCCCCGGCACCCCAAGCTGGCGCCAGGTTTGTAGCCCAGCAATAGCCAGAGACGGGCTTCTGTTCCCCATCCTCTGGGAGAATGGCCCCAAGGTTCGCAGCAGCTCTTCTTGCAGCCGTGTCCGTGCCCAGCTCCACTCCGGGTTTGTTTTTCCTGAAGGTTTCGCCGCGTCGCTGCTCGGATCGGCCTCTCTTCCCTGACGATGCTCCCGGCTAATTTAAGAGCAAATGACTGCGGTGCCAGCGAGCAGAGCGCACCAGAGAGGAGACGGGGAGACCAGTTAGCCAAATGAAAAATTAAGATGACCATCTGGATTTCTGGTTTTTCCCACACTTGACAGCTGCTCCTCTGCAAATGCTGCAGATCTCTGCCCTGGATCCGGCCCCGTGCTTCCTGCAGTGATGGAGGCGATGGTGGGGTTTCTAGGCCAGTGCTGCCCATCTCCCCGTTAATTTTGCTGGCTGATCCTGTGCCCTCACGGGGTGCCAAGGGGCTCGGTCGCAGCATGGGGGTCCTGCTGGGAGCCCTCACAGTGGGCATAGCCCAAATCGATCCCCACAGGGTGCCCTGGGCACGGCTAAGGGCTCAATCCTGCATCGTTGTGGTGCAGCCATGGGGTTCCTGGGGTGGAAGATGATTATTTTTTTTTTTTATTTTCCCCCTTCCAACCAGCTCTTGCCTGTGCCCCGTCCTCACCACCACCTTGCTGCTGGTCCCAGAGATGAAGCCTCTTCCATCTCAGTTCCCTGGGAGGTTTGGAGGGTTAAAGCTCTGCTAAACCCAAGGTTCATCCTGGAACAAAAGAATACATTAATCCCTTCCCTCGGTTCTGCCGGGGCTGGGGGGGGGCGCTCACTCTGGCCCCCGACGCAGCTCCACGACCGGAGCGGGTCTCTGCCAAAGCAAATGCATTATTGACCAGTTTGCAGTATGAAAGGAAAAGCTGAGGCGATGGGGAAAAGGGGCTTTTCCAATTAGCCTTTCCCAACACCGAGCCTGGCGGGGGCTTCATGGTGCAGCCCGGGGCTGTGCTTTTGGAGCGGGGGGCGAGGGACTGGTGCTGTGGGGAGGCTGGGCAGGGCTGGGGCTGACCCATGCTTGCCTTTGCTGGGGGGGTTGCTCCAGCGCATGCAAAATCCCAGGTTGGTTCAAGGGGTTTGTGTGCCCGAAGGGATGGGGTGAGGGACAGGGACCCCCCCTGCCCTGTCCCAAGCCCCTCCGCTGAGCCGGGGTGGTCCCATTCCCTCTAGCTGGTCTGTAAGGATGCTGTGATCCCCATCTTGATGGCAGCTGTGAGGCGCTTTGACACTTGTGAGCTCAAAACCCTGTTTAAACCTCCACTGATAAGGTGCCACCAGTCTCTGCTCAGCCTTTGGGGACGAGTATCGCTGGGCCCATGACCAAGACCCCCTTTTCTGCCTCTTGGTGTAGCTTTTGGCTGTGGGTCTCCCCTCACCATGACCCTGGCGGCAGTGTGGCTGCTGGCAGCCCCGTTTGCGCTCTGCAGAGCGACTGCTCCGGTGCTGCTGCGTGTTTCATCAGCACCCGTCTGATGGGGAGCCCATGGGTGCCAGGGGTGGCTGGGCTGGGAGATGCTCCAGGGCTCCCCTGGGACCCTGAGCTGGTGGCAGTCCGGGGGCTTGCGGGATGTTTTTGGGGGTGTTTGGGTTCCCCGCTCGCACACTGCCAGTCACGGTGGTGTGGCAACCAGCTGCCCTGTCCCAAGACACCCAAACTCAGCCAAAAATCCACTTCTACATGAAAAGCGAGGGCACTGCTGAGGCTGGGTGCTGGTACCGGTATCGGCTCCTGGGGCAGCCGGTGATGCCGGGTGAGCTCTGGCGGTGCTGGGAGAAAGGAAGCTCCTGCATCCCGCCCTGCCAGATGGCCTAAGTGGGTCACATCAGGGCAGTGCAGGGGATTTGTGCTTTAACCCTTAATTCCCCCCGGGATGTGGTGTGCACGGAGGGGGAGGGAGGGCTGTGCCGCTGAAGTGGGATTAAGCGCAGTTTTGCTGCCTGGTTTGCCGTCGCGGATGATCTTGGTGATGGGTCTGGGCGCTGCTGCTGCCAGGACAAGGGGGGGGGGGCAGCGTGTCACCCCTGGCTGTGCTGGGACCGGGCATGAGCAGCCATGGCACTCCAGTGTCAGGGGGTCACACTATCCCCAGCGAGGGCAGAAGGCGGCTGCAATTCCCCTGTGACTTTTGGCCCAGCAGAGACTCCCTGATGGGCTGGGGACGAGCTCTCTTCCATCCTGACCTCTGGCTTCCCAGACATTTTGGTGGCCCCGAACCCCGTTTGTCCCCAGCGGGCTGGCAGCCCCCAGACACCGGGGTGTGCTGCTGGGGAGGAAGCCCCCATTGATGGCCCCGCCGTGCCCGCGGCCCCCCCGCTCCTGTTAATCCTCCTCCTTGTCGGTCGGGCATCTGCTCTGCGGGAAGAGGCGGTGGCAGGGCCGGCCACACCAGCCGCCTGGCTGCCATCTGCTCCCTCCCTCTCCCAACGAGCCCCAGCGCTAATGAGCCCATGGCCCCGGCCCAAGTTGGGGGGAGAGGGGCTTGAAAAGAAAAGCAGAGGGGGAGAAGAAAAGCCCCTTCCTTGGAGGGGCTGGCAATAGGGAGGCTTTTGTCTGCCCCTGCCCTCCAGCTCCAGCTGGACGGCGGTGCCTGGTTAGCTAATTAGGCAGCTTGGGAGCTGCTGGGGGGAGCGGAGCGAGGGGCAGAGCTGGGGATGTCTGCGAGACCCCCCCCCTCCCTGCTTCCTCCTCCTCCTCCTTCCCCCTGATCCCATCCATCTGCCCCTCTGCTGGACCAGTGCTGTGGACTGCATCCCTGCTGGCCTCCCTGGCGGGGTGGGGGACACCTCTGCTGTGCCCAGAGAGGTGGCCCTGCTGGCACATTGGTGGGATGGACGCACACCAGTGTTGGGTGGGATGCGGTGAGCGCTGGGCAGCAGGGCCGGGCTCAGCACCCATGGGTGCCTTAGCCAGACGACCTGCACATCAGCATGGGATGGTGTAAAAGCACCTAAGGATTTAGGGAAAGGGGCCTTTGGAAGCACCCATAGGAGCCCCAGGCTCACAGATGGGGACTTCTTAGAGAATTTGTGTACCCTCGAAAGTACTGCCTCTCCCCACTGTGCCCCTGCTCTGGTCATGTGGGGTTTTATCACCTTCACCTAAAAGCTCCCAAAAGCAGATGTGGGGCTGAGGGTTGTCTCCAAACCAGCACCACAGGGACTGGAAACCAGAAGGGCAGTGGGAAACACTGTGGTTTGGAGGACGGGCAATTTCTGACCTGTAAAAGTTCACGTGAGCACTCTGCTCGGGGCCCAAATGGCTCCAATTCCCACGCCTGCGAGCGAAGAACAGGGGCACAACCGGGCCCTGGTTCGGAGCGAAGGTCCACAGCAACTCGTGGGGAAAGACGGGGTGCAGCTCCCTCTGAGTCTGGGGCTCCCTGATGCCCCCATGGCTGCGGAGGAGGGAGCCCACGCTGCGCCGAGGCAAGCACCGGACCCGATCTCCTCTCCTCATCCTCCTCATCAGATGAGGGATGAAATCAGGTGGAAGGAAGCAAAAAGTGGGGGTGGGAAGTCTGCTGGCTGGCTGGAGGATTGTTTTGTAGAAATATTTAATTTCACCCTTGAACAAAGCCGCCTGTGGACACTCCCCCGGCTGCCAGGGAGCCCCCATGTCTGCAGATGCCACAGGGGCTCGGCCACAGATGTCCCGGCGGGGTCTGGCACCTCAGAGGGCTGCGCTGGCTGTGGGGTCCCCCCCTGCCAGGCTCAGCGCCATCCTGGCGCTAGGGTGAGGCTGTTTCATAGAGGTACCAGGGTATGGAGCAACAGGCCAGGGCAAAATGTGGCCGTTTAGGGTCTTGGGTGGTCAGGGCTCATCCTGCCTGGCTCAGGGAAAGCTGGCAGATGCCCCCTTAGCAGCATTGGCTCCACCAGCCCCTGTCCCTGCTCGTCTCCTGTCCCCGGAGAGGCAGGAGAGCAGGGCTCTTAAACGTCTGCACTCACATCCCTCCCTTGAGGTATAAAAAACAAATATTTAGGGCCTTGTGGCCCTAAATAACAAATAGCAGCGATGACCCTGATGCCAGGAATTGCTAAGGAGCTTCTGCCCACCGGCAGGTTCTGTGGCCGCTCTTGTCTCCTTGCTGTCTCCATCCTGCCTCCACCACGTGAGGCAGCCTGTCCTGCTGAGGCTTGTCCCCACAAAGGGGCTCTGCAGACCCCGCTCTTGCTGTGTGGGTGGGTCCCCACTCTCCTCTGGTGTCCCCAGGCACACAGGACTTCTCCTTCCAAAGGGCCATGGCTGGAGTCTGCTCGGCCCCATCCCTCTCCCTTCCCACATCTCCGTGTCTGACAGCTCTCCCTTTCCATACGTCCATTTTTCTATAAGATGAACCTATCAAATGCAAACCCTGCATCACTGAAATGAAATCATTTTATGCATGACTGCCCTTTTCTTTGCTCTTCTTTTCTCCTTTTTCTCCCTGCGGCCACTGAAACCTCTTCATCATTGCAAAGCCCGACCCAGGCCAGCAAAGCCCACCACGTTTTGGCTGTGGGTGGTGCCAGGGCTTTGCCGCAGCCCCTGGTACAGCTCAAACTCCCCGGGGCTCTTTGCTGTGAGGACACTGTGGGTCCATTGTGCCCCCTGGTCCTGCCCTGCCCCACCAGAGACCCACATGTGGCTCCCAGCTCCCTGGGTCCTCCTCTGGCCCCAGTTCCTGGTGGTGCCACCAACTGGAAAATGGGACTGGGTTTGATGCCCACGTCAGAGCCCTTTGGCACTCCCAGCAAAGGGCAGGGAGAAACGCCAAACCCCAGGAGACCGTTCGCATTTACAGCTCCGCTTGCTGATTTCATGGGTGCCTGCAAAGGTGCAGAAGTTGTGATGCCTGAAATCTGGCAGGAGCAGTGCATCCCAGCGGCGCAGCATCCATAGCAGGGCTTTGATGTGGTGCGGATTTGGCCCACGGCTGCAGGCTGTGCGGGCTGGACCACCAACTCTGGCAGGGTGGCCAGGTGCAGTGCCCACATCTTGGTGCCACCATCGCCTGGCAAAGGCCACACGACCCTCTGTGGGATGCCGGGTGCTGCAAAACTGGCTCCTCCATCAGCCACTCGAGCAGAAAGCGCTGACAAACACTGGGAGTTTAAAAATAGCAGGTTTTTTCGCACACGGCGGGAGCGCTTTCCCTGCCAGTGCAGCGGGGACCGCAGGAAGGGCTTAAAAAAAAAATAAAGCAGGGAAAAAAACTGTGAAAAACTCTCTTGGTGTTTCAGGCTGGCTGAGCTGGGTCTCCCAGCCCGTGGCCGAGGCAGGAGGCAGCGAGGTTGCGGCTAACTGCTTTGCTGATGACCCGTTTCACACTTCATGTTTAATTTATGTCTCGTCATTAACGAAAGGAGAAACAGCTGCTGCTGCCCAGCCCTGGCCAAGGGCTTTGTGGGGGGGGGGCACCAGGGAGGCCATCTCCTCATTTGCAGCCGATGGGTGCCTGGGTGGCCAGAGGGCTCGGGGACAGTGTGGCAGGGTCCTGCCACCTGCGGGGTCGCTCTGCTGTCTCCCGCCGGCAGGAGGACAGCAGGGGCTGCGGCGTGCTGGTACGGGCTGGAGAGACCTTTGTGCTGTTGGATACTGGGGCCGAGGTCAGATGCCCATCTCACATGCAGGTGGCTGAAAATGGTCTAAAACCCACCGGCAGTGATGAGAAAATGGGTTTTCTCTGCTGCTAATACCGAAATCCAGCAGCGTGTCATCGCGGTGGAGCTCAACCACACTTTGGCAATGGGCTGGTTGTGTTGAATTTGTCTCTGTGCCCGCGTGTGCTTGGGAGTGCATGTGTTGGGGTGTGACTGGAGGAGAGAGGGGTAGGAGGCTGTAATTTTAGCTGCGTTACTGTCGGGATGAAGAATTAGCTATTGCCCAGCAAGAGAAATATTTTTGCATTAAGAGAGGTTTCACAGTTAAAGACCACCTGCTGAATTAATCTGTGGGTCAGCTGGAGCTGCCGTATAACCAGCCGCCTGCCAAAGCAGCGCATATATAACACCAATGTTTAATAGCATGTAAATATATCATAACTTATTCTCCACTGCTCCATTGTCCGCAGCCGGTGGAGCAGCCCTCCTCGGCGGGGTGGCCGCGGACATGGCACACCGAGCGCGGGAGGGCGGTTAGGGCTTTGGCCCTCGGGGCGGTATTTCCCCCTGAGGCTGATGGTTTCAACTCTGGGAATCTATTGCCTATAAAGCGTTTGCCCTCTTCAAATCCCCCCCGCTTCGATCAGAGCACGGCCAGGTTCATTACAATGGGGAGAAGCAAGACAAGTGGGTTCAGCACTGCTCCCAAGAGATGGCTTTTTCTTTGCCAAAAAACTCCAAGATCGGGAACATATAGGGAAAGAAAACAACCCCCAAAGCAACAAAGCAGCCAAGTGCCCACGTTTCGCCTGCCCTTCCCTGCTGCGTTGGACGGGCTCTGTGGTTATCTGCCTGCTGCAGCCGCCTGCCCCGGCCCTGCCTTTGTCTGCCCGTCAGCCACGCGTTGGCCGAGTTAATGAAGGGTGATGGCGCAGGGCCACCGGAGCAGAAAAGTGGGTGGATAACGCGTGCTGGGGAGAGGGAGGTGCAGGGGGGGTCCGGGTGGGTATTGCCGGTCGAGAAGGAACAAAGGGAGCTGCTGGTTCCTCACGGAGATAGGGGCGTTTTGCAGCCCAGCCTCCCCCAGGTGTGCCCCGTGCCTCCTAATCAAGGATGGACATGATCTCCTGGTGACCTCCTCTGTCCCTGTGTCCCTGGACCCTGGCTGCCCCCGGGGTCCCTGTGCGGGGCTGAGTTCTGCAGGACAGGGGACGTGTTGGCTGCATTGCCCCCAGGATCCCGGGGGGTCCCCAGATGCAGGGACTCCGTTGCCCGTTCTGTCCGATGGCTGGAGAAGTTGTTGGCACAGTTTTGGACCGGTCCTTGTGCCCCCTCAAACATTTCCCACGTGTGGTTCAGGAGCCAGCGCAAGTGAAGAATGTCCTTTGGATATTTTGGAGGGTTTTTTATGTGTTTCGGAGAGTCCAGACTGGCAGACGCAGCCGTTTCGTGCTCCCAGCACATCCCTGCTCTTGGGTAAGCTGAGGCCGTGCGGCTGTGCCCCCATCCCTGCCCTTGCCACGAGCGTGGAGTATTTTAGCACCCGCAAGGACAGAGCTAAAGGCACAACACCAGCAGCACATGCCAGCGGCGGGTTTGGCTCCCACTGTTTGCTGCCTCGTGGCAGTAGTTACTACCCCATCGCCATCAGGGGTCCCCCAGAAGTGTTTTTTCCACCCACAGCCCCAATTTCCACATCCTCGTCCCTCCGAGTGGGCTTGGGATCCTCGAGGGCAGGTGCTCAGTATGGGAGCTGCCACTGTGGGGATGGGTGGGTTAATTTTGCAGTGGAGACTCGTGGGCAAAAGAGCTGGCTGCCGGCTCTGCTGGGCTGCGAATGCCACCGAAGGTACATTCATCCCTGATTAATGGAAACTGAAAAGCAGGATCCCGAGGACCCGCTGCTCCCCTGCCCCCTCCCTGCCGCAGGCTGATGCTGCCAACCCTCACCCTGCGCTGCCGCCGGGTTTGTCCTGCGTGGAGCAGAGGACTGTGGGTCTCACCTTGCCTTTCCGTGGTGGAAAAGCAGGCAGCAAAGCCCGTGGCTGCAGCCTGCACCCTGCCTGCAGAGCTGGCGCTGGGACACGGCCACCGCCCCGCTCCTCCTGCTCGCCCTCTTCACCGCGTCAGTATTGATTTGACCTGAACTCCCTTCAACGTGCTGTGATTTCTTTCAATTAGGCTTTGAGCGAGGCCTCTGCGGCGTTCTATAGAGCCAGCCCCAGCACGGTGCCTGGACCAGGACGGGCCAGAGGGAGATGCTTGGGGGTGCTCCTGCATCCTTGAAAAGAGCATCCCTCCGAGTCTTGTTTTCCCCATGTCCCATGAGGATAACCCCACTGCTTAACAGTTTCTCCTTGTCCCCTCCGCATTTCCTAGCTCTTTCCACCCCTTGCACTGGTGACTTTGCTACCCCAGCCCATAGGACCACATCGTTAGCTGGTTCACCTTCCCGGTTTAGACGAGCGTCAGACCTGCATGGTCCCCCCTGCTCTGTGCAGGAGCAGCCCTGCCGCCAACCGGAGCTCAACCGAACCTGAGCAACCCTCATCTTCCCAACCCCAGCAAAGCCGCCTTGCTTTCCCCTTTCTCCTTGGTGGCTGTCACCTCCTCGGGGCTGTACTTAGCCAAGCCGGGGCTTGGTGTCACATTGTTTCCGGCAAACTAATGGGCAGAGTGCTTGTTTTCAGAGATTGTATAGAGCAGAAATCCCTGCACTTCATCTCCAGCTGCAATTACCGAAGCCAAGTCGATGCGGTTGATGGTAATAGGATGGTAACACTGTCTGAATTTGTATTTAATGCTGATTCCAAGGGTCTATAATTTTCATCAGCACCACATGACTTTTTATAGAACAGAAAAATGTGAGAGCAGTTAATGAGCTGTAATTCTGGAGAGCTTCTGCCTTGATTGGGACTAATTATTTTCTTTATAAAAATAATTAACAATCCACACAACCTATAGAGTGAAAGGCATGTGGCATTAATTAAACCATGCGGTATTTTCAACGCACCTCTATCTCCCCTTCCCCAGCACGCCCCGAATAGACGGTGGTGTTGCACTGCAGAAAGCCGAGCTGGGTGCGAGCTCTCATCGGGCGGAGGGCTTGTGCAGGACAAAAAGGGCAGGTCCTGAGCAAGGGGGCTGCATCCAAATCCCACTTCCACAGCCTCCCGACCCTGTGCGTACCATAAAAATCCTCATTTGGGTAGGAAAGGCTGTTTTGGCTAGAATAAGGTGATGGTTTTCATGCGTGGGCTGTCCGTGATGAGTGCGGAGGGGATGCTGGGGATGTCTCTGTGTTTCGGCTGAAGAGCAGCTGGCGGGACCCCAGCGGGGGGTGCAGGGGTCTGCGCCGGGCACTGTCGCTTGCCTTGGGGCATCGGGATATCCCAAAATTGAGACGGTTGCTTTGCACAGAGCGAGCCCTTGTTCTCCCGTGCTCTGAGATCCTGGGACGAGTCCCAGGCCAATGTGCCCCACGACCGATAGCGCGCAGGTCTGTGTGTGCTTAGACACACACTTACATAATATATAATTGTTAACAAGACTAATTCCTCTATTTTCCTGGAGGTATTCTGAGAACTAATGAATATATTTGCATAATCTTGATTTTGTTTATGAATAATTCTGGATTATCTGAATGTGAATAACACCGGGGCTTCGCTGTTCTCGATTGCCTTTCAGCTGAGGATAGCAAAGCATTTTGCAAATATTAGTTCAGCCTCACAAATCTCAGCAAGCAATAAAATTATTATTACACCCAATTAAAGACGGCTGTGCCGAGAAGTGGTCTGCTACAGGGCCCGGGAGCCCGGGGACCCACCTGCCTCCTCCAAACCTTCCCCCTCGAGAGCAGCAAGCCAAGAAATATCCTCCCCTTTCTTTTTTTGGGATGATTTAAAACAATGTTCAGGGTTGCAGGGTGGTGTTGAGGGTTGGGGACAAGATCTGGGAGTGGAGAGGGAGGTTTCGTTCTGGCTCTGACCCCCAAACAGCCCTGGGTGCTGCAGCACTGAGCCCCCCGGTGCCCGCTGCATGGCAGGGGTTGCATGGGGTTGCATCTTCTCCCTCCTTGGAGTGCAAGTGGGAGGAGGAAAGGACCTGCCTTCCCTCCCAGAAACTCTCCTTAACTTAAAACGCCCTCACCGCTCCTTCCTGCGCAGCTGGCAAGACCACCAAGGTGTTTGCCACGGGACCAGTGGGTGTTACAGGGAAGTAGGACTGGAGTCAAACCAAGCCCTCCCGACCCATGAAGATGAATTTGGGGAATTTTGACATAGGAGATGCAATACAGGGAGGCAAAGGGCCCTTCTGGCCATAAAAAGCCCCCGGCAGCATGCAGCAGAGGGCTAAAGCCTGCTTGTCACCTCCCTTCCTGGGCTGGGAACACCGTCGGCTTGTCTCTCCAGCAGGAGAAATCTGTTGCTTAAATCCTTTCCGCGGGAGCTAATTGCTGCCCACGCGTCCCCACGTGGGGACATCTGCTCCTCGCACGTCACTGGGCCGTCCCGGTCCCATGTGGCCCTGGCGGCGTGGTCCTGGGCATTGCGGCGGGATGGATGTTTGGGAGACAAGTCCCAGACAAAGGGGTACCCAGGGACCCCCGTCTCACCAGACTCCCCCAAGAACAGCAGACTGATTTTTGCTGTCTGCTGCCCAGGGCTCCCCCCTGCCAGCTGCTCTTCACGGGCAGAAAATGTTATCCTCTGCCCCTCTAATTTGGGGGTAGAGCAGCACTGGTGATGCCCCTGGATGCCCAGGTTGGGGGCACCCATTCAGATGCACCCACAGGTCTGTCCTGAGTGGGTTTGAGCATTTTTTAATGTCAGAGTCATTTTAAGCTGAGGCCTTGGGATTGCTGTTCATTAGCTGCAGGCATGCCTGTGTCCTGGCACACGGGGTGGTTGAGTAATGGGGTGCGGTGACCTGAGTGTCCCCGTCCCCAGCCTGGATGGATGGGGCAGCTGTCTTCTCTGTGCTTTCCCCATCAACCGGAGTCCTTCCTCAGGCAGCTCCGCAGCCGGGAGGCAGATGTGTGAACAGGTTGGGTTTTTTCAGAATTACCTGAGTGTTGGGACCTCCAGTGTGTTTTCCCCTCTTCTTCCAGTGGCAATTCAAAAAAAAGCAAATTACAGGAGAGGATGAAAAAGCTTTATTTGAGTGGCAAAGGGAGCATTGCTGCTCCAAGAGGATCTTCTCCAGCCATCTTCTCCTTGCTGCTTTCAACGTGCCTTATTACTAATTCATTTTTAAACTGATCTCTCAGCACTCCCAGGAGCTCCTGGTAACTGTGTGCTTACAATCCCCCATTTGATTAAAATTTAATGAGCTATGTTATTGGCAAATACACTATTTCGCTGCTGTTCGCCCTGCCAAAAGGCATGAGTTTTTGGACAAAGAAGGGAATGGGGGCATCACAGAGAGCACCTGTAATGACCGAGCACTGTGGATGTGGCATCTCATGGCCCGGCCCTGCCATTGCTTGGCAGCACACAGGGTGACGTCCTCAATAAAGAGCGAGCCCAGGCCTGCCGGGGTGATAGTGCTCTCCAAAGATCCCAGATTAACCTGTGCGAGGGACTGGAATCTTGTGTGCAAGCACGGCCCCATCCATGGCAGCCAGCACTGAAGCAGGGCGCTGCCACAAGGGCTTGGCTTGATGCCGGGGTGCTGTGGTGGCACAGGGGACGATCCCTGGGGGGGTGGTGGTGGTGGCACTGTGCAGCCCGTTGGGCATGAAGGTGCTCTCCAGCCTGACCGCATTGCAGATAGTGGCAAAACGCTTCTGTTCTGAGACATCCTTCAGTTTGTTTTTCAGTTAAAACCCTCCAAAAAGGTTGAGCATTGTGTCCCAGTGCTCCCTGGCTTCCAGCTCCCAGTGTTGAGGTGGGAAGTTCCCAACCACAGCCGCTGGGCTCCCTCCAGCCCGTGGTCCTGCCCTTTGCCTACCTTGGGTTTGCCCTGCGCTGCTCGTGAGCGAGCAATTAATGAGAAATTTGAGCTCAGATCCAGGCTTATCCTAATTGCAAGCTCTACGAGGGCTGCAGCTCTGCTCCCTTCACCAGGGAGCTCCGGGCTGCCTGGGGACGATGGCAGGGACAGGCGCTGGGAGTGCAGTTTGTGGCCAGCCGGGAGCTGGCCGTTGGGCTATGGCAGGGTTTAGCGTAAGTTTTCAGCCCAAATCCCTCCTCAGATCAGTCCTTGCCACTCCTGGGCTGCTCAGGAGCCTGGAGCCCCCCAAAACATGGGTCAGGGATGTGCAGAATTGTCGTGGTCTGATGCAGCTCAGGGTAACATCGGGACTTTCAGCTCTGTTTGCAAGCACAAGGGAGAAGCTGAGGCTCCTCCTTTGCTATTCCCTGATTGAGAAGAAAACAGGTTCCTTTACAGGCATGGGAACATGCAGGGTATTTGTCTAAGGAGGAGAATTTGAGGATAGGAAAGGCACAGGATTGCCCCCCTCAGAGCAAGCCTGGCCTGGCAGCGTGCAGGTGCTGATGGGCGTGAAGCACCGCAGGGACCTCCGAGCCGGCAGTGTGGGAGGCACAAGATGCTGTAGAAACCGCTCGAGACGGGGCAGCAGTCCAAGTTTCCTTTAGAAACAATAAGACCGCGTGCCACAGTCCTCGGGTTTATCTCTGCTGTCGCTGGCAGGCGGTCGTCGGAGCCGTCCCAGATTGCTGGCAGCGAGGGAAGGTGACGCCGAGCCCTGCAAGGCAGCCGGCTGCTCAGGCGAGAAGAGGGATGGGAAGCATCCCTAGGGAGAAGTGTCCCCAGCCTTGGGGAGCAGGGAGAGGCTTTGCTCTCCATCGTGCCTCACCCTACCTGAGACGGTCCACGGGAGCATCACTTTCCCCCACGGAGTTTTACACTCCGCCAGATCCGTCCATCCCGTGCTGCGCAGCGGGAGCCGCCGCCAGCTGGTGCCCGGGACGGAGCCCTCCCTGCGGGCTGCGACCGCACCGTATCCCCCGAAGCATCTGGCACTGACCCTGTGCCGCTACCGGGGCCTCTTCCAGCAGGGAAGCTCCTCTGTTCTGCTTCAACCATGCATAGCAAATCAACTGCTGGAAAATAAAGAGCCAAGCTGCTTTTTTGGCCCGGGATGTGATAAGAGCGGTCGTTAAAGGTTTCTGGAGTCCAAGAAGCAAAAGGAGCCGCTGCCGCATTCAGGCTTGCAGCAGGATGCAGGGTTCCCGGGAGCAGGAGGGGGAGGCGAGTCACGGCCGGCAAAAAATTGGATGAAAAAATGTATATTACAGAATTGTATTTCTCTTCTGTGTTTAAACTGCCTCAAGAAAACCACGAGCTTTTCTGCAGCTGGTGCCTCTGCTGATGCACGGAAAAAATAGCGGGGAGAAGATTAAAATTGAACTGGCTAGGAGTCTGTGTAATCAGGGCAAATATCTCGGTGATTTGCTATTATAATTTTCAATAACAAACTGCAGGGCTCCTGCCGCACTAATAATAACGGTTTGAATGAGGTGGGGAAAGAACCTGCCGTGGGGTGTTTGTGTGTGTGTTTGTGGGAAGCACTTACAATTTTCCCCATCTCCTAATTTTGAAGAGGTATTTTTAGTGCGTATTTCAAAGAGCTTTACATAAACACATCTGCTGGAGTTTTTGCTTAGCAATGTCTTTACAACCTTCTTTTCTGCCCCCTCCCTCTCCTGGGACAAAGGAACAGTTCGACCATTTCTTTTTCAATCAGATGAGCAAAGCTAGAGAGCAAGAGAGAAAATAAAAGGGTCATTTTGCCAGTGCCAAAAGGCTTCTCAGCCCAAAGTGGTGGATTTTAGGAAATGCTGCGAGCAGCTCAGCCCACCCTTGCTGGGGCCAAGAGCCCAGGGCAGAGGCGCATTGGAGGTAGCTGTGGCAGAGAGGTACGACAATGCAGGGGAGCGGGGACCCCAACCTGACGCCTGTCCCCTCCTGTGCAGCCAAAACCTCCAGGTGAGGAAAGGAGAGGAAAGATGCGATATTCAATCACGTGTCACTTTTTGCACGTTACTCAGAAGCGGCAAGAGCATCCCTGGTGTGAGTGGCTACAAGCACATAAGGTTCTCCTGCTTCCCCCTGGGGCGGCGCGCCCGCCACAGACACCTGTGTCCTTTCACGGGCTGATGTTCCCAGTCCCCAGGCAAGACATCTATCATTGGTTTAATGCCATTGAAACGTTCACAACTAATAGGCTCATCAGAGATGCTTTAACCTTTTTCGTTTTCTGGGCTTCAGTCAGCTGGAGCCGCTCCTACCTTTTCACCAGGGGCTGTAGAGACGATGGGAACATGGAGCCAGCCAGGGCTGAAAAGGGCAAGGTAATAAAGTTTCTGTATTGGCTTTCCAAATACTCTGTCCCAAGCTTGGAAATGCTGTCAGTGCAGGTCTGCCAAGAGCAGTCAGTGCTTGGGGTCTCCAACATGCTCATGCGTGTGGCCAAGCACCCCGCAGCACACGTTCCCGCTGGGGCTGTGCATCCAGCACCCAGCCCAGCTGCGGGTGTGAAGTAAACCAAACGATAAAAATAAAAGGCTTGGGTAGCGTGATCCAGCCCCAGCGTGCTTATGCTGCTGCTCGCAAAGCAGCTGGGCAGGGCAGAGAAGCTGCGGCCAGGCTGCGGAGGGAGTCCATCCCGCAGAGGCAAGGGACGATGCTGCTGAGGTTGGAGCGATGGCCTTGTGGCAGCGGCCAGCAGCTGAAAGGTCACTAGGAAGGCAATTTGCCTGCTCTTCTCTCCTCTCAAGCAGAGCAGCTGAGCTACTGCAGGGGAAAAGGATGATTGATGAAAGCGTTGTGGCAGCGGAGTGCTGTGGGGCCGGGGCAGAGGAGCTCGGCTGGGACGAGGGAGCCTGCAGGCAGGGGAGGGCAGCTGCCTGGCCCCGGCAGCGCTGAGATGCCAGCACGCAAGGGTTTCAAGCGCACACCAAACCCGCACTGACTGCATGTCACTGCAGGACCGGGGGGACGGGTGTCGCTGGGCTCAGCTCCCGGTGAAGCGTGTGTCACCGAGTGCCACATTTCATGGCCTGATGAGATGGCACTTGGCCATGGCACCGAGCGCAGCAGCCCGGGATGGAGGAACAGGGATGGTTTGTGAGTTTGCTCTGCTCCCTGAGGCCGCAAATACCTTGTGGCTTTGCCCCGTCCTCTGTGACGGGTGCCAGGGTCCATCCGTGGGCAGGAGGGGCAGTGCAATCCCATGGGGGCTAACGGAGGGGGGGGAATACCTCCCTGTGGCCGGGCTGGTTCAAGCCCCCAGGACTCACCTGTGGGGCTCACCCACAGCTCTAGAGGCCACACCGCGTCTTTAACAACTTCCATGAGGGCTCTTTGCCAAGCCCAGCACATCTCCAGGTCTGGCAAACGCCCTGTGGCACCTCCCCGGTCTTGCATTTTCCTTGACCTCTGCAGAGAAGTGGCCTTATCCTGCCACCCGTGTGCACGGCCACCATGTGCTCCGGTATGACACCCAGTGCAAAAGCCTCCTGCTTGAGTCCACCAGTGACTCTCTGCCCTTCCCCAGCAAACAGTGAAGTCCAGTCCCAAAAGGGATCCGTCACGGAGCGTGGGGGCCGCAGCATGGTTAACTGGCCTCCATGGTGCCACCACAAACTGGCAGTGACACCCCAGTCCCCCTGGGAAAGGGATGCAGGGTGGGGTGGCATCAGGCGATGGGGTTCTGCAGGGCACTGCCAGCAGCAGGGAGCCCAGTGGGATTCAGAAACGTGTCACAGCTTGGGGAAAGGCTGGTGGGAAGCGGTTCAGGCAGTCTGCAAAGATAAACAGGGACCTCCCCTGACCTTGCAGCCGGGCTGCCATCGCATGCCCCGCTCTCCTCCAAAGAGCCATAGGGTTTTATGGTGGTTTCACCCCCCTTTATATTAGGAATATTTGGGTTCTTTCCCACCAGTGACCTTTTCTGCATCATTTCTACTAGGGCAGCAATACATCATTTCCCTCTGCTGTCAACACAGTTGACATGTTAGGGAAGAAAAACATGGGAGATCCCAAATCTGATACCAAAACGCAGAGCTGGGCTGGCTGGGTTGTGAACAGCAGGGAAAGGCTTGGGCCGGTGGGAGAGACAAGAGCCCTGCGTGCCTGCTGCTTCCCTTCCAACCAATGAAAAGCTGGCAAAAATTGCTATGAGCCCACAAAACCCCTCCGGGACTGGAGACTGCTGTGAAGGGAAGGGACAAGGCGAGCCATCCATGGCGGGAGGTTGCACAGGGTGCGTTTTGCTGTGAGGTGGCTGCGGGCAGCCCGGCAGGTGCCCTGCTGCGAGGGGTCTTCCCGTCAGGAGCAGGGATGCTGCTTTTGGACGGGTCTGATGGATAGGCTGGATTTCTGCGTGGGAGAAAAAAAAAAGAAAAATGAGTACAAGCAATCAAATTGTCTAATGGAAATGGAGAAACTCGGAGGGCAGGCAGGATGGGTGGGCAGCTGCCTGTGGCCGGGAGTGCATCCGTAGGGACAAACATGCGACCCATACATTGGACAGAGAGGCTGTGGTCCTGGCTTCCATGGTGCCCCCCAGCAGGGCAAACCCTGGGCATCCTTCCTGCCTCCTCTTCCTCCTGCCTGCTCTGGCACGTGTGTCTGCGGGCAGCACGTCTGCCCCAAGCATCCTCGCTGCCCTCCCAGGGCCAGCTCCAGCAAAGCACCCGCAGAGGCTTTTTCCTTTCTGCTGCAGGCAGGGGACCGGCGGCGGAAGGTGTGATAATGCTCTCCTTTGAGGCCACAGTAATCGTTCACACCAAACTGCAAGCACTTTTATATCAGTCATGAAAGACAACAAATAAAAAATATGTTTTTATATATATATTCAATCAATGTCTACAGAGCTTAGTGCAAGGGGATTACCAGCCAGTTTAGAGTGTTAGTGACTCTCAGCGTTCATCAGAGGAGAACGTTTGGTTGAATTGAAGCCAGCCTTTGATGGGATTGGAGAACAATTATTTCCATCAATAATTACTTCCAAGCCCAGAAGAAATGGCTCCTAGCATGTTGCAGGACAGGAGTCCTTGGTTGCCTCAAGGCCAATACGTTTTAACCCCAGGACTTGAAAATCCCATTAGTGGGAGCGGGGGCTGGGGTAAGAGGGACATTGCCTGCCGTGCCCGGGTCCCTCCTGCGAGGCAGCAGTGCCCCAGCGTGCTGCCAGCCCAGGGCGGAACCCTCCCACCTCCGCTGCTGGAGCTGATCCAGCCCAGACTTTGCACAGGTCATTAATTTGGGGACATTTTTAATGGATCCTAATGATTGAGCTTCAGAAGACTGTTCTTAAAAGGGATTCGGGAAAGGCCACAAGCTAATTAGCTTGCACGAAGAAAGCAATTAACCATGTAGCTTCCCGGATGGTTAAAAATAACAGAG
Source organism: Pluvialis apricaria (assembly GCA_017639485.1). Lineage (NCBI taxonomy): Eukaryota > Metazoa > Chordata > Aves > Charadriiformes > Charadriidae > Pluvialis > Pluvialis apricaria. The sequence goes on from CM030022.1 coordinate 16,905,309, forward strand.
ATGTTTGGGGGATTTTATTACAAGCAGAGTAATAAATTTTTAATGCCAGAGGGACCATCACCTCCTGCATGTCCTGGGCCAGAAATATTTAACCCAGCTTCCCCCCAGTGACCCTCGTTGCTTGTACTTGGCTGATGCACATCCTTAAATGTTCTGGCATTACAAAACGGGGGTCCAAGAAGGAGTCAACTATTAGAGAAAGTGGGAGTTTGTTGAGAGAGAAAACATAGGTGAGAGTGGTGACCCTTCTGCAGGTGCTCCTGTGCCAACTCCAGCCCTGAAAAGTGCTGCTCATGGCTGGGGCAGGCAGCAGGGTATTCCACAGGGCATGCAAACCTCTGGCCATGCCTAACTGGGGCTAAAGTGCCATTTTAGCATCACATTGCTCTTTAACCACCCTCTTGGCCCCATTTAACCCTCCAGATGTGCAGCACGCACCTGGCCCCAGCCCCTTGTTCCTGACCCCACAGCCCATGTGTGATGTCTGTGACAGTCTCTGCAGCCAAAGCACCCTCCCAGCATCCCTGAGCTGCTGTGGGACTGGCAGGGGGACATCCCAGCCTCCCCCTGCTCCAGGGAGTTCATGTGACCCACAGGCTTTGGTGTGCGAAGGGACAAGGCAGGTGGGGCGGCAGATGCAGCAGTGGGACCTTGCAGAGCTGACCTGGGGACAGCTAAACCCCAGAGCAGCACCTGCAGCCTGTTCCCAAGGTTGACTTCAAAATGATATTGGGAAGAAATGGGGATGCTTTCTCTGCCAGCTGAGCCCACCCCACCATCGGTACCACCCCACAGTCAGGTCAGGCTTGGACATGTTGATGCTTGCTTTATTTATTTGAACAATGTTCTGGATGACACCAAAACCATAGCGTTCTTGGCATCCCTGCTGGGTATGGCTTATGGCTTGCCATTAATCTTTCTGGTCTTTGAAATAAACCTCTGCAGGGCCTGAAAACCTATTTACTTTCCTCCCGAGTGTCTGAGCTCGGCTTTGTTTGGGTTTGTTTTTTCCATTTGCATTCTTTTCTCCATTTGAGCTTGCCCTGCCTAAACCCTGGTGTTTCTTGGAGATGTCTCACCTCAGGCTTTCCCTGCCCTGGCTCTGCTCCTCACCAAATCCCATGGTCTCCCCAGGGCTCTGGCAGGCACCTACCTGGCCCAGGTGGTTCCCCTTAGCTCTGCTGGGCTCTCCCAGGTTCTCCAGTTTGGGCTTTCAGCAGGACCAGGTGTGTTTACTGGCCCAGCAGCCTATTTGTAGGAGTGAGGAGGAGGACTATCCTCTGGCTTGCCCAAGCTCTGCTTCTGCCTGAGTGCTGGCAAGGGGGACAGGATGGGGACATGTGGCAGGGTATTGGCAATACAGTAGCAGGTTTGGGGAATGGTATTTGAAATACAAAAGCTTTTTTTCTACCAGAGCGCAAGACCAGTGCTGTCTCTGCAGAGCTGGAGAACTAAAACCCACGATGCAGAGGAAGGTGTCTGGAGGTGTTGGTCTGACTAGCTACCATTACACCTTGCCATTGCATTGGACCCAGAGACTGTGCCGTCCCTGCAGTATGGGGCTATCTGGCTGCTCCTCAGCTGCATGATGCTTAGAATCATAGAATTGTCTAGGTTGGAAGGGACCTTTAAGATCATCAAGCCCAACCACCTCATGACATCTCAGCCTGAAAGCCAAGCGCAGCATGCCCATGCTGGGGAGCAGCTTGGTTTGGAAATGGGACCATTTCCCACTGCAGGGCTGAGTGCTGTGGGCACGGGAGGCCTGAGAGCAACCTGCAGTTCACCTTCACAGCAGCACAGGTCCTACCTGTGAAAGGAAAGGGGATTGTGCAGTACATAGGAATCCTTCAGCAAAAGAGTCTATCTGTAAGGACAGCTCTTTATTGCTCGCTCTCTCTCCTGTGGCTCCTGCAGTGGGACGCTCAGCTGCCTGCCGTACCCTGCGGAGGACAGACGTCCTGAGAAGTCAAGTGGCCGTGCAGTCAGGGAGGCCTCCGCCACCAATGGCTGTGCGAAAGCGAAGGAGAGACGAGACCATGCTCGCCGCAGCTCACGCAGGTAGGAGCTGTAAGTGGGGTCACCCTGAAGCAGGGGAATGGCAGAGGAGGTGTCTGTGACTTTACGCAGCCCCTCCGGGGGTCTGAGAGATCTGGGGATGGGTTAAATGACTGTGGGAGTGTACAGCACACTTATACAACTGCATGACATCTCTGTGCATGTTTGTATCTGTAGTTCACCTCCACTCCATGTCTTGCTCTTACAGCCCCCTTGCACGTAATCCTGGCTGGAAGACAGGCAACCTGCCAGCATCCCTGTGTGCTACCAGGTCCGTGGGGTACCCCCTGGCTAGGCATCGCTCTCAGCAATTCCCTTCTCCCCACGCCTAGATCAGACCAGCAGCATTGGCTTCATGAGGGCACAGCTTCATTATCAGTTCATCATTAACCCCTGACAGCTTGAGAGGGGAAAAACAAATTGAGTACTGTAAAAGAAGCAACGAGGATCTCTGAGCCCTGCCTGCTAAACTGCCTCTAGGATTAAAGCCTCGCTGTTTGGTTAAAGATGCTGGAAAGAAAGAGCAAGAAAGTGCGTTTCATATCTTCAGATTTCAGGCTAACCAGAACAAGAATCTAAAGCGTATTTTTAATTAGACTTTGATTACAATCATGGAGAAACAATTAAAATTGGATCAGCGCAGGGAGAAAGCTTCCACATCAAAGACAAAAGGCTTTATCTTGCAAGAGGGAGAAGGGCTGTACAGAAACCGCCTGCAGCTGTATGGCACAGCGGTTTCTCCCTGCTGTCCCTTGGCCCTGGCAGTGCCTGGCCGTGGCCCTGGGCGAGGGGGCGCTGAGATGCACCCAAACCTGTTTGCTGGGGGGGGGGAGCCAAATCTGTGCTAGGGGAAAGCACCTGGGAGCTGGGGTCTAGCATGCTGATAACCGAGGGGCTGAGGTGGGTGTTCAGGTCCATGGTTCAGATCTTTAGGGTGGCTTTGGGCAGGTGTCTTAGCTTAGTGACAATGAGCTGCTCTTGGAAAAGACATTTCTTCTACCTTAATGCAGAAAAAAGACCTACTGAGCCCAAAGTGTGCCATATCCCATAACGTAATTATGCTGGTTGGTGAAATCCTTGGGAGGAGAAAGAGAGCAAGAAGGAGTATTTGGGTGTTCCTCGGGGCCACAGTGTGGTTGCACCTTGGATTTACTGCACCAGAAGCACTCAGCACTCAGTTATTCGTGGTTCACAACGGAAGCATTAGCGTACAGTTTTGTTTTGCAGAGCAATTCTTAAAAATATACTAAAAGCACTGAGCAATTGGCTTTTTATGATAGTGTAATTTTGCTAGTAAATCAAGCCCCAGGTGGGCAAGTGTTGGGGGGCAGTGGAACCTGAGTGTCTCCCCCTAAAGTGATGTTTGCTCTCCGTCAGGACTCTCATTAATGATAACGTTTGTTCTTTCTGCAGAAAACTGCTCAGTTTTTGGGCGGTTTCTGCAGTGAAGATCCCACAGCATTTTCCAAACACATGGCTGCCTTCACGCATTCCCTGCTAGCGGCTCCTCCTGCTGGCAGGGCCAGAAGTGGGGGGAAAGAGGGCACAAAAAGAGCACCCTTGTTTCTAACAGCGATTTTGCAGAGGCCCTGGGGAGCTGGCTGTGCCCCCTCACAAACCTTGGTCCCAGAGCCACTGGGGGACCCACAGACAGATCTGGGGATCCAGAGACCGATTTGGGGATCCGCAGGCTGCCACCAGCTGCCCCCATCTTTATGACCATTTGCATTGGTTAACGAGTAGCCGTGGAGTACCTGACATATTTTCAGCCCAATGCTGTTAATTAATTTAACCATGGTATTTGCTTTTCGTTGAAACGTAACATAATTTGGCATCATATGTTTAAAAAAGAAATTAATTTACAGGAGGGTTTTTTTTCCCAAGGTTTAACAACTGTGTAAGAGATGCATATCTCATTAAATTACCATAGCATCTCAATAAATATATATAGTTCTAATCAATTGCTATTTAACATATGTCAAGTATTTTATTAGCTAGTTGCATCTGTTTGCAATAATTATTGTATGCAAATTAAATGCCAATTAATTATTTAAAGCATATTTACAAAGAGCAACAAAACCTATAAATCTGTTACGGAGTCGTTAACCTCAGCAAACATGTTTTAAATAATCAGCCCGCTTCACCGCAGTGTACAGTAGCTGCCTCATTATATCTCCATTAAACCCATGGAGGAGACACTTCATTTAAACTGTGACCAAGTTATTCGTTAGAGGGTAATTAGGTGCTCACCTGCACCCTGAGTCCACCATGGGAACGGATCTCTCTGCCCTGGATGTCCCTGAGGTGGGGACAGCAGCAAACGGGGGAGAGCACTCCCATGTGAGCTGATTCAGACATATTTTTATTATTTTAATTTTGTTTGTTTGTTTTTTTCCCCCCTTCTTCAGCCCCTCGTGTGATGAGGAGCGGGCGCCACCGCCGGCCCGGGGGAAGAAGAAGAAGAAATCCAGTCGCAAGAAGCGAAGGAGGTGAGGGTGGCCGTGGTGGTGTGTGGGGCAGGAGGGGACAGGCAGCCATTGGCTTGAGGGGGGGAAATCCAGTGTAAAATGGAGGTTGGATACCCTACAGGGAGGTATGAGGGGCTGGGGGTTTCCACAGGTGCAGGGAGGGTGCCACCATTTTCTCGCCTTCCCCCTCAGGGTGGTGGAGGCCAGGCTGGGGCTCACCCCACAACCCGTCCTGGGGGGTCCCGGGTGCCGCTGGCCCCTCTCCACCCTGGGGAGATGCCCTTGGTGGCCGGGTAAGGGTTGGGGTGGCCAGGGAGGGCTGTGGGCAAGCTCTGCCATCCTTAATGCCCCTCCACCTGCCTCCTCAGGTCTCCCTCCTACAGCCCCTCGCCTGTGAAGAAGAAGAAGAAGAAAAGCTCCAAGAAGCGAAAAAGAAACAGGTATTTTTTTCCCCTTGAAAATGTAATTCCCCGCTGGCAGTGGCTGTTGGGGGGGGGGGGGGGGGGCAGGATGGACAAAGGGTGGAAGACATTACTGCCCAGCACAGAAGGCAGAGAGGTGTCAAACGCCTGACTCTTCATAATGGCTGCCCAGAGGGCAGAGCCCCACGGGGAGGCGGAAGCGAGGAGAGCCGTTGTCCCTCCGGGCGAGGAGGGCATGGAATGAAGTGCACACCCAGGGCAAACAGATAGATATGTGCTGTCGGGGTGTGGGGGAAGAGACAGATGAGCCAAATGAGTGCGAGGTCTGCCGAGCCGCCGCCTGCTGCCCTTGCTGTCACATTCTTCATGGCTCCCATCCTCTGGGATGCCAATGGGATCGGTGCTCAGGCTCGCACCGGTCCCTTTCCCTTCTCCCCCAGCCCACAGAAAGTGTTAGTGTTTGGACTGGGAAAAGGCTCACACCAGCTCCCCACACCCACATCTCAGTCTTCCCTCCCAGCCCTGGGTTCCATCTTAACATGAGGAGGAACTTCTTTCCTTTGAGGGTGGCAGAGCAGTGGCACAGCTGCCCAGAGAGACTGTGGAGTCTCCCACACTGGAGGCATTCAAAACCCACCTGGATGATGTCCTGTGCAACTGCTGTAGGTGTCCCTGCTGTGGGTGGGGGGGTTGGACTTAGATGATCTCCAGAGGTCCCTTCCAACCCTGACGATACTGTGATACTGTGACTGCTCCCACATTCCCCTTCTGAAGCCCATTTTTAATTTAAAACAGCACAATTAAATTTTAAAATTGCAAATATTTCACTGGTTTCTCTAAACTGTTAAACCAATATTTGAGGAGAACAGTGGATGCTATGTCCCTTGGAAATTTCATGTATTTACAGTATATTGAACCAAAGAGAGAAGCTACCAAACATGGATAACGGTGAAAAGTTGAGCTTGTCTCTCCTCCTCCCTCCCTCTTCTTTAAGAGTCAAGGATATGGAAACTCCTTTAAAATACTTCCTTCCCAAGGAGGGACTCATGCTATTTTATGGATGCCATCTTCTGACAGCAGTCCCGGGTCAGGTGCTCCTTGGCTGTGAACCTTTAGTACCCATTTATGACCCTGCAAGCCAAGGGTATGCTGTAGCTGGTCCCAAAAGGCAGCATGATAAACCATTAAGCATCAGTGACTGATGGAGGTTGTTTCCAGATACTCGGTACCGCTTTACCTACAGATCCGAACTGACCTTGGCACAGGCAGTCTCACAGCCCCTCTAGGCAGGACTTCAGGCCATGTCTTCTGCAGGACGTTGTGCTCCAAGCTGAGATGGGACACAGCAGGCTGTGCAGCATACTGGTGCCAGGCCTTGCTGCAAGGAAGAGTGTCCTCTGTGCTCCCAGGGCTTTCTACAAGGACCACCAGCATGGTGGCTCGTCTGTCATCCCAGGGATGCCCCAGGAGGAAAGACAGAAGCATTACACTGGTTTGGCTGTGAGGCTGCTCTGGGGTTATGCAGAAATGATTCTTCCTTTGACTGCTACTTGGTCCTTCATACAGAGACCCAGGGACTGGACTCGTCTCTGCCCCCTCAAACTAAATGCAGTGCAAAACTGTGGAGGCAGTGGCAGAGAAAAGGGACCCACAGGGACAGGGGATGTATCTGATATCTACAGACTTGTTATCCTGAGGATCATATTCTCAACTATTTGTAGAGTGTACTAGTCACTTCTACCACACCAGCATTTCTCACTACCTCCTTGCCAGCTGGCTAAAGGAGAGCCAGGGCCATTCTGCCCAGCTGATACATGACGTCTTCTCACAGTGCTCAGTCTAACGCTGGGCCTAACCACATTGTCTCTGATTCAAATTTCCAACTTTGTGGGACCCTGCATTCAATGTATGTATTTGTGTCTTGCAGGTTATCCTCAAAGAAGAGAAGACACGGGTAAGAGTTGAGCAAGTGTGGGTGAACCCGTAGAAATATGAGTTTAATGGTCTCTTCAAGATTTCACAAGGTTGATGCTCACTGGGTGGAGGCAGAAGATATTTTTCTTCTGCGTCCCCTTGTGTAATTCCCTTGGCTCCCTCCATCCTCTGCGGGTCTGGGGCTACCCCCTCCCTATTCAGCCTTATGCATTCCTCAGACCCCACAGGAATCAGGTCTTCAGCCCAACCTGTGCAATCAAGCCCATAACTGGAAAAGACCTCTTGGTATAACCTAGCCCCTGGCAACCTCATCCATGTTGGATCCTGCATCCTGAATCTTCATTTCTCTTGCCGTTTTATTTGCAAAGAGTGTGTCATCCCCCAGCACTGTCCGTCTTTGAAACATTCAGAGTCAGTGGCTTTCCAGGTGTGTACTGGAAGAACTCTCCTGATTCTAGCATGTGTGTGTACAATACCAAGAAGTATTCATCTCTTCCATGGGAAAACACAAAGCCACCAGGATGGCTGATCCATTTAAGGATCCCTTTTGGCCAAGCGCATGAGCTAGATTTGTCAGCAGGCACTCAGACCCCCTGTGCTGAGGCAGAATCATTAATCCCTTTCATTTTTATTGCACGCTCTTGGGCAATCTAGCTGTAACATTGATGTGTGGTTGTGCAGCTTTTTATCAGAACAGAAATCTCTGAATTAATTAGCTATTTCTTATTTAGTTCTTCAAGCCCCAAAAGTAAGAGAAAGGAAGAAAGAAAACACAAAAAACAGTAAGTAGTGATTCATGGTGTTCCCTGCTCTGCCTGCACAGAGCTCCGGGGCTAGGAAGTGCTTGGTGTGGTGGGTCCCCTGGAGCTAATGCTGGCTGTGCAACCCTAAGCAATTTTTAGGATTATTTTGCAACTAAAACCAGCAATTCTGGGTTTGCTGGAATGGGAAAGGGTTTGTCGAGGCTGGAGATCTTTCCTCTCCCTCTCTTTTGTGCCACCTCATTCAGTACTTTCTTTGTATCTCACAGGGATGTAGTGTCTTGTTCAACCAGCCCTGAGCACAGACTCCAGCTTTTCTGATGAGGGCAGCATGAGAGGATGAACTCAAATCTGCGGAGTGCAGGGCCCCACAGCCTCCACTGCCCAAAGAGTAGGCTGGCACGCTTACCGAGAAGGGCTTTAGCTCTTCCTTGTTTGCTGCTCTTGGAGGTTACAGTCGGGGCTACTCATGATATATCATACGACCAAATATCTGAACGGGAGCAGAAGGCAATGGGGGCTAGGGAAGTAAAGGGACTGTTTGGAGGTGATGGAGGTTGCAAAAATTTGGGGTTGAGGTGCCCACCTGCCCTGGACTGTTAGCAGAGCACAATCCTTGCCCTATGGGGCAGACAGTCAAGGGGTGTGGTATAAAATGTGGTTCCTCAGGACTGGAAGGAAGGCCTGTAAGCCTTCCCTGTTTTTCGCTTCCTTCTCTGTCTTCTCCTTGGAATTACAATTTGTGGCTTCTTACTTGCTTTTAGAGCAAGGAAACTGTTCTGGGGCTGAACTCTGGGCACCAAACCCCAGGTTGGCTCTTCTGGGACTCGGGATACCCTGTTCGAGACAGAAACTGAGTTAGATGGAAATCTGCTGGTTTGTTTGGTGTTAGTGGGACCTGCCCTTTAATTCTTCCCAACGCAACTTTTGGCTCTAAGGCAGAAAGACACAGAGGGACAATAACCCCCGACACTGCCAGCATCACCCCAGTATGCATTGGGACTGAAGGGATTGGGAATCCATGAGATGCAGAGCATGTTGTGCTGCCTGCACAGGCCGTCTCTGTAGCGTGCAGATAGCCCATCTCCTTTTCTCTAGGATTTCTGCATGTTCAGTAGCACAGCCACCTTTTTTTTTCTTCCCCCCCTCCCCCCCCCCCCCCCCAAACTGGGCTGCTATGCACCCAGAAATCTCAGTGGTAAAACTGAGGATTCCCATGTTATTGGTAAAAGCAGGCATCTCCTCAACCCAAGGTAGCACCAGCCAGTATGCAGTAGCCTAACAGTGTGGTTAAAACAAAGATCAGATGCCCCGCTGGTATGCGCTGACCTGGGGGACCAAGAACTGCTAGAATTGGTCTTCGGGGATAAACCAGCCAAGGCATTTTAGCCCTCATCTCTCGGCTCACAAATCAGAGCTGAGCCACTCCTGGTTTCTGCAAACCTTCTTACTGCTCCCGGGTGTGGATCGGATAGATCCCATGAGCCATCTGTGATCAGGATTTTTGTATAGTCATGCTGCTTTGGCTTATCTTTGTCTTGAGCTACTGGTTATCTAAATCACACAGGACTGGTTTTTTCCTCCTGCAGAAAGGGAAAACTCTTAAACTGGAGGGACTGATGAAGAGCAAATGTGGAGATTTTCACACAAATCCACCATGTGAGGGAGAGATGTTCCATGTTGCTGATTTCAGCTGCGTGGAAATAAGGAAGGAGGATCCCAAAATGTGAAGTTTTTTTAAAAATATACTCATAGGGTTTGAAAAGCATCAGAGAAAACAGCCAGGTGGAGTTCAAAAATTGCCCTGGAGGCTGCCCTTTTTTCTTAAAGGAGATGCTGTTGTCCAGCAATTGATCCGCTGAGTTTTTATAGCGGCAAATTGCTAAATGCTGTCCAAGCAGGTCGGATTAGTGCTGTCAGTGACTGGTATAGTGTGGTCATGAAACCAGACTGTTCCCGCCAGCTAACCCATCATTAGCTTTGCCTGCTGGCGCAGCGATTCCAGCCTGAGCACTTATGCTACCAGATCTAAAACAACTGCTGCGGTGGGCAGCGATGAAAGGGAAGGGGCACAGAAGGTGACAGGTAGCCTGCCACCCGCATCACCCTGCTGTCTGCATGCTGGACTTGAGCTGTTGGCACAGGCGACAACAGCCCTTCAGTAACAGGGCTGGGTAATCTGTCAGTAATATCCTGAGTGGAGCAAAACGAGCATGGCAGGACACTGAACCTGGGCCCCTGTGTGCACGGTTTGCTGGTAACTGTCCTGTGGCCCCATCAGAAAAGGGAGCAGTAGTGACTGAACACATATAAGAAGCCAGGTAAAATGGTCCTACCCCTCAAGTAGGAACCATGCATAGCACAGGCTGTGGTTAGGGAAGCTTTATGTTTATATAGCAACCATAGGAGCTGCCCATACGAGTGGCTAGAGCCCCAACCTAGAGATAGAAGGCTGGCTGTGACTGGGCGTGCTGTATGTGGAGCCTGTCCTTCTGCATCTGCTCTTTAACAAGGAGCCTGCACTACAGAGAGGGTTGGAGCAAGAAATGGGAGGGTTGGAGTTTTGCAGTGGGTTGCCCAGGGGGACGGTGCTCCCCCGACAAGGTTCAGCAATGGGAAGGTCCCTGGCTGTCCTAGGGTAGGCTGCAGGATGAAAGGCAGGCACACAGCTTCTCAAGGTCTTGAGAGCAGAAAGGATTGGTGGTGTCTGCTGCACTCCTGCATGCTAGTCCGTGGATCTTCCCCCAGCAGGCTACTGAGCCAACCTAATAGCTTGTAGTTAAACTGCTAGCATAGATCTGGGTAAGATGGCTTGCCCTAATGTCAGTGTAGTGATGAAGGGACGGAGAATTTCTCATGGCCTGGTGTCATGCACAACGTTTCATACACCACTCGCTTAGGTTTAAAATACGGAGCTTTTTTTCTGATTTGAATGTTACTGACTTCAGCCAAAACACAGAGCTTTTTTTTTCTGATTTGAATGTTACTGACTTCAGCCTCCAGCTGCTGGCTCTTGCATCGCCCCCAGCCTGCTAGCCTAACAGTGGTTTTCCTCTCTGCTTCTTAAAGCTCCCGTGGGCGCACCCGGAAATCTCATCGCCATCGTCACCGCCACTGCCACTCTAGCTCAGAGAGCTCAGACTCCCACTCCCCCAACTGCCGAAGCAGGTAATGTCACTGTTCCCTGAGCTGGGTGTCCTACAACACTTCCCGGCGGGCTCAATGATGTGGTTGCAATAGCTTGTGTGACCCCCAAACTCACTGCAGAGCCATGTCCCGTTCTGGTAGCAGCTATGCCATGTACTGGGGTTTGAGTTTCTTGTGGTCTCTGCCATAGAAAGATTTTTTTGGCTTGAGGAGCAGTGGCTGCAGCTTTTTGGTCCAGCAGTCACTTCTAATCCCCACAGCTATGATCAGCCCGTGACAGCTGATTCCAGCCTAGTCCCCTTTCCCCAGCCCAAGGGCTCTGTAGTGCTGATGTCCCAGGAAACCCTTCAACTTGGTCTTAGCAATGGAAATATATTTGCCCATGGCATTCTATAGCCACTGTCTTTGACCTGATTAAAATCTCAGTCCTGTGGATGACAGATGCATCCTGGGGCCAGCTAAGTGGATGCTGGTGCTAGACTCTGCATCACTGCAATAGCAAGTCGCATAGTTTATATTTGTCACGAGTTCAGGTTTCATGTTTTCTGAAAGCACTTGATTATATGAACCAACCCCCCCTGCTCCCCCACTTCACTCCTCCTAACTTCTGGGAATTTTCTTATGAAAAGCTGATGATCAGCGGGGGAAGGAATGCAATCAGTAATTGGAGGGGTGTTCATGCAAAAGCAGAGTGCGTCTTCCCTTGGAGGTGTATTACCATAGGGACATTCAAGGCTCTGTGAAAGTATGGTTTGCCTCGAGCCACCATAAAATCATGAACTGGAGTTGAAATTTGAGGTTAAGGTCCAAAGCTTGAATACAAAATATTTAATAATAATTAAAAAAAAACCCAAACCAAAACAAACAAACAAACAAAAAACCAAACAAAAAACCAAACCCAAACAAAACCAAAACACAATCAAAACAAACAAAACCTAGAAGGGCAAAATATCCCCTTTCACTCCATCATGACTCCACAGAGCAGTCATGTGGAAGACTTTCTCCCACAAGCGGTGGCCCAGCACAGAGCTGCCCAAGGATTTGTATGGAGCTGGTAATGGGCACTACTGCAATGCCGAGGAATAACGGTTTGGCTGTTCATGTCTTCTGGAGGCACAGAGCCAGGTCTCGGGAAGAAGGGCGTAAAACACGGCGAAGACACTCCCGGCACCGTTCAAAGATCATGGCAAAGCAAAGCTCCTCTGCAGAGGTTCAGGCCAGCCAAAAAGCCAGCCAAACTCTCCCGTTCTACAGCTTCCTGCCTCCTAAGGAAGTAGTAAGTATTACATACTGTGTTTCTTTGCTTGAACTAGCCACAGGAATCTGGGCAAGAAATTTGATATGAAATTTTTATAACTCGATTATAGCAAAGTTAGACAAAGTTGGTTAAAGCTGTATTATTTATTAATGGTGCTGTTCTCCAATGTACTTAAAGTCATTCCTTCCTTCAGCACTTTCCCACCGAGGGTGGGGCTGGAGAGGGGAAAAATTTGCAAAGGCTTTAGCCTATGAATAATAAATTTAGGGCATTTAACAAAAAAAAGTGGCCTCCAGCAATGATATTTTACAGGAAAGTGTTTGTTATGCGGTCCTTGCTCAGCTAGATGTGAACTTAATTCACTGATCTTCATGTCCAAAAGTTTAGTCCTTCAGGGGAAGAAAGGGAATCAAACATATATATAAGAAATATTTACATTTAATGAGTTGGTGATTACTGGCAGGGGATGTTTTCTGACTATCAGGATTCTTCTAGGATCACTGTTGCTCTGGACTGACAAGCCCAGGGGCCAAATTCAGAACTTATGAGCAGCTCCCATGGATGCTAATGGGAACCGCATGTGCAGCCAAGGGTAAAAATCAGACTCAGTGCCTTGGGATGTTTTTCAATATACATGGAGAGAGATGATATAATATATGCCTTAGAATTGAGGGAGCAAGAGATGGAGACAAATATCAGATACAGATTGATATGAAATCTTCCTTTCCATGGCACGTTTCCCCTTTGTTCCCAGTAGCTGCAAAGCAGAGGTGTGATGCTCTTTGATTGTGGTGTTAGTATCTGGTAGGCATTCTGGAGGGGGAAATTCCTACATAGGACTCAAGGTAGTGCAGGATCTGGTACTTGTGTGTGTGGATGTGTAACGTTAGAGGTGTCTTGAGTAGAGTCCTCCAAGCCCCAAAGCGGTATATAACAGGGAACTGATTTTCTCCTTTACGCCCAGTCATCAATTGGAAATAGCTCAGCCATCTGCAGCAGCTACATCAGATATGAGATAGATAGTGCCAGCAAGAGGAGAGACTTTATCCGCTCACCCGCACAGGCAGCGTTCCAATCAAAATACACGGAGATTATACGTGGGTACAGACAGGCACAAGCTGTCTCTCAACATTGTAGATATTCATATTTGCTCTCGTCATATACATCTCCTGAGTGTGTAGCGCACATCTGAGTCATTGCTTATAAAACCATATAAGGTAGAGCGAATAGCAGAACACACACACCACGCTTAGATGCGTGTGTGTGTGCACATGCAAAGAAAGAATAACACCTATGAAGTTTTTATTGCCACGAACCTGGGGTGTTGCCCTCTGTCAGCCTGGGAAGGTAGAAATGAGTTAAGAGATCCTTCCAAAAAACAACCAGTCAGAGACTGCATCATGTCACCAGGGTTGTTTTTTTTGGTTGAAGGTGTGTATTTTACATAAATGTTTTCAAGTCTAAACCTGGTTTTTAATTGGTATTAGGTTTCCTCTCTCTGAAGCCAGGCTCCCTGAGTCCTGTGAAGCCGACTGCCAGCTGCTCTGCTCCCTGAGCAAGAGTAAACTCTCATTTAAATTGTAAAAGCTTTAAAATGAGCTAAACTCAAGCATGCTGCACTCCCCTTTCCACTTGCTTCACTCAGGGTAAATGAGCACACAAGCTGCAGGGCAGGGAAAGTCAGAGCATTATAGTGACAGTTGCAAAGTAAAAATCATCAGGCCCCTGCTGTATTCTTTCTGGGCAGGGTTAATAACACCAGGCAAGTGTTTCAATGACTAAAAAGTATAAGTGCCCACTATGCAATCCACTAGTGTCCTTTTTGCTCCCCAAAAGAAGTATGTTCTCTTGGGATGTCACTCAAGAGAGCAATTAAGCACTTGTTTAAATTGAAGCCCTTGGTTAAGTGCTGCCCCTGAAATTTTTGAGTAAGGTCATTAAATATCAGGTACCCAAAACTGGCAAGGGAAAAATAGAATGGGAACTTCTAGTCTCATTTATTAATGACTACACACAACTCTTTGATGCCTCTCCTTTTTGTGAGTTAAATGGTTGCTCTATAAATAAGCTTAGTTCTGTCAGAATCTACTTTGAGAGCAGCCTGCATGTGTTATGAAACGAAAATGTGCTCTTGCAGAAAATGTTGATCACTTATCAAAATTAAATTACTGTAAAAGAGCAGATTTTTGTGGAAAATTCCAGAATTAGGATACAAAAATGCCATGTTTCAGTCCTCTCTGGGGGCTGATGTGACATGCTCCCTGCCCTTCCCTCTGGCCTGGGCTTCCAAGCCAAACCATCCTTACCTGGGGAGAAGCATTGTTATATCCCCAAAGGAAAGGGGTTGTCCAGGGAAGATCCCAATGTGCAGAAGAGACCCAGAGAGACAACACACAAACTCCCATGAGGTAATGCTTATAGCACTTCCAAATCAAAGATTTTTGCTTTTTAAGTCAATTTTTATTCTATATTCTTTTTCTTCTGAAAAATTGAAGTATTTTGTGGTAAATTTTGCCTCCCTCCCCACCCCCTGGTGTGTTTTCCTTCCTTTCTGCTGGAACAGCCACACTTTCTAACTAGATCTACCTGTAATTTATGAGAGATAAACCATACAAAAGAATGCCCTGCCCATGCATCTACCTTGCTGCTGCTTTTCCTCTTGCCTTTACGTGTAAGTTGAAGCATGCACACATGCAGAAACACCCTGAAGTTCCCTGCTACCTTTCTTTTTGGCAGTGAATTTCCAGGCTTCTCCCTCTCATTCTCCCTTTAATCCCATGCAGCTGCAGTAGCCACCTATTGAGAACAGGATCGTGGGTCTGTGCCTCAGCACGCAGAGAAACTGTGGGTAATATGTAGCATCTATTTTTGAACAGAATACCCCTAACCCGCTGCAGACACTTCATTCTGCACTGATAAAGATATATTACATGCCACTGTGCTTTCAGTTGAGCAGTGCAATATAAATACCTGCAGGGTATGAATCTAATTGTTTTTGTTGTACCTGATGAAGATAACTGTAAGCTGCATACGCTTGCCTTGCCAGCTCCTTTACTTCCACTGAAACTCATTTATGATGTCACAAATTAACATAGGCTTGGGCCAAATTTTCCGTGAGGCTTAATGGGGTATGATTGTTCCAAATGGCGCTGTTTGGTTTTGTGCTCACGTGTCTGCAGAGATGTCGCAGTGGGGAGATGCTGTGCCGGGGCTGGCATGTGCGGGAGGGCTCGGGGAGCCTTATAGCAGACCTGCGTGTTGGCTTGCTGTTGCCCTCTGTTTTCCAGCCTGGGTTTTGGTTCCCATAGGAAAAGCTATTCTTTTAAGTGTTAGGCACTGTTTTTCTGACAACATACAGAAAGGCAAAGCCTTCCGTAAATATGGAAGTTGTTCTCTTTTTGCTTCTCCTGTTCTCCCCTTCCAGCCAGGGCACTGAGGTTACCCCTGGTTATTGTCCAGTAAACTCACAGCTCAGTGCAGGAACAGCAGGGATGCCAGGAGCCCAGGGTGAAGGAGGGATACCTGCAGCCGTGGAAGGCTGTGCTGTACACCAGGTACCAAAGGAGGCGGTGGATGGCAAATCCTTCCTCCAAAGCAGTGCCAGCCTGGCCTGAGCCAAGCTGGGGACACACTGACCTGTGTCCCATGACACTGGCTGCACCCCAGCAGGCTGAAAAGTTCTTTGCAAAGGAACAAACCTTTGCCTGGTGTTCTTGGGGAATTTACCCCCAGCCATGGATACGTGAGCCAGGCTGCTCAGCAGTGTTGCCATCCAGCCCCGAGCAACCCAAGCTCTGATCTCGTAGGGAGAGTTGTGTCATTGCCTCCATGCTCCTGGACTTTAGCTTAGCCCTTGTGGTAGAGAGCGCCTCACCCTGAACTCTCCACCTGGGGGGAGGGGGGTTCGGGGGGGGGGGGGGGGGGGTAGAAAAGGATATTTTCCGCTCAATATTCCTTGAGTCAGGGTTTCATAATTGTGCAAAAAGGGGTTTTGTTGTATTCCTACAGCACTGCGATGTTTTTCACTCCCTTTATAAGAGGTTGGCTTTTCCGCTGGGGCAAATCATCAGCGGAGATGAGCCTATTTTCCCTAGGCGAAGGCCTCCCCCCAACCCCAGCTCTGGAAGATGGAGGTACCCCAGACCAGGCAGAGTGCCCCAAAGCAGCCCCTCTTGGCAGGTGCTGCTCCCCACGCCGGCGGCTCCTGCACAGATGTTTGCCGGGCCCTCACCGAGAGCAAGGCTTGCCGGGGTCACTGACACAAATCTTTTTGTTCCTTTCATTATTACAATGCACAGAAAAGGAGAGAAAGGGAGACATTATGCACCTCTGAAAAAGAAATTAACTCCACTTTGAAGTGAATGGCAAGACAAGAGAAAAAAGACTCAAGAAAGAAATCCTCCAACTATAAGTGAGGCTGTGCCGTGCTGCTCATTGATGGGTCTCCGTCCCCTTATAGCTGAGAAAATATGCTGTCATCTCTTGCCTCAGGGCTGTTTGCAGCACAGTAAATGGACTTGTTCGGTTTAATTGGAAGACGAGTAGTGATTGTATTTTTGTAACCTATTAGACTGCATTGCCTCTTGGTCTAGGATTGCACTCAAAATTAGTCTGGAGTATGAGTGAGGGCCTCATTTCTACTCCCCCTTCATCTTGATTAAATAATGACTTGAAACAAAAAAAAAATCCAATAAATATATATTGGGTTCCCTTGAGGGCAGCAGTAGGTCCCCTGCTGAAAGCTGGAGAAAGCAAAGTTCACTGAGATTATTTAATTAGTTAAGGGGGGTGGGGAGTCCAAATGTTCGCATAGAGAAAATTAGATTCATGAAAGAGCAGACTCTTTTTAAGACACCCTAGAAGACTAAAAAGCCATTAGAATTCAATTGAGCTCTGCACAGTGTTTTCAGACGTGGTGCTGGGTATCCATCCCATGTGGCTGGTGTGCCTTTCCGAAGCAGTAAAACCGGACCAGAAGCAAAGCCAAGGTCATCAGATGAGGACCATGTTTCCAAGCAGACAGGCAGGTTAAGCAACTTGAGACTTGTATTGGCTCTTGCCACATGACAGAAATCTCCCCTGGGGTCTGCAGGAAACCACAGGCTTCAGCCCGGTGCCTCGAGGTGGTGGGTCTGGGAAGCTGCTGTCCCTCCCCTCGACACCTGTGTGGCCCAGGCCAGCCCCTCCATTCCTCACAAAGGCTGTGGGCTCAATATTTCACTGATATCCATGTTGCCTCTCTTCCCAGAATGCTACTACCACGGATGTTGAGCTACAGAGGAGCTTGTTGATCCCCCTGTGACTGGACAGATTTTGTGATGTGCTGACAACAGTTGGTACTTTGAAGGTAGACTTCAGCGAAGGCAAAGCAAGAGCATACATCCCAGGTCCCAACAGCAGTCTTAAAAGCTAGTTTAGAAATGCCAAGAAACTGCTGTATTTCTTGGCAGAAATAAAGGCCTTTTGGTTTAGACTGTGAGGGAACAGAAATGAGGTGTTTGTGCATGTGATGCTGGGGTCAGTGTCCCTTGGAGCAGCCCCGCGCCTACTCCAGACCTTTCCTACCTCTGTAGCCAGGGTGTACCTCACATAGAATCATAGAATCATAGAATAAGTGAGGTTGGAAGGGACCATTAAGATCATCAAGTCCAACCGTTAACCTACCCTGATTTAAAAACACCCACTTCTAAACCATGTCCCTAAGCACCTCATCTACCCTTTTCTTAAACACCTCCAGGGATGGTGAATCCACCACCTCTCTGGGCAGCCCATTCCAATGTTTAATAACCCTTTGAGTGAAAAAATGCTTCCTAATATCCAATCTAAACCTGCCCTGACATAACTTGAACCCGTTTCCTCTTGTCCTATCACTTGCCACGTAGGAGAAGAGGTCAGCCCCCATCTCTCTAAAACCTCCCTTCAGGTAGTTGTAGAGGGTGATAAGGTCACCCCTCAGTCTCCTCTTCTCCAGGCTAAACAACCCCAGCTCCCTCAGTCGTTCCTCATAAGGCTTGTCCTCTAGACCCCTCACCAGCCTGGTAGCCCTTCTCTGGACACGCTCCAGCACCTCAATGTCCTTCTTGTAGTGAGGGGCCCAAAACTGAACACAGTACTCGAGGTGAGGCCTCACCAGTGCCGAGTACAGGGGGATGATTACTTCCCTACTCCGGCTCACTACACTATTCCTGATGCAGGCCAGGATGTTGTTGGCCCTCTTGGCTGCCTGGGCACACTGCTGGCTCATACTCAGCCGGCTGTCCACCAACACCCCCAGATCCTTCTCTGCCAGGCAGCTTTCGAGCCACTCCGCCCCCAGTCTGTAGCACTGCATGGGGTTGTTGTGACCCAAGTGCAGGACCCGACACTTGGCCTTGTTGAACCTCATACCATTGGCCTCAGCCCATCTGTCCAGCCTGTCCAGATCTCTCTGCAGAGCCAATCTACCCTCAAGCAGATCAACACGCCCCCCCAGTTTAGTGTCGTCTGCGAACTTACTGAGGGTGCACTCGATCCCCTCATCCAGATCATTAATAAAGATATTAAAGAGAACCGGTCCCAGCACCGATCCCTGGGGGACACCACTTGTCACTGGACACCAACTGGATTTAACTCCATTTATCACCACTCTCTGGGTACGGCCATCCAACCAGTTTTTTACCCAGCGAAGGGTACACCTGTCCAGGCCACAAGCAGCCAGTTTCTCCAGTAGAATGCTATGGGAAACGGTGTCAAAAGCCTTGCAAAAGTCCAGGTAGACAACATCCACAGCTTTTCCTTCATCCACTAAGCGGGTCACCTCATCATAGAAGGAGATCAGGTTTGACAGGCATGACCTGCCTTTCACAAACCCATGCTGACTGGGCCTGATCACCCTGTTCTCCTGCATGTGCCGTGTGATGGCACTGAGGATGATCTGTTCCATGACCTTCCCAGGCACCGATGTCAGACTGACTGGCCTGTAGTTCCCCGGATCCTCCTTCCGGCCCTTCTTATGGATGGGTGTCACATTTGCCAACCTCCAGTCGGCTGGGACCTCCCCGGTTATCCAGGACTGTTCATAAATGATGCAGAGTGGCCTGGTGAGCACTTCCGCCAGCTCCTTCAGTACCCTTGGATGGATCCCATCCGGCCCCATAGATTTGTGCACCTCCAGGTGCTGAAGCATGGTGCTTTTATGCCTGTAAATTAAAGGTGGTCAAAAGCTGATTGTCCCTTGGTTAGGGTTCTGATCTAATGCAAACCATAACACATCTTTAAGAAAAAAAAATAATCTGATGCCACATTTGAAAGCGCAATCCTGTATCTTCTGGGATGTGGTTGGGGAGAGCACAGTGGTTCATAGCAAGGAGGCGACTTCTCTCAGGGCTCTGGATGTGGCATCAGAGTTTCAGAAAGAATTGATTAAAAATGGAGGACAGCTGGATGCCTGACTCTTTTTATGTTCCTTTGGCATTTCAATTTCTACTGGAGTAAACAAAGACTGTTAGAGAAGTGCTAGAGCTGAGAAGTAGCGAGGAGCAGGACCAGATGCCAAAATGAGGACTTGCGGTGTGTGTCTCTACTCATTCCTTGTTGGGAACATTTGGGAGATATTTCTGCTCTGTCCAGGGCTTCTGCATTGAAGGTACAAGTTGGCTAGTGAAAAAGGATCCCTTCGTTACCACTGCTGGGGCTCCCAATGTCTC
The DNA here is from genome assembly GCA_017639485.1 of Pluvialis apricaria. Classification (NCBI taxonomy): domain Eukaryota; kingdom Metazoa; phylum Chordata; class Aves; order Charadriiformes; family Charadriidae; genus Pluvialis; species Pluvialis apricaria. The sequence goes on from CM030022.1 coordinate 16,925,043, forward strand.
CAAGTTACAACTGAGCACGGCTTAGAAGTTAGTATGGGGTGGGGATGGAGGAATCCCCAGCTCTAGGATGGATTTGCTAGGATGAGCTGATTCCTGTCCCTTATCCCTTTATCCCAGAAACAGTAATGATTCTCTCTCTGGCAATGGTAGAAAATACTTGGAGATCCTCTGACTCCAGCTGTTTTCAGAGCATGAGGATGTTGTAGGCAGTTGTCATTCTGCAGACTGTGTGCTGAGAGCCGCTGTGTGTGTTAGTAGCTCTGCTCTGGTTTCAGCCGGGGACGCAGATCAGATGCCACTAGCAGGAGGGTAGATGTGAAGGCACCATCTGATGGCATGAAGGAGCACTGTGTAAAAAGGAACATAGGCTGGGTTTGTAGCCCCAGATGCGAATGAGAAAGAGCCCTGTCCCCGTGCCAGCCAGTCCAGGGCTAAGCTCTCCAAAGGGACTGGCCCTCTCCCCGCTGTGTGACAGCTCATCCAAGTCTCCTCTGCTCCCTGACATGTTACCAACATCGCAGTGTGGTTTTTCTCATCTTAGAATAACCCAGATTTGTGAGGGCATGGCCCAGGTCCCTAGTGTGGAGAGCGTGGTGTAGAGGGAAGGCATTGCATGCCCCAGAACGCAGTATGAGGACACACGCGGGTGTTTGAGGGAGCACAGCTTGCTGGGGTCGCGTTGGAGGACTATCCTGAGTGGGGGGAAACCAAACGTATGTGTTTGTACTCTAAGGACCCTGGACCAAACCTTATGGGTGGGAATGAGGAGAGCAGAGCATGAGTGAAAGAGGAGGCAGCCACATGAATGTGCAGACGTGCCGGGTCTGCGTTTGGCCCTAATTCTCACACCGTTGTAAGGGCAGACGTTAGCGCTAACACAGCCTCGCTCCCAGTGCTGGTGCATTCCTGGACCGGCTCAGGCAAATACCAGTGGAGTTAAAACTGAACTGTAAAATACTCAAATGATGACAATCCCCTTGGTGATGCTCGGGGTCCAAGACAACAGCCCTGCCCAGGACAGTCAGTGTGGGTTTGGGGTCCTTGCTGGCCCCGTTGGGTTCAGCAACCCACCAAAACCCAGCCAGGGTATGGCTGAACCCTCAGGCAGAGGCTGGCAGGAGCAGAGCTGTCGTCTCCTTCCCCATAGGTCTCCAACGCAGCACGGGGAGGAAACTTCTCCTCCTCTACTTTATTTTTTTATTTTTTTTTACGTCTTCTCTCACTTGCGTTCCCTTTGTCACTTCCATGAAACCCAAGGGGCTTTAGCACAAGCTGCGACTTTTCAGCACAAGCCACCAGCCTCCAGGAATGGGCTGGACAGCCTAATTTAAAGCAGAAGGAAACAAAAATGAGTAATAAGTGAGACAAGCAAGCAGACAAAACGCAGTCATGACATTTGCATAGAGGAGGCGAGCGAACAGTTGGCAGTGTGGATTGAAGAGAGGGTTTATGTTTTTTTCATGTAATTTGAGACTCTAATGATGGACTTATGTTGCCCGCTCTTCCTTTTTTCTTACACCTTACCTACTAAAGGAGGAGTTCTTGATGGGTAAGTGGATGCTATCCGCAAGACACCAGGGAATTTATTAGAGGTCACTTGAGCGCATTAGCTATATCTTCTTCAGGGGGAAAAAAAGCACACAAAGAAGTATCTGTATACCTTTTATTTCCAGAGGGATTTTTCTTTTTTCCCCTCCCCCTCCTTTTTTTCCTTTTTTTCTTTTGTTTTTCTTTTTTTATTTGTTTCAAAGTGATAAGCTTGTTTATTTGCCAGTTTTTACTTTGTACAGAAGCCCTTAAATTGATTTGATTTTCCTTTGCTTATTTTACTGACATTCATTCAGCCTCTTTATTAAAGAAGCTTAAATTCCCTCATTTAAGATTTTGTTTCATTTTTATTTTCTTTCCAAGGATTATGTAGGGCTTTTATATGTATATTCTCCTTTCTTTTTTTTTCCCCTCCTTTTCTTTAAGGTTAAATAAGGGCTTTGTCCTCTGTTACACCTTTTTTTAGTTAGCTATTTTGATTCTTTAGTTGCCCGTTTATGTTGTTGAACTCTTTTTGTTTAACATGAATCGCATGCTTGATACTCTTTGCATGATCTCTAAATCTTCCCGTTATCATAGCAGGGGGGAAAAGAATTTTCTTCTTACTGTGGATTTCTTTCAGGGATATGTGCTTTTGTTTACTTCTCCTCTTTCTTTCTTTCTTTCTTTCTTTCTTCCTTCCTTTGTTTCTTTCCTTTCCTTTTGTTTCAGTGCATCATGATGGTAAAATTTCTGGGTTTATTTAAAAAAAAAAAAAAGCAAAGTAAAACCAAAAACAACTCCCCCCCAAAAAAACGTTCAAACAATGCCAAATGGCTTTTTTGCTTTCAGATCTCTCAGTCAGGGTCTTCTGCTGACTTCTTTACCAAAACAGACAGCCTGCCTGGCAACCTAGCCAGCCAGAATGGAGAGTATCATGAATATGACTCAGGAAACGATACTTCCTCCCCTCCCTCCACTCAAACGAGCTCATCCAGGTCAAAGGACAGCCAGGAGAAAAGAAGTCTAGTCGATGATGGCTTTGGCCATGCCTTCTCGTCCGGGAAGCCCAAACTGGCCAACAGCGATAACAGCTCTGATTCAGGAAATTCCTTCACCAGTTGCTTTTCCCAGACCAAGGGAACAGCTTTGGAAAATCTGTCTCCAGATGCCCAGGGACAAGACCGAAGGTCAGTGATTACCAGTAGCTGCTGCCGGCAGCCAAATACCTGGTACATTGTTCCTCTGTATCTCCTGCCTGCTCGCTGGTCGCAGTGGTGAGCTCGCAGGGAGGTTTTTGTGATCTGGAGGCAGTCAGATATAAACCGGACCCATTGTCTTGCCAGTCTGGAGTCCACAACCCAGCAATGACCAATAGTGTAGCCTGAGGAGGAGGATGAAAACCCAGCCATCATGCCGCTGGGCATTGCCTGTGCCGGATCTTCTGGCATTAACGTGGCTAATGCAGGGTTTGGCCCTGGGTCAAACCATGTCCTGAACACAGCCCTACTCAGACGGACATGACCGTGTCAAAGAAAAGCGTTGCTGGCCCTTCTGGGCAAAGTCTGGAAAGGTACATCAGGGGGTTGCCGCGCTAATTCTCCTCCTCCAATTACTGTGGGGAAGGGGAGCGGGGTTCATTTTTGCTAAAAGCAGTATGGGCTGTTCTTTCACCTGTCCAATGAGCCAAATCCAGCCTGCCCCTTCCCAGCTCATTCAGGACTGGTCCTGGGTGACAGGATAGCATGTCCTGTAGGTGGGGAGCACAGGGAGGGGCAGGCATGGGATAACACAGCAGCAGCTCTGTGCGCTGGGGCCATGGGGCATCAGGGCCGGGGACAGGAGTCAAATCACCATCCAGTGCCACAGGTGATCATCAAGAGAGGGGAGTAGATGGCAACCTCCATCACCACCTCCCATTCCTGGTGGTTTGCCAGGTGATGTTGGGGATGGAGGCACTGAAGCGCGGAGGTGGGTACCCAAGGCTTTGCTCAGGCAGCAGTGTTAGGGAGCTCTTCTAGCTCAGGCCCTCAGGTCTTAAATGCTGAAAGTTAGAGCCAGGATGTGGTCTGGGGGTGGGAGCATTGAAGGAGAGAGGAGAGGGAACCAGGGGAATTGGTGTTGGGAAGAACAAGCCCTCAATTTTCAGCCAGAGGGGTTAAATTTTAGGTCTGTATATACTTTTCACATTGAGTCCAGTGGGATAACTCTGCCTTCACATGGGTGGAGCTGGGATTGCAGCTGGCTCTGGCTGTTGGGAGGCTGCCTTGCTGCTGGGGTCTAACACCAGTTCATACCCAGGGCACTTCTGGAAGTGGAGGAATTCATGCAGCCCTGTCCAAAGGCAATGGGACGTGCCCTCTGGTGTGGCTCCACAGCCATGCTGGAGCACAGGCCCTTGCCCTGCCATGTTCTGCCTTTCCCTTGTTCCAGCACTTCTCACCTCACTCCCTCCCCAGGACCTGTATCGTTCACTGGCCGGACCCAGGCTCTGCCAACCAGACACCTCTGGTGTGCTGGGCATGGGGCAGAAGAGCTGCCCCTCATGCCACCTGAGACCTCTTCCACAGCCCTTCCCTGGCACAGCCTGGAGGGTGAGCTCTTGGGCTTTGACTCACACACACAGAGTCTCCTGCAACAGCAGCCTGGGGAGCCAGGAGGTCTTTATCCCCAGTTGGGGAATGGGAGGATGGGAGTACTTGTTGGGTGGAGCATGGTGCTCCCCTCAGCCAGGGACCAGCCCCAGTTCAGCCACAGCTTCAATGACTGTCCAAATATATGTTCACAGAGGGTGCCTGTCCTTGTGTCTCAGCTGTTCAGAGGAGAAGAAGGGAAACTTCCTCCCATCCCCAACCCACAGCTCCCCGCTAAGGCCATGCTCCCGCAGCGCGTCATACACCAGCACGGGCAGATCCTCCCGCGGCTCCAGCTGTTCCAGCCACTCCCGTTCATCACACCACAAGGCCTCTCCCAGGTACTCCCGAAGCAGGTCCTGCTCTTCAGGAAAGAGGTAAGGCCAGTTAAAACGGCAGTCTCTGTGATCCTGGGCAATGTCTAACTCTTGCAGGTTGGCAGGCTCCTTGCAGGACAAGGTGCAAGAGTTTGGGGAGTGCCTAGAGGTCCACATGGCTTGTGGTCAACTGGCCACTCAGAGCTGAGCTTAGACCATGAAATATGGGAGCATCTCTTCGCTCCACGAGCGCAGATTCAGAGGAGTCTGGTATAGCCTCACCCTCCAGCATCTTTAACTCTTTTATCGTTCTTGCCTGTCCCTAGGTCTTCGTCACATTCCCCCAGCTATTCCTCCAAATCCTGCAAAAAAAGTCCTGGGAGCAGGAGTTCGAGGCCTCGTCGGAGCCCCAGTTACTCCCGCTACAGCCCTAGCAGGTACAGCTCTCTCCTCATGTGATATCTGCTGCCTCACTTTCCCCACTGCCTCTGTCACTCGTTTGGACTCCGTCATGGCTGCTGGCTCCTTCTGCCAGCCCCAAACTACTCCCTCAGCTTTCTTACTGGGTGCTTTAATCTTCAGCACTGGGGTTGAGAGGGAGCAGGGGGACACAGAGTAAGGCATATGGCAGTATCTTATGTTGGCCCTCATCCACTGGAAATTTCTCACTGTTTATTGCCTCAGAGCTGGTGCTGGTTGCAGAGGGAAGAGCCCAGAGATGAGCCTTTCACTTTCTGTGGGAGAAGTGAATTTCCTGTAGCCAAGGTCTGCCCTGCATTGATTCAGGGGAGTTTTGCACAAAGCGCTTTTGGGGGCAGGTTGCTGGGAGGGAGACCTGGTTTATCCCTGGCTTTGAAGCATCACCGTATCTCACACTCCGAGCGTGTGGCATGTGAAGCGGCTGTTCCTCCGCTCCGAGCCCTTGCGGGGGACACGCTATGCAGCCAAAAGTGCACAGATGGCTGCCCGGTGGTGTTTGCCAGGGCCTCATGCGAGTGGAAGATGCCTTAAAGGAAAACCCAGGGAGTGCCCTTCTCTATCACGTTGGTGTCAATGGTGGGCAGAGCGTTAGGGTCTGCCCCCAGCTTTCATCACCTGAGGAACCCACACCAGCCAGCAGTCCCTGCAGCAGGGCTGCAGCCCTTGTCAGAGAGGGATCTTATTGCAATATGGAAAGACGCTCTGCTTTTCAGAGTCGTGGCTCTGCCAAAGAGGTGTCAGGCCCTGGGAAGTGCCCCTGCTGCGTGGGCATATGCCAGGTACCCTCATGCTGGCACTCGCACAGCATTGCAGGGGGAAACACAGTCCAGGGGACTATTCCCTCTACACCCCACAGAAAACACACATCTCACAGCTCAGCCCTAGTGGTGCCTTTCGACAGTTTTTTTTTTCTGGTAATGTCGCTGCTGCTGAGCATGCTGTGAACGTTTTGCACCCCTAAAATGTTACATTCCCAGGGTCTGATTCTTGCAGGCTGTGACAATCCCTGCACTGGTGTAGAAGAACGTTTCCCAGGTGCAAGGATCAGGCCCTTGACCTGTAACATGTCGCTGCGCAGTTGGCATTGAGCAGGGTGTATGAAGTCAGCCGCACTCCACAGAAGGGCCTGTGCTGACGTGTATGGGAATTTAACAAAAGAGAAAACCATAGCAACACCGGCACTCCTTCTGGCGAGCCGTGCAGGGGCCCTCTGCTCACGTGGGGCCTGCTGGCAGGGTTGTTCTCGCCTGCTTCTGCAGCACAGCCAGCAAGAGCAATTTAAGTAGAACTAAATACAGAGTGCATCCACAGACACAGGTACGTGGAAGCCATCTTAGCTCAGCAGCGCAGGGCCATCAGGAGACACTGCTGAAACCCCCAGACACAATTTATGGGTGTCCATCTGTCCAGCGAGATGAGTGTCTCATTGTCCAGCTAAGTCAGTGTGTGCAGGGCTGATGCCACCAGAGCACTTTGCTTAGAGTGGTCCCTTTTGGAGCTGAGTGTCCTCCGCTTATCTGTGCCTTCATGGGCTGTTGCCTCCACATCCAAAACCCACCCCACAAAAAACCCAGCAGTGACCATTTCCAATCTGTGCCTTCCCCAGAGACCATGAGCGAGAGCACAAGTACAGCTCCAGTGAGAAGGAGTCGCACAGGGACCGCAACCGGCAGCGGCGGCAGCGGTCCTATTCACCCTTGAGGAAACGCAGGAGAGACTCTCCCAGCCATCTTGAAGCTCGGCGCATCACAAGGTAAGGGGACATGGTCCCATCATTTGGAGACAGGCTCAGCTGGTGCTCCCCAGGGAGAAGGTGGGCTGTCCTTGGGTCCCAGCCCTTGCCAGCGGAGGTTGCTCCAGGAGGAGACCGGTTTCCCTGAGCCTGATCAGCAGGCCCTTCCACACCTCCTAGAGCTTGGGGATTTCCAGCTAGAGACAGGGGGAGGAGGGGGTGTCTCAATTACAACAAAGAAAAAAGGCAGGTGAAGTCAGAGCAGGGACTCACCCGGCAGGTACCAGGACCATCCTCCCACAGGCTTTTTGTTTCAGCCTCTCCTATGGCAGGTGTCCCACGCTGTACACAGAGTCAAATATTGACTCTAAGCTTCATGCCAAGGGCTCTTTGGGACAGCATCAGGCAGAGCCCACCCTAAGGCTTGGTGCTCAGGGCATTCCCCAGGGCCCTAAGAGTGGGTACTTTCAATCCCAAGGCCTGTCAACTACCTGATGTCTTCCTTTTTTTTTTTCTGTTAAAGAATCACAATCACATTGTGGAGGACAGTTGTGCAAAGTAACCAGTGCTTTTTAGAGATTTTGGCAGTAAATCCATCCTTGTGTTGCTGGTAACCCACATCTCTCTGTCCCCACAGTGCCCGCAAACGCCCCATCCCTTACTACCGTCCCAGTCCCTCCTCCTCCAGCAGCGCCAGCAGCTGCTCCTCCTGGTACAGCAGCTTTAGCCGCTCCCCGAGCAGGAGCCGGAGCTACTCCAGCTACCGAACAAGCCGGAGCCGAAGCTGGAGCAGCAGCAGTGCCGAGGGCAGGAGCCGCAGCCGCAGTTCGGGCCCCAGGAGCAGCCACAGCCGGAGTTCAGGCCCCAGGAGCAGTCGCAGCAGAAGCAGGAGCTATGACTCAGGAGGCAGCTCTGACAGCCTTCGTCGCTAGGGAGTGCTCCCCTCCGATGGCTCCTGTGCTGTCTTTGCCTCCAAATTCCTGGCATTCTTCGCTTCCTTCCCACCTACCCGGCCATTGATAGCAATCATCCCCGATACTGATGTGGTGGCAGTGCTGGATCCCCTTTCCCCGGTTCGGGGTAAGAGCCCCCGTGTGCCCAGCGCAGCCCCTCCGCTGCCTCGTGGAGCGGGTGGATCCATCCCAGCTCCCCAGGCCAGGGCTGGAAGAAGGGTCGGTGCTTTACACAGGGTCTGTCACAACAGACCTGCTCCATCCTCCCCAACATCCACCCATCGCTGCCGCTCGCCAAAGCACTACCAGTGGTCCAAAGGAAAGAACTCAGCTCCTTGCTCTTCTGTCAAACCAGGAGCCAGCAAATTAATTTCTGTTGGAGGGAGAGACCCAATTAGGGAGGAATTTGCTGGGAAGCTTCAGTGATGAGTGGGGGTGACCTGTCCCCACCAAGGCAAATATCAGGTCCTTTGCGTCTCTCCTCCAGAGTTTCTGTCCGCTCTGCAGCAGGCCTCTTCCACGAGAGAATATTTATTGCTGGTCAAACAGTCCCTGCTATAAACAGATGGCTGGAAATCCCTCCTTACATAATTCCCAGAGGAAAAAAAGGCCATTTCCTCTCTTTCTCCCACCCTTTCCCACCAGGTATGCATCACTTTTCGCAGGGTTTTTCTACCCGCCCCCAGCACTATGACTTGCTTGCGAACGAGCTGCTGAGATCTGCAGCAGACGTGGGGCCGGTGGGGTACAAGGGAGAGGGGAGCTGGTGCCAGGCTGCGCTCCGAGGGTCGGACCATGGCGTGGGAGGTGGGGGCCCTGGGGCTCCCTTGGAGGAACCCTCTTGCAGTTTGGGTTTAGGTTTTTCTTGAGGGAGCCTTACCCTTGGAGTGCAACGCTGGTGGGACTGTAAGGAGATAAGGAGATAGCCTAGCTGTGGGGTGTAGCAAGAGCGTGCAGGTTAAAAGGGCATTGCATGAGCCAGAGGACCCCAATTCCCCTTCCTTACAACAGGCAGCAATTTTAAGCAGCACCTGGGGGATTTCAGGAAATCATTTCTCCTTGAGACCCTCAGGCTCCTGCTGAGGCAGCCACGGTGCAGGGCTCGGGCAGGATGATGCACTTGCACCCCAGTTTGTTGCTGGGAGGATGGAGGAGCGCAGGGAGACAGAAAGGGTCCCCCTCTAATTGCCCGTTTTTCCAAGAAGCCGCAGGCGGTGGCAGGAGGGCCCTGCCTGCCCGGGCGGCCCTGGGGTTTTGTCTCCCTGCCAGCCCAGCTGCCTGCACAATTACCGTGTTTTGCAGGGTAACAAAGGCTTCTCCCAGCACAGGCTGAGCTGGTGCTGTGGAGTTTCTTTCTCTTACAACACCTGGGTGCTTAGAGACGCTAATTTGGGTTTAAGACTTCCCTCCCTCCCTTTTTCCATCCCCTCCCCTTCCATCCTGCATGATTATTAAAGAGTTTGGGCTTAATGAGTCAGAGGTGTGTCATTTAAGTGTCACAGAAAAGGGCTAAGTGGAGGAGGAGAGGGAGTAGGAAGAAATGCACCACCACCCCCAGCTGAAGAGTTACCTGCAGTCCCCAAGTCCTGCTGGCAGCAGGTAAAGGGGCAAAGCCACAAGCGGAGGAAGGCCAAGTGCCACGTGGTGTTCTGGTGGAGCTGGATGGTTGCCTTAGCGAACATATAAACCTGTTATCTCTTAGAAAGTACAGCAGTGTGGAGTTTTATGCCAGAGGTCCCTTTTCCCCAGTATCCTCTTACTGCTGGTCCCTCTCATCCTGTGCCTTTAACCCTCAAAGCCCCCCTTTTTCCCCGTCCCTCATCCCCTGCCTTGCTCTCTGCGGGTAATTTGAGGATGAGGGTGGATGAGGCAGAGCGCAGGGCACTGATATGGTTAGTGACTTGGTGGGGACATGCATCTGTCTCCTGGGAAGCCACTTTCTAGGGTGTAAAGAAAAGCATTCCTGGTAGGGCTGAGCAAATGCTCTAGGGCTGTGATCGGGGGATCAAAGACAGGGTGTTCTTGCAGCAGGGTGCCGCTGCCCTCCCTCCTGCCCTGGCCCTGACAGCAGCCCCTTGGCCATCTTCTGCAGTGAACTCCCTTCTTGTAAAGGGCTGAAAACCTCATGCATCTTCCCCAAAGAGCCTCTCCCAGTTTGACATTAAAATGCCCCATCCTTCTGCTCCCTGGGAAGAACTGAAGGCAGCGATGGGAGCCCACACCCCAAAATCTACCAGTGTTTCAAGAGTAGCCTCATACCCCTTAACGCACCCTAACGCACACTTGGATCTGTAGCAAGGAAGCAACGAGCCAGGAGGTCAAAAACTAGGAAAGAAAAGAAGAGGGGCTTTGTGCAGCTGGTGTAAATATCAAAACACAACATTGACTCGAGTTCCTCGTGGCTGGGGACGGATGATCAAAGCACCGCATCAGGGCAGCAGCACCCGCCGACTGTGGGACAGGAGACGACTCCAAGGGTTGCGTGGGGCTAATGGTGGCTCTCGTACCCATCCGGCTGCTCCACGCTTCAAGGACTGCCTCCGCTTGTACAGTCCGTGGCAGCTAAATGCTCCTGGGGTTTCCCAAGCAGACTTGCATCAAAGTAAACCTCTTAATTTATTTATTTATTTATTATTATACTATTTTTAATTGTATGTCAGAATGGATGCAGGTGGTCACCATTACCAGTATTTATTTATTCTTTTTTCTTTTTTTTGGAACAATAAGTTATTTTTGGATGTGTGTGTTTGTTTGTTGGAATGTGTCCGTGCCGCTGTTCTCACGTAAAGGTTTACAGCGCTGGCCCCTCTCAGCGAGGTGGCTGAAGGAGTGATGGTCACTCCTACTACCAATGTGTCCCTTCAGCTGTGCTCTCCAGAGCAGGGTGGAGAGCGTGTGACGGCCAGAGGGATGCAGAGCAGAGCTGCTTGTCTGTTTTCATGTTAAAATCTAGGGTTTCTCATTAGATTTGTGCAGGAATGTGATGGATGTCACCAGAGAAATGGGTCTAGGACCTCACAGAGGTGAGACTGAGGGTCTGCTCGCCAGCCGGCTGAGCGAAGGGCAATTTGCAGTGCTGCAAGGGGAAGTCTCGCCCCGGTCCGTGCTCGCGCCGGCTGGGTGCCAGCTGGCGGCTGCTGCTGTTTCCCTTGGCTCCGCAGCCAGCGCACAACCCGAAACCGAGCTGCTCTGCACAGGCACCGCTGGTTTCCCTGGGAGGATGCCGTCGCTAGGACTCCCCTGCCGTGTTTATCACTGCGCGATGACCCACCCATGGGAAAAGTAAAGAAACGAGGCCGTGAGAGAGTGATCCGCGCTGAAGATGCTTGCAAAATCCAGACCTCTGGTGACAGGACCTAAACAAGTCTGTGTGTGTACGTATATGTGTGTGTATATGTATATGTGCACATGTGCATATACATATGAGTTTTCCTCAGTGGTGGTATTTATTTTTTAACTTATTTAAGATTTTAGTACAACCTGGAACATTCCCTTCCCTGTTGGTGGACAACTGGGTTTTCTATTGGTTTGCGAGAAGCTTTTCTGTTTCTGTGCCTTTTGCCAGTGCTTTTTCTTTTCTAATCTTGTTTCGCTCACTTACCGCTTTCACGGATTTTTGCTCTGCCTCTGGCATCTCAGACTGCTACTGGTGCTCCCTGCAAGGAGCAGCGTTCACCTGGTGGAAAGGCAACTGGGCCATTTTGGTGTTGGTGAATCGCTGCTCGCCTGCGGTCGGCTGCATGAGGGATGCCCAGGGATGGCTGCAGCCTCACCCAGAGCAGCAAGGCTTCGGCAAAATCTCTCAGCCATCTTTTGGAGGCAGTATCTCAGAGGGTTTTGCTTTCCTCATACATGGAGGCTCTTTCCCGCCCACAATTTTGTTTCTGTCCCCCAAGTGCCCTGGTTGCCTTTCCCCAGCAGAGCACACGTCACAGCACCCACTCCCAAATTTCCCCCACACCCCAGAGTCGTGCCGTCGGCTCTCCCTGCACCAGCCGTGGTTCCAGGTTTCTCACGCACTGAGTGAGGCTCGTCCCTCCTCTCCCAACCCCAGCATTGGCACCAGGCTCCAGAAAACCCAACACAATCTCTGCAGGTTTGCTGGAAAGCAAAGATAAGGGATATTTCAAAGCACAGTTGTGTTCTTTCTTTTCTTCGTGGGTTACAGCACTCAGCTGAACTTTGCTTTATGTTGACTGCAACTTTTCTCGATGTTTTTGTTGTTTTGGGGGACTGAATTTGTACCAAACTTGTCTGCAGCAGCCAATCACTGTTATTTTGCTATGCATTGTACATATATTGAACAGACTGAGAGGACTTAGCCTTTATTTAATATTTATTTCTTCTATTTATTGAGCATTAATTTAAAAAAGCTATTTGGGTCCGTGAAGGTAGGAGCCTTTGAGGTGTTGCCATGTATGTTGGAGAGAGGTTATCAGAGGGGTGAATTACAGAGGCTGTCACCTGCCAGCGTGGAGGTACCTGGCAGACAAATTAGGCTCACTTGGAGCTCAACCACCAGTGATTTCGGAGGAACCTCATTTAGATGGAGATGAGCAAGGTGGGAAAAAATCCTCCATCTTCTTGGACCAGCTTCTATTGACAAATCACAAAGGTGCTGGACGTTTGGAGGTGACAGGCCAGCTGTGGTGGAGGAATAACCCTGCTCTTCCTCCTCCATGCTGTGCAGGGCTGCTTGGATCGCCAAAGGTCCCTGGAGATCTCTGATCTCCCACTGCTGACCCTCTCTTGGCTCCCAGTGGTTATTGGGGAAAGGTGTGACTTGTTGCCCATTCATTGATGTGAGGAACGGGATAGGGTTGAAGTGATTTGCCATGGCCTCTACCAAGAAGCAAGGATGTCCACCCTGTCCCGTCCTGAGACCCTCGTCCTCGTGTTGTGTCCTACTTTGCCCCCTTCCCCGAGCTTTGTGCCAGAACCAGTAACTTTGCCTGCACGTGAGCTTGGGAAAGGTGGCCAGGGCAGGACTGGGGAGGTCTCTCCTGTCGTCTCCAACACGAGACAGAGTTTGCTGCAAGCATCCTCCTCCAGCTTTGAAAAAAGCAATGGATATGCTGAAAATCACAACCAGCCCCAGTGTCACTTCACCAACACCACAGCCATTGGTCTCTTCGCCCGAGTGGGAGATGTTTGTGCTCCACAGGCAGAGGTGGCCGGGCTGGCAGAGGGTGGACATGGCTCCGGTGGCGGCAGGTGAGTTCCCAGGCTGTTCCCACGGAGCTGCCCGGGAGCTGCAGGGCGCTCAGCCGCGGGGCTATCAGGATATTTGTTTGAGAAAAGGACACATTCAGGTGCCTAAGTGAAGATTTTGTCCTTTAGTGTCCAGTGGGGTTATTACCTCTTTACCAGAGAATAAATAATTCTCGTGACTTCTGCCTGCTACCTGGAAGTTTGCACATGACCGGGAGGGTCTCCAAAGCACTGGTACGTCTGCTGTTGTAGCAACAGCTTCATGGTCGAGCATCCCGACTTTTGGGCTGTTGCCTAGAGAACAACACCCTGAACCTCACTGGCCCGGGGGCAGCTCTCCACTGTCGAAACCCAGGGAATTACAAGATTTAGAACAAAAGCCAAGACATAAGAAAAGCTGCGAGGGAAACGGTATCTGTTTTCTCAACCTGTTGTTCGCTTCCGTACGAAATGACGCCATCGCATCTGTTTGTTTGACTTCATTGTAAAACTCCCTTTGCTCTCCATCGAAAAGCATACTGTATTCTTTAGTCTTCCTGGGGTATTTGAGTTGTTAGCCTGGTTAGAAAAAGGGTTCCAATAAAGGTTCGGACAGTAATTCCTTCTCATTGCAGCCCTGTTTGTCATGTTCCTTTTGGATCCGACTGCGCACGGTGGGATATTTTGGGTTGTTTCACCTGCTCCGCAGGGAAGGGCATGTGCCTCCACGCCCAGCTGCTGAGGACTGGCTCCTCGGGGCACTGGCTGAAGACAAAAAAAGTTGTGGGCCAGTATTTCTGGCAGCTCTCCCTTCCCTGCTGGGCCAGGCTTTGGCTGCCCTTTGCCAGGCACTTTGGATCCCCTGGCCCTGCTCAGGCACCGGTACCCGAGCCAGAAATGCAGCCGTCTCACCATGGCGGTCGCCGCTTGCGCTTGCTGGTGCTCTCCTCAGGGTCATGCTCTTCCCTGCCCGCACAGCCCTTGCTCCAAGCCCTGCATGGCGCTCCTGCACCGCGGGGTCCCGCTGCGGTCACCTCCTTGGCCATCTCGGCAGGACCCCGGGTGCTGCCCTGTGAGCAATGGGGCGGTGGGGGCTCTCCAGCACCCCAGATAATGCCCCTCATCCTGGGGTGCTCTCCTGGACTGACTGGAAGCCCCACAGAGGAGCAGTAGCACTGGGACCATGTCCCCATGCTGTTCCCAATGGGGTCCAGATGGGCGCCCAGCAAGGCTCTGGCCACAGCACAGACAGATCCTGGGGACACAGGGCAGCGTCCCCAGGTCACTCAGAGGAGAAGGGGGGCTGCGAGGCCACTTTGTGCTCCCCAGCGCTGGTGTCGTGGGGCCGGCTCGGCGGCGGGAGGCAGCCGGGAGATTTGGAGTGACAACAGGAGCTAAATTGGGATGGCCCAGAGAGGGCAAGAGCCGGTGGGAGAGGACGTGTGACTAATCGGGATAAACAAGACGACTGGGAGGATTCCTGGCTGGGGAGGGAGGATGGCCCGGAGCTACATGGGAAAACTGGGGATGTTGGGAGGCTCCTGGAAACACGGAAGGATTGTGGGGCTGCCCAAAACCTCCTTGGGGCTCATCCCCCTCTCCCTGTGGGCTGGTGTTTGCCCGAGCGGGTGCAGAGCTGGGTGCTGAGGTGATCCCGCTACCCAGCCAAAGCGAGAGGCGCCCAGCTGAGCTCAGGCTCAGTGTGTGGTGGTGTCCCCCAGGCCACCCTGCTGTCACCCCCCAGCAGCAGGAGCCCCCAGCCGGGCAGGACAAGGGGACGGAGGCAGATGCTCTGCCTCCCTGCTGGCAGCGGCCTCCCTGCACCCAGGGGTGCTCAGCTGGCACCTGGGACCTCCCGGGGCATCTCCAGGCACCCCCTCAGTCCCCAGGGAGACCTTCGCGGTGCCTGGCTGTCCCCACGCGTGGAGGGGCAAAGGAGCTGCGCACAGGGGAGCAGCCCTGCCCGGCACCGAGGAGAGGCAGCTCCTTCCCCCAGCGATGCCGCGTCGGCGCAGCATGATTAATGCCATTGGAGTGACCAGCGGCTGAATTGCTGCACGGCCTGTACTGCATTAAAGTCTTCCTGTTGTAATTAGTTCCATCAAGTCTATTAGAAAAATTGCAGATGCTGGAGAGAAGGAGTGTGAGGCAGTGCCAGCAGGGAGGATGCGGCATGAGGAAGTGGTCCCGTATCCGGCATGACCCTCACTGATGACATCCCATCCTCCGGCGCATCCCATCGCCCACCCGAGCCGTGACTGGGCCACCTCCATGGGGAGCTCCTCGTTGCCACCAGGTACCCCCCACTTGCATGGTCGGGGCCTTGTCACCCGGGTGGATGCTTGCCGGGAGCTCACCCGCCGCCGCCGCCGCACCTCTTCCCACGGCACGCTGCCCGCTCCCCGCCACTGCCCTGTAATTAGCCCCGCTGCCGCGCGGCTGTGATTACCACCTCGCCCTGCCCGCGCACGGCGATTGCGGCAGGGCCGGGGCATGCGGTGGGGCGAGGAGGAGGAGGAAGAGGAGGAGGCAGGTGCTGAGCAGTGCCGTGAGGACCCTGCCCGCCTGCTGCCTGGGGTCCCTCTCCTTGCTGCGGTTAGGGGACATTTCTCCATGCCCAGGCAGGGAAGCCGGGAAGCGGGGATGGAGAGGAGCATCCCTTGGAGCACAGCTTTCCACCCGCATCCCACAGCCCTGGGTGGCCCAGACCCCATACGCTGCCAGCCATGAAAGTGGTCTGTCCCCTGCCCCGGCACTCCCCAAATATCCACACATGGGTGCCCTCGCAGCGCTGCGCTGGGGGTGCCACCAGTGACCCATTTCCTGGTACAGTGGGCTGCTCGGCGGCGTGGGGACACGTGGCTTTACAGTGAGGGGAGCAGTTTGGCCCAGCCCCACTGAGGGGGTATTTTTAACGGGTGACACTGGGGTGAAAGCAGCCGGCTCTGAGCTCGGGGGCTATTTTGGGCGGGCGGGCTGGGCGCAGGGCAGCGGGAGGGGGCGGCGGGGGCCGGGGCAGCTGCCAAAGCGCTGTGGCCCCGCAGCAGCCGGGATCCTCGGGCCGGCGGGAGAGGTCAGCTGCCGCAGCCCGGATTCTCCACGGCTGTTTCATCCTCTCCAAAATACTCGGCTGACAGGGCAGGAATTGCAAAACACACACCCCCTCCTCCCAAATCCGTATAAATAGCGCTCGCCCGGCGCCTGGAAGGTTAGAGAAGTTTCTCGGCTCCAAGCTCAGACATTTATTGCAGCTCCCGCCTGGGAGTGGCAGGGAAAGTCGCACATAAAGTGCTGGGGAGCGAGAGGGGAGAGATAAGCTTTTTAATCTCGGGATATTCAGTTTTATTATATTTTTTTTTCCCCTCTCCCAACGAGTTTTCTTTTCCTCTCCCCGGTCCCTGGGATCACAGCCAGACAGGAAGCGTTTTCTCGCGGCCAGAGAGCTCCCTCCGTCCTTCCTGCGCTCCTCCGGCTCCCAGTGATTCAGCTCTGAATTGATTTTCTCCATCGACCTTCACCTGGTGCCCGGGAAGGAGGGGACCGTCCCCGCGGTGCGCACCCACAGCCCGCATCCCGCCCGGGGTGGATGCGTCTCCTCCGGGACGGGCTCTCCGGGGAAGTTTGCAGCCAGGAGCGGCCGCGCAGAGGCTGAGGCTCCGGGGGAGAGCCCCAGGGAGACGCTCGGACCCCTCCGAAGGAAGCCATGGCCGACAGCCAGATGCCTTTCTCCTGCCACTACCCCGGCAGGCGCAGCGTCCGCGACCCTTTCCGGGAGCCCGGCTTGACCTCGCGCCTGCTGGACGATGATTTCGGCATGTCACCCTTCCCCGGGGACCTGACGGCGGACTGGCCAGACTGGGCTCGGCCCCGGCTCACCACCACTTGGCCAGGTCCCCTGCGCGCCGGCATGGCCCGCGCCTCCGCCATGGCCCCCAGCTATGGCACTCGCTTCGGCGGGTACCCCGAGAGCCGCAGCCCCGCGCCCTTTCCCCGCGAGCCCTGGAAGGTGTGCGTCAACGTGCACAGCTTCAAACCCGAGGAGCTGACAGTCAAAACCAAGGACGGCTACGTCGAGGTGTCAGGTGAGAGCCAAAGCACCGGGGAGGAGGAGGAGGATGGGGCATGAAAAGCAGCCTGTCTGCCCTGCTTGTGCCAGCTCAAGAAATTGCCGTAAAATGCAAAAATCACCTTTATTTCGATCCGGCGGTGGCAGCCCCGTGCTCGGGAGCAGGGTCAGGGCTGCGGCAGGACTTTGGGGCAGCCCCGCGGGCAGTTTGGGGGGTGCTGGCGGGGGGGGACCCGACTCACAAGCTGTGATGTTTTGCTGCAAAAAATGAAAAGGACAAGCCTCCTTTGGGGTAAACCTCCCCACTTTCCACCCTGGCCAGCTGTGGAGGCACTGCTGGGGCAGCAGCACCCTGCAGCGAGCTGCCAAGAGGGGCCCCAGCTCGGCTTGGTTAATTATAGCCCGGGTGAGGCCGGCGCGGAGGGAGATTCCCTTTAAAGGGGCCGAGAAAGCAGCAGCTCCAGCGCTGGGAAGTGGGGGGCAACCGCCCCGCGGCCCCCCCCACCCCACTCCACCCCCGAGAGGCCCCAGCCTGGGGACGAGCCGGCCAGAAGCACGTCCCTAAAAATCCAATTAGTGGTGGGGACAGCGGGTGCGGGGGGTGCAGCGCATCTGGGGTGCCCACAGGCACCCAGCCCTGAGCATCCCTTTGTCCCACCACCAACGTGGCCGGGTGACCCCGGCCGGGGTCCCCTGGGAGGGGCTGGGGGCTGCCACGCAGCACGGCCCTGGGTATTTACTTGGGGCTCATGGAGTCACAAGGGGGAAAAACACAGGTTGGGGGGGGGCGAGCAGCCACCAACATGGTTTTAACTTCGGAGGTTCTGTGGGCACAGGGATCCCCAGCCTGACAGCACAGCGGAGGGCAGCCCAGCCTGGGCGGGGGGACGAAGGGGGACACTGCCACCTCCAAAGATTTTATTACATCTCGGGGGGGGTGAGGGGGGGGTGGTTCTTAAGCCCCAGCTCTTGGCAGCCTGCGAGACCCGAGGCTCTCATTGGAAATATGGGTGCGCTGTGTCTGGTGTCTCCTTCCCCACGTAGGAGATGCTTCCTGAGACCTTCCCAGGGGGAAGGGTTTGCGCTGGCGAAGGGAAACAACTCCTCTGGAAACTTTCCTGTTGGCTTTTGTTGTTGTTTGTTGGGGAAAAAATAATCTCCCGGTGAGGTGGTGACGTGGGGTGTTGTCCCTTCCCTGCAGGCAAACACGAGGAGCAGCAGGTGGAAGGAGGGATCGTCTCCAAGAACTTCACCAAGAAAATCCAGTAGGTACCTGGGGTGTCTCCTCGCCAAAAGGGCTGGGGGGCTGCCACATCCCCTCAACCAGCACCCAAATGTCGTTAGCCTGCTGCGGAACTCCGTCCCTGTGGCGCAGGCAGGTCGCAGGCCAGCACGGGGATGCCACCGGCAGCGATGCGCTGAGCTTTGCCAGTCCCTGTGCCCCAGCTCACCCGTGCAGGGACACCTGCGCCTGTTTTCACCCCAAAATCTGCCCTTTTCCAGCACGTGTCTGGCTGGTTCGGGCCACACGGTGCTTTCCCAAGGGAGGTAAAAGGGGAGGAGGCCTTTTTCTGGGTGTTTTGTCAGCCTCCTCCATGCCCGGGGCTGCGGTTGGAGCCGGCCGGGGCACGGGGAGCAGGAAGGGTGCAAGGAGCCGCGCTCACAGTGCCAGCACATCCCCCGGGGTTCAGCAGGGCACAATGGGCTGACACTATCATCAGCCCCAAAATACATCCCTTGTATGATTATGTGTGTGTGTGTGTATATATATATATATATGTATATCTCCATCTGAATGATGTCAGTTAGATTGCTATCGTGTTGACTCACCGCGACGGCTCACTTTGGCAACAACAACGGCAAAGGGCAGAGAGGAAAGGCGAGTCCAGAGGCAGGCGAGCCCCAACGCGGCACTTTGCCCGTGGCAGGGGCAGACCCCCCGGGCCGCAGGGCTCACGGGGTTAACAGGGAGAAGCGGCAAAGCCCAGGGCATGGGAAGGGTTTCCTTGGCTGGCACCAGCTTTGCTTTTCCACCCCAAAGGAGACCTGTGCATCCCCAAATCCCGCGGGAAAGCTGGGGCGAGCACGGCGCTCCCTCCCGCTCGGCAGCCACGGCGGCTCCTTTTACGGGCAAGGCTTGCGGCTGACGCCGGCTGCGGCACGGCGATGATTTACTCCTGCTTTGCAGAAACCCGGGCGGCACAAGGGGCGGGTGACATCCCGTCAAACACATCTGCCAGGGAGATTAAACAGAGCGCCTACAGGGGCCAGACCAGCCAGGAGGTCGCTTTAAATATCCCCGGCACATTCCCAGGTGCTACAGTAATAATGGAGGCTTTGCTGAGCCCCACACCGGGGCTGCTGGCTCGGCATCGGTGGCTCCCCACGTGCTGGGGGTCCTACGTGGGCTTCCTGAGGGTCATTGTCCACTGGGGCTGTGGGATGTTGTGAGCCGGCAGCTGCCCCGGCCCCTCAGCTCCTAAACCATCTCAACTTTCCTTCCCTCCCGCAGGCTGCCCTACGAGGTGGACCCCATCACAGTCTTCGCCTCCTTGTCGCCGGAGGGGCTGCTGATCATCGAGGCGCCCCAGATCCCCCCCTACCAGCAGTACGGCGAGGGCGGCTGCGGCAGCGAGATCCCCGTCGAGAGTCAGGAGGCCACCTGCGCCTGAACGGCCACCTGCGTCCCTCCCGTGCCCCGGCATCCCTCCTCCCCTCTCCCCTCTTCCCCCTGGACCCCCCCACTCCCCGATCCCCTGCAGCGCGGCGTCCAGACAGCCTCCAGCAAGGGTGACGGGTGCCGCTTGCAGGGACGGCAGCACCCGCCACCCCGTGGGGACACCAGCTGAGAGCCGGGTGCCAGGCCACTGGCCCCAAGGGCTTGTAGTGGCCTGAGGTGCCGGTAGAGATTTTGTGCCCATGGGGCCGAGCAGAACAGATGTCCTCGTTACGGTTATTTTTATGCTCTGAGTCGCTCGGATGGGATATTTATAACAATAGCAAAAAAGGGCCCTTTTTTCTCTAAAATTGATGTGGAATCCTGTAGCCCTGTGTCTTTTCCTCCTCCATGGGTTGGTTGGTTGGTTTTTTTTAAACTACATCTCTGCAAAGGACGCGTGTCCAGTGGTGGAGCTTTGACAGCACGGCCTCCGTCCTGAGAAACACAAACCGTCCGTGTGTTTTGAACAGTGCTTTTTTGGGGTTTGTTTCTTTTTTTCTTTTTTTTTTTTTTTTTTTCCAAAGAGAATTTGTGCTTTTACTTGTCAGACATGAGGAATAAAACCCAGTGGATGTTCTTAGCCTCTGCTTGTCTCGGCTGAGCCCGGCGGGGTGGGCGCAGGGCTGCGGGAGGGCGGTGGGGAGGAAGGGGGATGCCACCGTGTGCCACCTCCCAGCCCGGCTCGGGGTCCTCCCCATGGATGGGGGGATGTTTGCACTGATGGGTGGATGAAGCCTTTGCTCAAGCCTTTTCTGCAGCCTGTGTATGCCGGGTCCTGGCTAACACTGTGCCGGGGAGGCCCTGTGCCTGGCGAGGACCATGGGTTCATCCTTCCCTTACCCTCTCCAGGGGTTGCAAATTTTTTTTTCCTGCTTGGGGATGCTAAATCAGCCTCCGAGCTGGGAAAGTCGGGTCTGCACCGTCCCCGTTTCCACCTCACCCTGCCAGCTCCCCACCGGCAGCTCCGCGGGGAAGCACTTCCCAGCTAATTTCCTGGCGGAGGTACCGGCAAATGGTTTCTGCTGGGCTCTCAGCCTTAAAACCATTCCCAGGGCGAAGCGCGTGTAGGATTCGTTAACACGCTGCAATGCCCAGGGGTCGGCAAAGCAGAGGTGCTGATGGGTGGCAGGAGTTTTTCCATTGATCTGCACAGCATCTGCACCGGGCACTTGGTTTTCCATGTCACCAGGACCTCGGAGTTAAAAATACAACCTCACATGCTCCTCTCCGGAGCTCATTTGGGATGCGGTTACCAACAACAGCCCATCACGTGCTGTAAACCACGGCGCACGGGGGACACCATGGTACCCGCGCTCCAGGTCACAGAGGGGAACCGGGGGGTTGTTACCCTAGTTTTATATATTATATTGAATTTTCAGCAGTTGTTACGGAGCCTGGACACCCAGGCGGTGCACAGCACCCCCCCCGCCCCTCAGCGGGAGCCAGCCCCGGGCTCAGCCTCGACAGCTCTGCCAGTCGCGGCTGTGAGCACAGCAATTTTTATGAATAAAATATAATCCTCGAAATGTAACACCGGCACCGGGATGGAAAGCGAAAAAGCCATGAGTCACAGCTCCAGCCCTGTGCCCTCCTGCCACCTGGAGCCGTCGTGCCCCACAGGTGGCACCCCCCCAGCAAAAACTGTCCCTCCTATTCCTCACCCCTTCAAAGAGTTCTTCTTTTTCAGTCTTTTGGAAAAACATCCCCAGCCCTGGCAGGCTCCCCAGGCCCAATTTCATCCTCGGCACCCCATCCCCTCAATGTTCATGGGAAGGAACCCGGGGGAAGGGTCCCCCATGTGTCCCTGGGGCAGCCCTGACCGCGCACCCCACGAGCGGCAGACGATGGCTCCCCCCAGCAGGGCTGCGGGCGCAGGGGACCAGCTGCAGCTCTGCAGGAGCTGCAGGGGGGGGAATTGGCTGCAGCTGAGCCCCTCTCCCACCCCAGGGTATATGGGGAGGTCCCCAGGGCTGCAGCCACACCAGGGCTGGGGCGAGGGGAGCCCTGGGCTTGGCTTTGGGGCTGCAGTGCAGGTAAGAGCTGCTGCAGTCGGAGGATGGCTCACGGCTTTCTCTCCTGCTGAGCTTTCGGGTTGGGTTGGGGGAGATATTTTTTTTTTTCCTTTAATAATTTTCTCTTTTATTTGGTTCTGCTTTCTGATGAATTCCTTAATAATGCCTTATGAAAACCGTTGCAAGATGCATTAGCAGTAATTTCTTAATGGCTGAAGCTGGCACTGGCAGTTAGCACTAAGGGCCTCTTACCAAGGCAGCATGCTTGGACCTGTGCAGCCAGCGGCTTCTCAAGCTGTTGGATTGTCTGGAGTATCGTATACTAATGAAATAATTGTAAGTGGAGACTTGCCTTTTTTTTTTTTTTTTTTTTTAAGTATGACCTGATTATTGCGGTGAAGGAGGAGTTTAAAAAAAGTAATCCCTACTGGTGTTTCTGCTAATGGAGAAATAAGTTTGGAAACACTGGGGTATTTCTGCATCAGCTTCTCCCCCTGTGTCTGAGGAGGATGGGGTGGGAACTGTGCCTTTTTGGGGTCCTGGGGTGCTGCAGAGCTGGGGCCAGCGGGGAGCAGGGGCTGTTTGCACATCCTCAGCCTGTGCGTGAGATAATGGCTTGAAGCCATTAGACCTGTAACACAACACTATAATGGCCACTCTGCCGATTACATTACATTTCATGGGTTTGTAGCAATTACACTGCACCGGGTGGTGTCATAACACATTAAGGTTTATAGCTTAATATGGGCTCTGACGGGGAGATGCCGTGCGCAGGACATGGCTGCGGGTGAGCATCCTCTGGGCAGGGAGGAGTGGGCTTCCCATGGGTCTGACCCTGGGGCTGTCCGAGTGGGCTCAGGAGGGACCGAGACCTGGGGCTGCGCATTTTGGGGCCCCTCTCACCCCGGGGGAGAAGGCACAGGATTGCGTTTATCAGCAATTCACCTTGCACGGGGCACCCCAGCCGCAGCGGCACCTCTCTACTAGCCCCATCCAAATCACCTGGAGGCTGGTGCTCCCTTATTTTTCCTTCTGGAGCAGCATTAGGCTTACCAATACCCACATCGTTCAAAGCCAAATGATTTTTACTGCTGAAGGAGGTGGAAGAGCCATCCTTATCAAGCCTTTCAAATCCCTCTCTCAGAGCAATGCTGATGCTGCCGGCACGGGGCTGTGCCCCCGGCCGGGGTGGGGAGAAGAGCAGATGTTGGAAAGATTTTATTTTATTTTTTCTTTCTAAGAAGTCAGTTCTGATTAAAATACACAATCACATCTGAAAGGGGCTGGTGTAATTAAGCAGTCGGATGCCAGGCAATTTGCATTAAGCTCTTTGTTGCCATCGGTGCCAGCATGTGCCTCACTGCCCGGGCAGCAGCCAGAGCCAGGAGCGTGAGGAGCTCCGGGGAGAGGAGATGCTGGGTCGGGGCTTAGCTTGGAGATCCAGCAGCTCTTGATGCATCTGAGGATGGTGAGCTTGCAAGCTCGGCTCTAAGCCCCAGCAAAGCTCTTCTGGGCAACTGGAGGGAGATGCAGGTGGTTTGTGCTGCGTTTTTGTTTTGGGAAAGATTTTTTTTTTCTAGCCGCTTTGCAGCAATGATCCCTCCTGCAGCACACACCAGCAATTCCCGGTGCTGCAGCCACGGAGCCAGGACGGGCTGATGGGGAGGGCACGGGGCTGGGAATGCGGCGCCAGGAGATAAGGGGGCTGCGTCATGGGAAACCGGCCTCGGGAGACCGGCTGCCCAAACCAGCCAAAGGACACGAAGAGATAAGGATAAGGTCACCCAAGCCCTGGGAGAGCTCGGCGGCAGGAGGCTGAATAAACCTCTCGGCCACGTCCTGAGCTGCCGAGGAAGCTGCAGGGTCTCTGCCAGCACCACCAGCCCTCGGCAAGGCAGGGACACGGGCATGGGCCAGAGGGGCTGAGCAGTTTCTGAGCACTGGTTTGCATCCCACTGGGGCCGGGCTGGGAGAGCACGTGGCTCCTCGCAGGGCACCAGCTCCCGTCCCGTCCCAGAGGATTTATTTTCCTAAAATGGAAGCAAAAGCTGAATTGATTTATTTTGGTTGGCGGCATGCGTAGCAGGGTAAATAATCCACAAGAATCTCCAGAGCTGTCCAGATACACCAGGCATCTCCAGTGGCCCAGTTTCTTCTAGGAGAAGAACTGGGATGGCCTTACTTTCTAACTGCCCAGCTCCTGTGGCAGGAGCTGGCTCGTGACTGGTGACCAACAGCCGGCACAGCAGCTCCCAAAGCTGCGTGCATCTCCGCTCTGGGCAAGCATCGCTCTTGCATCCACGCATGCCCATGGCTCAGGACACGCTTGCTTGTTCACCCTGCAGAGGTGCACTTGATGTCTCTCGCTTGCTCCGAGCACACTGTTAGATTGTGCCATGGGGTCCTCAGGTGGCCACAGAGACCCTTTTGTTGGCTGATGGGGGTGTTTGTGCCTTCCAGCACAAACCCTCAGTGAGGTCACTGATGACACAAAACTGGGAGGGGTGACTGACACACCAGAAGGCTGTGCCACCATTCAGCGAGACCTGGACAGGCTGGAGAGTTGGGCAGAGAGGAACCTGATGAAGTTCAACAAAGGCAAGTGTAGGGTACTGCATCTGGGGAGGAATAACCCCATGCATCAGTCCAGGTTGGGGGCTGACCTCCTGGAGAGCAGCTCTGGGGAAAGGGACCTGGGAGTCCTGGGGGCCAACAGGGTGACCATGAGCCAGCAATGTACCCTGGTGGCCAAGAAGGCCAATGATATCCTGGGGTGCACCCAGCAGAGTGTGGCCAGCGGGGCGAGGGAGGTCATCCTCCCCCTCTGCTCTG
Source organism: Pluvialis apricaria (assembly GCA_017639485.1). Taxonomy (NCBI): domain Eukaryota; kingdom Metazoa; phylum Chordata; class Aves; order Charadriiformes; family Charadriidae; genus Pluvialis; species Pluvialis apricaria. The sequence goes on from CM030022.1 coordinate 16,949,504, forward strand.
CCCTGTGGAGGCCGCATCTGGAGTATTGTGTCCAGTTCTGGGCTCCCCGGGTCAGGAAGGACGGGGAACTGCTGGAGAGAGTCCAGGAGAGGCTACAAAGATGATCAGGGAGCGTCTCTTATGAGGACAGGCTGAGAGACCTGGGTCTGTTTAGCCTGGAGAGGAGACTGAGAGGGGATCTCATCAATGCTTATCAATATCTAAGGGTGGGTGTCAAGCAGATGGGGACAGACTCTTTTCAGTGGTGCCCAGCGACAGGACAAGGGGCAACAGGCACAAACTGGAACACGGGAAGTTCCATCCGAACATGAGGAAAAACTTCTTTGAGGGTGGCAGAGCACTGGCACAGGCTGCCCAGAGAGGCTGTGGAGTCTCCCCTGGAGATATTCAAAACCCACCTGGGTCCAATCCTGCCAACGTGCTGTAGGTGACCTTGCTCTGTCAGGGGAGTTGGACTAGATAATCTCCAGAGGTCCCGTCCAACCCTGACCATTCTGTGATTCCAGACACTCCAGAAGCCTCTCCGCACAGCTCTGAGCTGTGCGTGTGCTATGGGTGTGCAGGAGCTCAGCCTGTTTTCCTCCATCATCCTCTCCCTCGGTCCCCCTGTGCCACAGTCCTCCCCTCGGCCCCTCCAGGTGATGTGCAGCTCTCCAGGCTCTCGCTTGGCAGCTGGCTCTTATTCCTGCAGATTATCTGGCTGGGTTTGCACAGGGGGGTTGATATAACACTTCTGGGTGGTTTTCCTTCCCAGAGCCCTCTGGAGCATCCCTGGCTCCCTGAGGGTTTCTTGGTCTTTCTCACACGAATCTGGGCCCCTTTGGTACAAGTCAGTCCCTTTTCCCCCAGAGAATATCCTGTAACCGTCTCGGTGTTTCTCTGCTAAAGTTGAGGTCATTTGGGGTGTTTCGCTTTGGGAGTTTCTCTTCTGTTGAGGATTTCGCTTGGTTGTAGTTTTGGTCTCTACTTGCAAAAGCAAATCTCAGCTGCTTTATTTTTTGATGTCTCCAAAGAGGAGCTTTTACCAGACAATGGCCGTGGGGAAAGAGAAGCAAAAACTTTTTTTCTTTAATGAAAGAGCCTGATGTCATAGAACACCCCGGCTGACCAGACGGCCGTTCTGTCTCTTTTAAACCAAAAGCCAGGAAGTTCAGCAGGAGATCCTGGCCATAAACTGGCAGAGCCACCTCTGGGAGCAGACCAAGATGTCCCTGAAGCTCTGCTCGCTGCAGTGGGGAGAAGGGGAGGAGAGACCATTGTGGACAAAGCAATGCCAGTGGGGTGTTATGGCATCGTATTTTGGATGCTTCTGCCCATGTCCATCTCAGGAGGTCAGGGGGGACACAGGGTGTGCTTTGAGGCTCAGGCCTGGTGACCCCCACCAGCAGCACAGACCCTCCTGGGTGGACACTGTGTGTGACCCTGGTGTTAAGCATCATTAACCCCTTTGTGGAGCTCCAGCTGTCTCTGGGCACCGCGACATCTCATGGCCACGCTTTCCTCCCCTGAATAACAGGCTGTATCCAGGGGGAAGGAGACTTTTCTCCTATTTGTTTTCTTTTGTCAGTCTTTGAACCAAGTTGCAAATGCTGCTGGTAATTAAGGGCCGTCTTGCCATTTGGGTGATGTGCTGAAGTGCAGCCTCCTGCTCCCAGCCAGATGCTCCACAGCAAACCCCTCCTGGAGGAGAGGCAAATTTCCTCTTAATTTTCTTCTTTCGTATTGCAACAAAAAGCCTCCTATCCAAGGCGGTCTTGGAAACTTCTCCTTATTAAAAGACCTCCTTGAAACGTATTATAGCAGCTGAGGAGGGTGGTTATGAAGCACAAAAAGCCTGCAGAAGAGCTCATTAAAATAATAAATCACAACTAATTAGAATAAATCAAGCTAAATCATCTCCAGTGTGAACGTAAAATGAGGTGTGAGTGAGTGTTTTTAATAAGGCCAGTGCTAATCCCAGGCTCCTATTTAAAGTGATGGTGAGTCCTGCTGCAACGATGATCCCGCTGCTGGGACCAGGGTGGGAAACAGACCCAGACAAAGGCGAGGGGACAGCAGAGCTAATGGGATTTTTAATTGTTTCCCAATCTGAGCTGCCTGTCCCTAATTGCAGTGGGTTTGGGGGTAGCGCAGCATCCACAGTGGCAGGCACAGTTCAAGGCGCTTGGGTTTGCTCACTTTGGGGTTTTTTCTCTTTAATTTGTAATGTGCAAAGCTGCTGTGGGGTTTTGCTCCTCCCTGTCATATCACTTCATCACACGCAGCCACAGCTAAATGACTTCTCTGCATAATTAGCAGTGAGATCATTGCGACTGCCTTGGCTGGGAGTCATTTCTCCTCCGGTCTCCAAAGAGCTGTTCAAAACAAGGGAGGGGAGGGAGGTGTGGGGGGAGGCAGCAGGGTGGCTGTCCCGCCTGTGCCCAGGCAGCCCCAGAGGTGGCTGCTGGAGGGGGACACCTCGGGGACACCTTGGACCCCTGCTCCAGCAACAGCTAAGGGAGGTTTAGGACATCTCGCTGTCCTCCTCGATGACGTTAACACTTGCTCCCAGGGAGCAAAGACCAGCAGCACCAGCCTGACCCATGCTGAGGATGGGGCTCACCACTGGCGGGGCGCTGGGGAAAACCACCTGCAATGCGCTAAACATCCACATAGGACATCATTGTCTAGAAGGTCTTTGAGCTGCCAGAGCAAAAGGTTTCTGGCTGAAATGAGTGAATCGCTTCTGAAAGCACCTGGAATTGGGCTCAACTCTTGGGAACGCGGAGCCCAGAGCCAGCACGGTGCTGGTGCCGCAGCCAGGGTCAGCAGCAACGCTGCTGAGACACCATGGCTCCATCCTTCCCAGCTGCTGCTTCTTTCCTCCAAGGGATGAGCCCTACTGCCACTGCTGGAGAAATGTATTAGTTTCATTAAGCTTAAATGATTAGCTCCAGGCCTTGATAATGATACTTAATGGATCTAATATTTTTTGGCGATTATGCTGTTGTATACAGTGGTGTATATCATTAATAACCTTCTTTAAACCTCCTTGCTTTCACTGTCACTAATTATGTTCAAGCCCTTTTTATGCCTAAGCCCAATTAGCTGCCTATAAAGAGGCTTTACCCCATGAAGAATGCCCGGCTGTGCTGGGAGGCAGATGCTGATGTCTTGGGTTACCGGGCAGGAGGATGCTTGGATTTGACTGCAGGATCCACGGGCCGGACCCTGTAGGGTGGTCAGGGCAGCCGTGGCGGGTGCTGTTCCCTGCAGGAGGTGGTGGAAAAGCCTTGGGGCAGCTCTGCTCTGCTCAAAACCCCTTTCCCAGTCACCCCCTGAGTTCTGCAGGGGGGTTAACACCAGCCAAGGCCACCCCACGTCCCAGGTTCTGTCACCTCTCTGAAGGGAGGTGATGGACAGGAGGTGAGGGTGGTGAAGCCACTGTTTTTCCCAGGGGGTGGTAATGAATGCATTGAGGACTGTTTTTTTTTTCTCAGGGAAGTGTACCTAAGCCCAGGACTCCTCTGTCACTGCTAGATCAAACCTGTGTGGTCCCCATGCTGGATGCAGCTGGGTGGAAGAAGGAGCACCACCACTGTCTCCAAACTTTCCCTGAAACTTGCTGTGGCTCTTGGGAGGAGCAACCAGGCTTGGCTGCTTCTCTGCTCCTCCCTGCCCGCGCCTCCTTCCCGTCCCCCTGCGAGCTGATTAATCCATTAGGATTAACCTCTCTTTAACTCCTTGATTAGCTGCATTTTAAAACTCCATTTGTTTTCCTTTTTACATCAAGCCAGAGCCAAAAAAAGAGGCCAATTTGCAGCGATGCTGATTTACTGCAATTTCTGAAAATCAGGGCGAACGCTGGGAAGGCGTGCTCGGCATTTCAACTCCTCCCTGGTGAGCTGCGAGAGGCTCCCTCCGGCAGTAGCCAGCTTCGGGGAGAACACCACGGAGCCAGTGTCCACCTGAGTTCCCAGGGCTGGTTTTGGATGCTATCAGTGCAAACCTGGAAGAGGCATCCTGCATTTCAAGGACTGAAAATGTCCTGCTCTGCACCTTGGGGAAACTGAGGCCCTCGTGAAGTGATGTGCTTGGGGTAGCAAGGCTGATCCTCAGCCCTTAGATGGCTTTTTGGTCCCTCAGGGACATCCATTTCTCCACTGGAAATGTCCTTGACTTCCCTGAACTGCGCACAGCAGGAATTTCTCAAGATCACATGGGGTAGTAATATGATTTGGCCTCATGCAGACCTGATTTCCCAGGTGCAGACCCGCTCCTGGGTTTACTGAATCTGAGTTTAGCCCATGACCTCGGTGAGCTACCAGACCATACCGGAGTCCAGGGGTGTTTGATGGCAAAAGCTTTGCCCTTCTGTGCCAGGAGCTTGGCTCGGTGTCGGCTCCGGCGCCGCCGGTGGAGCCAGGGCGGCTGCCTGCCTTTGCCGCTCAGGAGCCTCCTGGGAAAAATCATCATCATCTTCAAAAACCAGCAAACCCATGGGATTTAAACCAAAATCTCTACTCTTCCCAAATGCTCATCTTTCTCCTCCTGGTGTGTTCCCTGGGAAGGAGTGACTCCCTCTCCGTGGCCAGTCCGGGGCTGCCCCAGCGAACGCGGCCCGTGCTGGTGATTGTGCACTCCGTTCTGATTCTGGGGATGCTGAAATGCAGGCGGCAATGGGGACGTGTCGGGGCGAGCAGAGCAGAGCTGTGTAGCTGGTGACAGTTCCATGGTGGGGGCTGTTCAGACCTCCCTGGGGAAGGAACAGCGCTCTCCTGCCTTTCACCCCGGCTCTGTGCCCTGCGGCTTCACCCCTCGCAGATGAAATGGGCGCAGCCCCGCCGGCACACCTCACAGGTCACCGCACGTCCCATATCTCACTGGGCACAGGTCATCCCCCTCGACGAACTGGCTGCTCCGGAGTTACTCCTGCTGCATTTCTGTGATCATTAAGCTTTAAGGCAACTGACACTAACCACACGCTGACCTGCGCTAACCCTTTAATTCATTCCTCAGACATTTCCTCTGGCTGTGAATCAATGTCGGAGGCGGTCATGCCGGGAGCAGCACGCTGCGACGCACCGGGACTCTGCCTCTCCCTCTGCTGGGGAGGGACAGGGACAAACAGCTTTCACAGGGCTGGAGAAATAGGCTGAGCTGTGTCTCGCTGGTCATAGGAGTTTGCCCTATGATTAGGGGGTCTGCTTGTGCGGGCAGGGGTTGAGGCTCTGAGCCGGAGCTCAGCGAAGCCGAGGTTTAGCACTGGGGTCTGGGGTGTCCCTCTCGCCTGGCCGATGGCTGGGACCCAGGGCTGGGAGTCTCCCCTGGGACTGGGGCACTGAAGGAGATGGCTTTGCCTCGTGGGACTGCAGTGCCCGAAGCCGGGCTCCCCTGCATGGGTGGTGTCGGAAGGGGGAAAGACTCTCGGGAGCCGTCTGTGAGCTGTCAAGATATATTATAAGCTGCACTCAAGGTTTAAAAAGCTTCACACTGATGCGCAATTTAGGGGGAGCATCTTGCATTTCCACAGCTATACAACAAGATTTTCTGAAATGGCAATGATATGAGAAAATGTCTTTTAAAGTGGCACCCAGATGGCAGGGGGAAATTGTGCTGTTTGAATTCTTGTCAGATAAATTGAAGCTAAAGGGACGTTAAACATTTTATAGGTTTCCCTCCCCCTCTTCCACCACCTGCTACTGGAATGACACAAGAGGAGTCATCAAACAGAGCAAGTGACATCCTTACGGTGCACCGCCTCATCTCAACCCTGCATCTGATGGAAATTGACACCGAGAGACGCCGAACTTGCCAGGGTCAGGTCTGGGCTCCTCGCCCGCTCCTCTGAGGAGGTTGGGATGCACACGAGGAGCAGGAGGGCTTGAAGGATTCGCATCCCTGGGGGCCTTTGCGTGACCACGGTGTGAGCCTGGAGCGATGGGGAGAGGATGTCGGACCCAGCGGAGCAACGGCTCTGGGGGTGTGGGTGAGGTGCTGCTCCTCGGAGCTGTATTTCTCCTTGGAAAGCCACCTGCCACAGGGTGCATAGACCCCCAAATGCAAGAATGGAGCATTTGGCTACAAATCACCCTAACACCAGCTATCCCCAGAGCAGCGCTGCTCTCGGGACAGGCTCCGTCCCCCTGGCTTCGATCTGACACTGCAGAGCCTCCCTGGCACAAGCTCTGTGGGGCAGCGGGCACTTTTCTCACAGGTTTGGGTTGTTTTTTTTTCTTTTTCCCCCTCTTTGGCATTCACAAGTAAAGAGCGTTTTCGCTCCTGAGCTAAATATGTCACTTTGTCTTGTAGTGGCTGCCAGGTTTTAAAAAGCTGGCAACTTGCAAACACACTGAGAGGACAAATGCCAATAGTTACGCACCTGCCTTTACTCAAGGAAGAAGAACTGGGCTTTGCGGCTTTTTGTTTTTGTTTTGAAAGTAAAACTAGCATGTTTACCCGGTCGTTTACTTAAGCTGTTAGTCATGGCAAAAGAAACGTGCGCGGGCTGGTTTGTCTCCTCTGACGGGTCTCGCTTCCCCAGGGTGTGCTGGGGTGCTCAGGGGAGACTGTGAGCAACAGCAGCAAATATGCAAGCCTCGGTTGTGTTTCTTCCTGGGAAGGCGAGCTGGGAATGACGGGAGAGCAGCCTTTCTCCAGCCCATACCTCCTTCCCTGCTTGTGCCAGTGAACACCGACGGAGTGAGCAGCCACAGCGCCCGGGCAGCGCCTGCACCCAGCGTCCTCTGACCCTCTGCTGGGTCAGAAACTGCCGCTTCCAGCCCCGTCCAAGCCTGGGCCACGGGAGGCAGCGGTCCCCGCAGCCCGCCTCTGGGCAAGCTTCTTTCGCATACATTTTTATTGTTATTGTTTCCAGTGTTGTCAGATTCACTGCAGCAGCCGGGTCCATCCAGCAGGCAGGGTGATGCTCCCGATGGGTGGCGAGACGTCTTTGCGCGTAACGCGCAACTGGAGGTGGCTGGTGGGGCGCGTTGCTGTGGTTTTTTTCCAGTGTAGTGGAGCACTTCCAGCTGGGATCTGGTTTAAGTTTTGGGAGTAGAGATCCTGGGCAAGATCCCAGCAGTTATTTCGGTGGGCCGAGCCCGCAGGGAGCACCTGCTCGCCAGCAGCGTGGGCTTTCCGACACCCAGCAGAGCTGCAGAAAGCCACGAGGGCTGGGGCTAGGTATTTTTAAACAACCTGGGCTGGGCAGGTTTTGCCAGAGCGCTGCCCTTTCTTGTTATCTCTTCCCGCAATTACGGAATGATTCAGTGACAGCTATCCTGCGGTTAAATGCGAGAAGCTTCCTGCAGGTACGGTGTGTGTAACACAGCAACGCTTTCTGGTACGATGCGGTACTGTCTGGTGTTATCGCAGCTTGAGATGTTCAGCAAATAATCCGAATCTTTCCTTTGAATGCCGGGTTATTTTGGAGGGGGGTAGTCATATTATCTATTATACTCACGAAAACAGATAATAATAGTAATACCATTTGGTGGAGTGCTGTTAATGCAACAAGGCTGTCACTTGTCACCAAGAATGCTGTGCGTGGCAGCCTGTTAAAAAGAAAGTCAAAACAAGGCTGGCAGCAGCCAGCCCTAGCGCATCGCCGTCGCTGCCGGGGCTCTGCAAGTGCGATCGTGTTTCCCCCGCGCCGGCGCCGGAGCCAGTGAGGATGTTCTGTACTGCTGAGCTATGCTGGCTTGGCTGGTGCCTGTGACGTGCTCAGTGGCAGGGCAGAGGCGACGTCCCAGCGTGCTGTGGCTTGTAGGGACACCGATAGCGCTGCCCTGGGTTTCATGTTCATGAGTTGTTTTTGGCAGAGATGCTCGCCCCGAGTTGGGCCGAGCATGCCCTTGCCGCCTGCCTGCCTTGCTGCCTGAGCGCACCCCCTCCTGAATCCACGCGCTGCTTAGAGGCTGCTCTTGCCCAATGGATCCCAAATTTCTGTTGGGGTCAGTGGATGCTAAATCCATCCCATGGGACATGCAGGAGGAGCGGCAGGCATGGAAGCCCCTCGGCTGTTCACCCTGCGGGATGGGCAGATGCTGCATCGCCTCGACGCCCAGGCACAGCCAAGCTCCCGCACTGGGCGGCATTGGCTTGCAGCTGGTGGGACCAGGCACACGTCTTTCTCCTCTCTCTTTTCTTTAAAAATTATATTTCCAACATAAAAGCAACGCGAAGATAGGCAGCTACACATCTGGAAAAGTATCATGAATGTAATAAGGGTGTGAGGAGCTTTCTTTAGGAATTCATCTCCCCTGTATTTGCTCCGCAGCCAGCCATAAACTTCCCAGGGTTGCAAAAGATTCTTTATTTTTTTTCTCTTGAGGAATTCCAGCGCTAACCCAGTGCACGCTTCCCCCAGCTGCCGCCCCGTGTGTCAGGGGCTTCAGCCCCTGTGCGTAAGCAGAGCCTGCTGTGGGCGGGAGGATGCTCGCTGCGCCTGCAACGAGAGCCACACAAACCCCCTCCCTGAGCCTCAACAACTTCAGCACTTTCTTTTTATAATGGAATGGAGAACGGAAAGCTCTGCAGGAGTGAAACGTCTCTCTCAAGCCATCAGGTTATTTTTATGTGCATCTATATTTTCTTATGTGTGTGTAAATACCTCCCCCACACACATAGTTTAATCTCAAGGAGTGAAATAAAAATAGCTGAGGATTGCAAGGGGAGCAGGTGAGGGGGTGGTTGTGCTTTTTGGAAGAATCTCTTCAAGGTTTGGAAACAGCAAAGCTGTGGTGATAACGTGATCTGACAAAACCTCAGCTCCTCCGGGCCTGTGAGGAATGGTGTTAATGAAAGAGATCTTGATGACTTTCCCCCTACGTTTCAATTTATGCTAACAAGCCGCAGCCAGGAGCGCAGACTCAGTGTTGCACTTGGGGAAGTTCTGACGAGCTCCGAGGAGCCGGGAATTGCTGTTCGGGGGCTCAGAACAATGCCCCCCATCCTGCAGACGTCGGGATGGCACAGAGGGATCCCCCACCTCTTCGGGCTGACGGCAGCGCCCGCTTTGCCCTCTCCTGCCACAGAGCCCGGCTGCTTTCCCACGCCAAGCCCCGGCCCCGCTGGGCTCCCCGGCCCTCCTGCTCTGCACGCCCGGGCTGGGCGAGTGGCGGGGGAGATGCTGCGTGACACCGGAGGAGAAGAGGAACATGTTGCAGCTTGATACGGATGTTGTATAGGCTCTTACTTCATTTTTTTTTCTTCCCCCTCTAAGTAGGACAGCAGCAAGGAGAGATCTCTGAGAGCTCAAGCTCTGCAAAAGGCAGAGGAAATTTCCCCAGGGAATGTGAAACGAGCAGGGTTACGTGATCTGGCAAAGCTGGTGCTATGCAACCCAGAGCCCCGCGTGCCCTGGCTTAGGACCATTTATTATCATCGCTTCTCTCTTTTGTTTTTTTTTTTTTTTCTTTTTAACGATATCAAAAGGAGGATTATGAAATAGTTTGCTGTGGGGAGCGGCATGGCTGGATGGTGGCACCCATGGGACATGGTGATGTTTGTCCGGGCTGAGCCCCTCCGACCCTCGGCACTGAACGGCCGGAGCGTGTCTGGCAGGATGGGATGCTCCCAGCACCCATCGCGGTGTCAGGGCTCCAACTGCACCAGCTGAACTTTGGCCTAAGCGCTGCCCTCAAAAATAAAACCATCGCGTCTAATAATACCCGGGCTGCAACCCGCTCCCGGCGAGTCTCTGCCAGCTGCTGTGGCTGGCTGGGACGGAGCGGTGTCATGAGTCACCGGCACACAGCATCGTGCAAAGTCACCGTCCCAGTCCTGACCACAGGAGGCCAGGTCCCGCAGGGCACGCAGGTCCCCGCCGCGCCCCCCCCAGGGGCCTTACGGGGCTGGGAGTAATGGGGCTCCTCACAGGCAAAGCCGCCTCCTTCTCCACTTTGGGAAATTGCTGGGAGGATTTCCAAATGCCTCTGCTTGGCAGCTAATCCTCACCGTTCCGGTAACGTGCTGGAAGTCAATCCGAAGAAAGTTCAAGGCTTGTGTCCCTATAGATTGCATCGCCGGTCACCCTCCCTCTGTACAGCATCTCCCGGCTGCTGACAATGCCTGATCTGTTAATTCCCAGCGAGGCCGATGCTGGATGCAGGTGGGAGATGCTGTGGCAAGAAAAGCTGAATAAATTATCATTATTTTTTTCCTGTAACCTTCCTGGCTCCCACGACGCCCATGCTGTGACCTGCCATGTTTGGCACGGGGACAAAGGCAACCGCCAAATGGCTTCTGCAAACATTTGTGCCTTCAGTGCTCCGTGCACGGGCCGGTGTGCCCAGGCAGTTTACAGGCAATGCCTGACAAAGGCACTTTTTTTTTTTAAAGCCAGCTCCAGGGGGGTTGGCAGTGTCCCATGAACTTCTTGCAGAGCAAGTTCCTGGCAGCCGCAGAGGCGGGACGGCACGGTGAGGGGCAGCGTGGCCTTTGCTAGCAGAGCATTGCCCTGCTCCATGTTTTGGGCACAGATTTGCTGGGTGCACTAAATGCCAGCGCGGCTCCGGTTGCTGTTACCGGGTCAGACCGTGGCCGAGCTGCTGGGTACAGTTTCTGTGGTGGGCTCTCCTCGTGGGTGGTCGGGGCTGTTCACGCTGTAGCGAAGCTGTTGGCAGTGAAACCATAAGCCATTTTGGTGGGGTTTTTTTTGCAAAAACTGCTTTCTCAGCAGCACGTTCTCCTGTGGCAGAGGACGAAGCCCTGCCACGGGGGAGGGAAGCGGGCGGCAGGCGGGTTTCAGCTGTTTCGGTGAGCGGCAGCAGTCCCTCTCCCCTCCTCGCCCACGTTGCGTCAGCGCCGTGAAGACACTTCTCACTTAAATGGTGTGTGCCCACAGCTCCTCTGAGTCACACTGTTAGCAGGGAGCTCGTAATTCTTCACTTTTTCAAGTACAAATGTCTTTGGAAAAGGGCATTAAATAAAATGCTTGATGGAGGTCCCGGCGGTGACTAATTCCCGTGGTACGCCCCGCTCCAGCGTCAATCCTGCCGAGCTCACTGCGCGCTGGGGGGGAGCTCGCAGGGATCCCTGCAGGTGGAGGGGCAAAGGAAAAGCTGAAGGTTGCACGAGAAGAGCTCGCAAGGGGCAGGCATGGACTGCGGTGGGGACAAACCCCAGTGCACTGCCTCTGGGTGCCGGCATTCCCTGGGGAGCACTTCGGTGTGAGCCTGCTCTCGGTCCAAAGCAGGGATACAGCCCCAAAACATGGGGTGTATCAAAACCTAAAGCTTCTGCCCAACAGGTTGCTGGAAGGGTTTGAGGAGGGGGGAAATCACTCTCTGTGGAAGAGCTGGGAGGGATTTTTTCCTGCCCCAGCCGGGGTGCTCCCTGTCGAGGAGGTGGCAGCTCGGAGGATTCGAACAAGGCGACTGTAAATCTGTATTTGTAAACATGCTGCCTCCCACCAAATAAAAGCTGGCAAACGCAGAGCTCTGCTGAACAGTTAAGCCCCTCAGGCACCCCTCCCGGGCGCACCGTGAATACCGTACGCCCAAACCACGCGAAAACCCTCGGGATGCAGCAGCAATGCCGGGGAGCGGGGGAACCTGTAAATCCCTGGGGCCACCGCTGCCGAACCACGGTCCTCAGGGAACCTTCCGCCTGAGTCCCTCTGGGCTCGGAGGAGATGGATAAGTGCTGATCTCACTTGGGGGCGGATGGGACACCGACCTTGACGTGCAGCTGGTGCCGAGGGCTGCCGCTGCTCTGTGCCGGGTGGCTCTGCGTGGCCGCGCCAGCCACCTCCGCCGAACCACCGCTGGCTTTGTTTGCTGCTTGGGTACCAGCTGAAAACACAACCCTCGTAGGGGACTTTTCCAAGATGAAGCATCTCTTGCCCCCAGCTTCGCGCTCCCCTTCTTTACCTCAAAAGCCCCGGGAGGTGCGGAGCAGGAGGCAGCCTGTGTGCACTGCTGATGAAACGGCCACAGGACTGGGCATAACTAATTAGAGCCTCTATAAAATGACGTCTATTTCCACAGATGGGAAGCTGCTTCCCCTTTTTATGGCTGCTTCAGTTAATTAGTTATCGCGGAGGTTGCATTTGCATTCCCGCCTTTGTGAAATACCCTTTTGTTAACTACTTTTCATATACTTTTATGAAGTCAGCCACCGAAACGGGCTCGTTTATCTCACCAGCGACAGGCCCAGAGCTGCGTGCCAGATGCTGGGATTGTAAAATAATGTTTGGCTTGTCTGGTGTTTGGAAAGGAGACAGAAAGTGCAGGGCTGCGAGAGGAAAGTCCCAGGCTGCTAAAGCTGAGGTCTGGATCTTGACAACTTCTACAAAAATGTCCAATCTGTTGCTTTTGGGCAGCTTGAAGGAGCCGGGGTGGTGGGGAGGGATGCTCTTGTCGCCAGCCCCAGGCTTGGACATCTCCATCCTCATCCCATGGGAGCAGGGTGTGAGCATGCGACCTTCTCAAGCTTTATCTGCTGCATCCCCCCTCCAGAAGTGCTGGGTGCATGTGTGTCCCTGTGTGTCCCCGGCTGCAGCGGTGGGGGAGTCCCCAGGAGCCCTCCCTGCCCACAGGTAGCCTGGGAACACCCCAAAGCCGCTGCTCCAGCTGAGCCTCCTCCAGCCATGCTGCACATTTACCCTCCGCTAGCAAACATCGTGAGCAACAGCAGCAATAATCAATCACCGTCAGTACTGCTAGGAAATGTTTGCGAAATCGATGTTTCCTCTGTCACATAGGCAATCAGGGCTGCCGCTGGTCAGCTGTTTTTCAGGCACGTTTCTGCCGTAAAGGGTGGAAAACGCTGGATAGCTGCAAAGTATACGACACAACAGATTTCTTCGGTCCTGGCGGCGCAGCCGCCTTCTCTCCATGCAAAGCTCTGCAAACACTCGAAGCAACCCGGCGTGTTTTGGTGTGCACTGCTGTATGGGGGGGGGGGACCTTCCTGGGCCACCCGCATGTGTTTAAGGACCATGCGAGATGCCCGCGGGTGTTACTGCAGGCAATATTTCCATTCGCTTTCTTGCACCCTTGCTCGGGGTGCTGCTCGCCTCCCGGTGGTGCTCCACACCAGCAATGCATGAACATTGCTAAATGCCCAAAATGGGGCAGGGGAATTGGGTGTGTAGTGCCGGATTCGTGCTTTCGGCAGATTTTGGTGCTTTATGCATTGTAGTCGGCACACCTGGACCACAAAGCCCTATGCCGAGGGGCATGTGGCTGGGTGGGTTTGGCTGCCCTGGAGCATTTTCCAGGGTCCCCAAGAGATGTTATATTGAAGAAAGGGAATCCTGCCATCGGTTCAGCCATCCTTCTGTTTCAGGAGAGGGTTTTTTGGTGACAAAAACTTTAAACTCCAATGTTGAAAATTCAGAGCACAGCCCAATTATTGGGGCGGGGGGGGGAAGGAAGCCCAAGATACGCAAATCTCTTTATTTTCTGCACCAGTGAGTCTGTATTGGCCTGTTAGTTGACGCTCCTGAAGGTATCCGCTGGGATGCAACTATTATACATCCAAACTGTCACAAATGGAAATGTCGCTTTGAAAGACAAAGGGTAATTTATTGAGAAAAGGGTGTCATTTAGGTGGAAGGATGGAAGGACGAGAGACAGTTGCTGCAGAACTGCCAAGAGAGAATACCAGATCCACTGATAGCCAGGGAACAGCTTTGAATTTCCAAGGCTGCCCTTGAGGGATAAGAAAATAAAAGCTAAGGAAAAAAAAAAAAAAAAAAAAAAAGGCTTAAATACCATGACAGCAGAAACTTGAAGGATCGAAGTGAAAAATGGGACTTTCTCCTCTGTAACAATAACTGAGAAAAAGATAGGAATGTAATTTGTAAAAGCTGTTAAATTGCCACCAAAAATTGTAAGCTGGATGGTGAAATGACACAGAAGGAAAAAAGAAACAAATGCATACCTGTCATTCCTGGAGTGTTTCTTGAAAATGGGACTAGATGATGAACAGGGTGGAGGAGAAATGGAGCTGAGGAAGGGAAGAGCTGGGAGAACCCGCCAGGCTGGGCAACCGGAGCTTGTCCCTGGACTGCGGGAGGAAAATGGGTTTGCATGTCTCCAAAACCACAAAACCACAGATCTATCTTTTTTTGTTTGTTTGTTTCTGAATAATACATCCTCCCCTGTCTTGGAGGGAGCCTATTTATATGGAAGTGGCAGTACGGAGCCAGGCACAGGCAGCTTGCACATCTCCAAGCTGGTGGCTTGTTATTCACCGCAGCTCTGGAGGGAGCTTCTTGCCAGGGAGGAGTTTGCGGGGTGGGCTCCCAGTGACGAACTTTTGGGGGGAAACAAATTGCAAACAGCCTGGAGAAAGGTGTGATGATCTCTGCAAGAGCCTTGCCCCAAGGCTCATACTTGCACGCCGCCTGTGGGGTGCGGGTGCCCGTGACAGTGGGACAGGGGACCTGGGCACGAACTGCGGGATGGGGACACCGGGAGAGACAGGGTGCCTCCAGCACCAGCAGGACATCGCCCTGAGCACATCCCTGATGAGCCCTTCCCGGGCCCACCGGCCCCTGAGCACCCTGACGAAGCCAAACTGCGCTTGGGTTATTTTAAGGCCATTAAAAAAAATGGATCTGCCGAGGGAAGCGGAGTGTGTTTTGGGCAGAACTCCAAAGCGTTACAGCATTAAAGCCTGCAGGGTGTGGGTGCGGGATGGCTCTTGCGTGCCCACCCCGCTCCTCAGCAGCACTTGCAGCATCTGGATTGCCTTCAAGGTAAATAAGCAGAGGGTGGCGTGGTGACGTGGCCCAGTTGGGGTCCTCCTGCTCTGGGACCCAAAGCCCCTGGCAGGTCTCAACCTGCAGCAGCCAAAGGATGAGCTGAGGCTTCTTCAACTGCAAAACAATCAGCAAACCCAATCAAGCACTTTTTTTCTGATGCAAAAGCATCACTGTATGGATGTAGAAGCACATTTTTAGGCAGGAAGGATGCTTCGAAATGCCACTTTTATATTTTTCATGTGGTGACTGTCTAGCAGATATCTCCCTTCAGTCCCCGGAGCTGAAATCCCGGTGCTAGATGAGATGTCGCCATTTGTATTAGGGAAGTCATTGAAACTAGTTCTTTCTCCAATGTTTTAGTTGAAAACACGCTCGTACAGCCAGGTACAACAAAAGCAGGTGCTCAGAGCGTCATCATTACCAAATTGTGATATTTCTCGTGGCTTTCTCAAACACTGGGTGTGGGAATATTTCTTTTCAGCTGGAAACATGTATGATTCAGCTGCCGCCAATGAGAAAACCAGCAGAAATTGCATTTTCAAGCTCCACAATTTAGCAGATCCGTGTGTGAGCACCTCTGGCCTGGATCAGCGTGTGGGTGGGAAGTTTCTCCTGAAAACCAAAGCAGCGCAAGACACCAGGTTTTGGGGAACAATTCAGCCTGCAGAAAATATAAAGCCGGGGAGGAAAATGAGGTGGGGGGAACCTTCCCAGTGGCAAACGTCCCCTGCGTCCTCCTGCAGCCTCGGGGCTGTGGAGCCCCACAGCTCCGCTCCCCGGGGCCACAGCTCACCGCTTCTGCCCTCTCGTGTCTGGCCATGTCACTCTAAATCAAAAGTTGCAACAGCAAAGAAGTGCTGGACAGATTAAAATGCAAGGAAATAATAGCAAGGGTGGGCTTTTTTCAGGGTTGAGGGAAAAGACAGGCAGGAGGGAGGGAGGAGGTGTTTCCGGTGCTCCCAGGATTCAAATGGTTGCAGCAATGTTGACAGGCTAAAAACCCAGTCTGCTGGAAATCATATACCTCAAATAATGTGCTATTGCTGCTGATCGTCCGTGTATTTTAGGGCTGAATAGGTACCGTATCAAATTCATTTCAAGTTCTCATTTGCCACCCGTTACTGCTTGTTTGACACGGTCTGAACGAAGTTTGAAAGGCTTTTACTGGAAACGGTGGTAGGAGGAGGGGGATTTGATGGGTTTTCTCAAGGGCTGAACAGCACCTGCCTGCGGCCCCCGGGCCGGGCGTGGGGGGCTGGGGGTGCACCCCGAGGTGCCGCCCGGGACAGGACCCCAAAATATTTAATTGAAATACCCATCAGTATTAACTTATAGAATCATAGAATCATAGAATAAGTGAGGTTGGAAGGGACCATTAAGATCATCAAGTCCAACCGTTAACCTACCCTGATTTAAAAACACCCACTTCTAAACCATGTCCCTAAGCACCTCATCTACCCTTTTCTTAAACACCTCCAGGGATGGTGAATCCACCACCTCTCTGGGCAGCCCATTCCAATGTTTAATAACCCTTTGAGTGAAAAAATGCTTCCTAATATCCAATCTAAACCTGCCCTGACATAACTTGAACCCGTTTCACTGTTGTTACAACTTCACTGTTGTAATGACATTCCGCTCTCCCACTTCCCAGGGCTTTAACCACTGAGCCACCTAACAATTTTGGGAAGCGGTAAAGTTTTGTTTCCCTACAGGACAAAAATACGTTATTTACAGCCCTGCCCCTCCCTCGGCCGCAAGCTCTGGTGTCCCTCAGCTTGGGCTGAAAGCTGAAGAAAAATTCAGCTCCATGGGTAACCCCCATGCTTTGAGAAACCCTAGGGGAGCAGCTGCCTGCCGGCCACCCCCGGGGTGGGTTTTGCCGGAGGAGTTCCCCCCGCACCGCTCCCCCCGGCCCAGCAGCACCCCCGAGGCGCAGCAGGGGGCCCTGGGGGGCACCGGGCGGCCCACGCGTGGCGCCCCGCTGCGACGCTCGCTCCCGGGCCGCCCCCAGCGCCCACCGCTCGGCCGCGCCTGCGCGCCCCCGCGCGCGGCCCCGCCCTCAGCCCCGCCCCGCCCCGCGCACCTCCGCGCGCGCCCCCCCCGCAGGCGCCAGTGCACGTGCGCGGCGCCGCGGGGGGTTTCCCCGGCAACCGTTGGCCGTTAACCGGCGCGCGGCGCCGGCTGTCCCGTGAGGCGGCTGAGGAGAGGGGTCGGCGCTCGGCCCCTGCGGCGGCGCCTTGAGGAGGGAGGTTGAGGGCGGGGGGAGTTTAGGGGCGTCCCCAGAGTTTGGGAGGTGGGAGGCCCGTGGCGTGAGGACTGCGGGCAGGGGGGTGGGTTGTGCGGTTGGTGAAAGTAGGTGTAAAGGAAGTTTTATTTGTAAAGAAACCCTTCAGAGGGAGGTGCTCTGGCTCTGGGTGTTCCCCCGGAGACTAGTTAGATTTCAGGTGTCCCGGCCCCTCAGGATTTATCTCTTATTGTTTGAGGGGCTGCTGAGAGGAATGAGACTTCGTGTAGTGTTAGTTAGCAGCAGATTCCTCTGCTGGGGTACCCTTTAGAAAACTGAAAAGGCTTGTTTCAGAATTTGGGCAGCAGGTGTGTGTTTTTATGACTGGGAAACTATAGTTTTTAATAACTCAGGGAGCGAAAACACCAAGGTTCCCATTCTGGAACAATGCCAGTACCAGGTGCATCTAAAAGCTGCAGAGTGGATGCACCTGAGGTAGCAAATGCCGGTGGAAGCAGCAGACTCAAGGCACCTGTGGTGCCAAGTCCACCTAAAAGCAGCAAACTCAAGGCACTTGTGGTACCAGAGCCACCGAAGAACAGCAGAGTCAAGGTGCTGACAGCCACCAAAGTGTTGAATCCTCGAGAGTCTGTGTACATTCAGGCTTTGCCTGGCCTTGCTCAGAAGGAAGGAAAGGTCTTGGCCAGAAGCAGAACAATTTACAGAAGCAGCGAACCTCCAAGAGAACGAGTGTTCTGGGAAAACTACTATAGGCAGCAAAAGCAGGTCACTCAGGGACACTTCACCCCCACTTGGGAGCCTTGTCAGGAGCTTGGAGAGGTTGTTTACGCAGACCTGAAGAAACTCACCCTCTACTCTTTGGGGCAGCTGCCACAGGTAGGCCTGACTTTCCTGGTTCTGCTTTAAATAGAAAAGTAGGGAGGCTTTTCTTCTAAATAAATTTGCAAGCCCCTGTTTCCAGGGAATGGAATAATTATTCTTGTTTAAAGAAATGTTTGAAACAATATTCCATGCTTTCCTGTGAATAACTGCAATCTCATATAATATTTGATGATGGTACAGAGCATGGCTACTTTGATGTGTATATTGCGGTTTGAGAACTGGCTTTTGAACTGGTTTTTGAAGTTCTTAATGAGAGCACTTAAAATGGAGCAGAGACAATAGCAGACTAATGAATGAAAAGGAAAACGTGAGATAATGAGAATATACTTAAGGGAAGATACTCAGGGAAAGGTGACAAGCCTTGAAAATGCAAGGAGAGGAAATATGCTGAGGGTGTGAGGGTAAAGGATGGGTTAAAACACAGGAATGATAAATGGTGGTAGTTGGGGGGGTGGGTAAAAAGCTCAAAAGTTGAGCATAAGAATGGTATAAAAAGTAAAGTGTTTGGAATACAACTTACAAAGGTAGGGATGGCTTTGGAGGTGGTGGATTAATTATTTTGTATTTTACTTTGCATCTATATTTGGGTTTCATGAAGGAGTAAGAGGATTACCCAGGAGTGTCTGTGATACTGTGATGTTTTGGTTGTTTGCGTGGTGGTTATCTCCTGGTCTCCTTCATGCTGCATACCCACCAACATCGTGGGTCTTGTATTGTCTTAAGTCGCTTTTAAGTCAAGCTTGAATCATTAAACCACAGGGACAAGAACTCTGTCACCGATGCTTGAGATGAGCTTGCAGCGTTCTGCCATTTGTTTTCTTTCCCTCAGTGCTGTGAGCTCATGCAAGGAGATCTGAAGCTCTATGAGCTTTCTGTGCTGTTTTGTGCAAAGAGCAATTTTCTTTGTGGAAACAGAGTGCAGTCTCTCCAGCCTACTGTCTGTGACATCAGTCTCTGACTTTGAGCCTACACTTTGCTATGTGCTTTCTAATGGAGTGCCCGAGGGATAGTCTGACAGCTGCAGGAGAAGCAGTGTGGTTGTTATTCAGGGTAGGCAGAAAAGATTCTGTCCACCCACTGCTTAATTTTCTGCTCTGATTTTGTGCGTTGCATTCAGAGCTTAAAGTTTTAGATCAAGTGTTTTAAGCTCTAAATGGACAATAGGTGGCATTCACTTTATTTTTACATATTTTACATATGGTATCCCTGCCTGTGGCAGGGGGGTTGGAACTCGATGATCTTCAAGGTCCCTTCCAACCTAAACCATTCTATGATTCTATGATATTACCTAAAGCAGCATCTTGCTGGCTGTCTTCATTCAAAGGCTTGTTTCCATAAACTAGTCAACATCCAGCAAGGGTTGCCAGTGTTCTTGTTTTAGCCCTTGACATCTAAAACATCTTTCCATCTGAATATTAGAAGTTTTTTCAACTGCAAATGTAATCTTGAAAACTCTGATAATCCTGAAAATGTTGGTTAATTTGTGAGAGGTGGTTGGTGTTTTGGTATTGAAAAATGTTAGGGTTTGATCCTTAAGGGTACTCTGAAACCCAATTGGAACTCAGCTACTTAACTTGACTAAATTAGCACCTTAAAACTATACAATTTATACCGAAAATAAACTATATGTAGGTCGCTAAATGTGTGGTTGTGGTTTATGCTTTAGATTCATGAAGCTATCAGAGGGGTTATAGTCACACCTGTCATGTCTTTTTGTGGAGAGAGTGGCTAAAAGCACTAGATAATCTTGAAAATCTCAGACTAATCGTGTTTGTTTTTTTCCCTTTTCAAAAAAGGTAATGGTTACTAAGTTGAAAAACTAAAAAAAAAAAAAAAAAAAAAAAAAATTAAATTTCTGGCAATGAATCTGACCTATCCGCTGCTTCCCTCCATATCCACAAATGGGGATTTCATGCTGCTCACACACGAACTCTCACTATCTAAGCTGCCAGTGTGCTCTGCAGAAATCTATTTATGCAGTTTTCAGTGATACTACAACAGAAATGTATTCCTATTGCCTAAATCTACCTATATTTTTGCTTTATTAGAGTTACTTATGCCCATTCCAACCCACACCTAGCAGTCCCCATAATATTTTGGATAACTGAGAAGATGCTAGATATTGGACATGTCTAATTATAGGTGTCGTGAGAGCATAACATTTCTGGGAGTAAAAATCATGATCTCCGATTAATGCATTTGCACTCGTCTCAGCCTTCTGAGTTAGCATTTTCTTCAGCCACAAGTACAGCTGATGATTTGCAATGATGAATGGCAGTAAAATTTGTAAACAACAAGAAAATGATAAAAGTCCTGTGAATTCGACAGGACTGGAGTATGCTAATATCATCTGGCAAATGCTACTTTCTAAACTGCTACAATTTAAAAAAAAAATAATTTAAGAGCTAAAAACATTCAAGTATGCTGGGGTAGTTACACAAATTGATATGGGCATAGGACATGGTATATAATAATTGCACATTTAGGATGGTTTTTTATATACTTGATGGCAACAAATGAGTTCAGAAAAGCTGTATGTTCATGGATGCTTTTTGTATATTTATTAAGTAAATTTGGTATCTGATAAAGTAGAGCTGATATTTGACTGTTCTAACTGTTGCATTGGAAACTGCTGTTCTGTAGTCACACAGAGAATGTGGTATCTATCTAACAGTGAAAACACTAAGTGAAGCTGAGTCAATGCAGTGGAAGGATTGTATTCCACTGGAACACACTGGAATAAAATAAACCTCTTCCAAACTACTCGCAGTACTAGCGAGGGATGGGGGGAGCATTTGTGTTTTAAAAAAAACCCAACAAAACAGTCAAGCAACAAATCTCCCCCAAGCCCCACACAAAAAAAAAAAAACCTACCCAAAACCCCACAACAAAAAGGCTTCTTTTACCCATCCTGTATGGTATTATCTAAGCGTAATGGAGTGGCCAGCTTTCACAATGATGTGGATTTAGGTTGCCAGTTATCCCAACTTTTATCCCCAGTAGTGTCTCAGTGTTCTCAGATGTGCTTAATATGTGGTTGCTTTCTACATCTGCTATCTGCTCCCCACCACTGTCTTTACTGGAAGAATCCTGATAAGTTGAATGGGCCATGTATTTTAACCAGAGCAGTTGCACCTAGCATCTTCCCAATGGATTTCAGGTCCTTGCCTTTTCAAAACTTCCTGGGGAAGGAGTGTCTCTGTGAGGCTGTCTGGTTCTCTGTTGTGTTAATGTCGGTCCGTACTGCAAGATAGAGCCCTTTGAGCTTCCATTACAAATAATTGAAAGTTACTTCATTTGGTTTGAGATTTTTTTCCCCCCCCTCTCTCTCACAGGTTGGGTGCGCATTGCAGGCAGCACTAATTCATTGAACGTCAAAGAATGTAGCTATCCAGACAGTGTTTTTGATTTCCTAAGTGTTCAGAGCAGTGTGTTAAAGGTCTCTCTCTTATTCCTTAATGTAATGGTGCATGGTGATGTTAGTCACCTTTTACCATGTTTATATAGCTTCTTTCCCTTAATTGCTGTAACAAATTCATTTGCAAAACCTCTGAGGTGGCTTGTTGTCTCTTTACATGAAAGAAAGGTGGCCTTTCTGACCAAGCCCTAAAAACAATCCAAGTCCACAAAATCTTGAGCATTATTAGCGTCAAAGCCTGCTCTGTACTTGTCAAATTCTGATCTGTAATTCTGTGCTTTAGGTAAATAGGTCATGCAATAAGATTGACAACAGCATCAGCAATGAAAGGTTTTAAGCTGGAAACTGGAGAAGAATACGGAGCAATTTCTTTCAAGAGAAATTACACTGATGTCATTTGTTATTGCTGCAGTTAAAGATCTGTCAGAGTTTCCAATTTAAAACCTTGATTTCCGGAAGGCTAAAAACATGTATTTCAAGGCAGAACTTAGAATGCAAAGAACCACTTTCCTGCCAACTCTGAGATGTCATAATTCCTCATTGCTCTGGGAAGAGCGGGAAAACGTAAGTGGTGGGTTGTCTTCCTAGTATCTCAAAAATGGAGAAACTGGTCAGGCCAGATGACACCGATGTGGTGACATTCCTAATGCTTTCTGAATTGAGTAAACAATATTGATCAACCGCAGCCTCATCCCTGCATCTAAGAAGTGCTATGCCTGAGTCATTTTAAAAAAAAAACCCACCTAAATGTATTATAAATTTAGAGCAAGCTTCAGAAATACCTTGAAACTTCTTATTTGAAGAATGTGAAATTTCAACAAGATGCTAGTGAGAGAGAGGATAGCTCAGTGTTTCTTTCCATTAACTACACAACTGGCTTTGAAGGTGAAAAGCTACAAAGTACTAATACTTTCTAGCATATATTTTAGTCATACTAGCTATATGAGGCAGAATATAAAGGTGAGTTATCACTGGGATGGCTGTTATTCAGAAGTGCCAAAGCAATGATAGAGATGTTCAGATTCAAGTTTCTCTTGGAGTGTGTTGGTAGGTTGTTGGCTGGTAAAATTGGACTCTTCCACATCTTTCCACTGCTTGGTAGAGGTGGTCTCAAAGTCTTTGTTGGTAAACATTTGATTGCCTCTTTAACAATTAAAAAATGCATATTGGCAGCACGAAAGTGAGACTTTCACTATGTGCTTTGTTTGCAAGGTTTAATTCTCATTTGATTTAAGGTTTGGGTTTTTTTCCTGCTGGTAGTGTTTTGCCTGGTTGATCATGTCATACAGACTGTGAGCTCAGGAAATACAATGTTTATATGGGCTGGTGTTTTGGATAGAAGGAAGGGAACAAGCAAGAAACAGGAAGGGTACAGAAGAGGTTGTAGCAGTGAGAGTCACGCTTTCTGCTTCTCTGGTGATCCAAATTTATCCTGTTGTGCATGTCCTTGTGCATTTCTGATTAAAAATTGGGAATGAAGAAGACAAACACAAAATTATGCCCGAGTTCTTTTTTCTTTTTTGAAGCTATGATGGCAGTGCGTTCCCCTCATATGAAAATCAGTGCGAAAACTAAAAGCATCTGCAACACCAGGTTTGTCTTTACCCTTCCATTGCAATAGCTATGTAGTTTGTGTCATGGCTTGCGTAAACTTGGTTATCTGTTGGAAATCATAAACAAATTTCCTGAGTGCAACACAGTTAATATGGGAAACTTCTAATTTTCAAGATATGCATTTCTTTCTTTTCCTTCCTTTTTTTTTTCTTTTTCTTGCTCTCTGAAGTCACAACAGTTTGCAGCTGGCCATGAGCCTGTATGCTATAAATGCTCCAGGACAGAAGAGAAAGAAATAGGTTGTGCAAGAAAAGTCAGTAGTTGGAAAACTGCCCTCTATCAATTGACTACGGTTTATCACCTTGCTATTGCCAAAACCTTTATTAAGTATTATGTATCATTAAGATATTGAGTACAAATAATGTAAAACAAAAAAAAAGCAGGTGTGAGCATGCTGACCCTGTGATTACAATTTCAAAGTTCATAGTGTCACATTGTCAGAAAGATTCTACTACTTGTTATGGAAGTGAAAGGGTGCATTGTTTTATGTCTGAGAGACCTGGCTGAATGTACATTCAGGAATGTCTGAAAGACTTTGTCATCAGTGTGTGATGCTTCCGTTTGAAAGCCTACCATACAATGGGTATACAGGTATGCCTGACTTAGGTTTCCATGGAGACTTCTTGTACCTAATTAACATAGGTGGATTTTGCAGATAGTTTTTCTGTGGCTAACCTTCTCTAGTTTCTTTTCCTTGCTTTTAATAGGTAAAAGGGTGTGGTTTTTCTTGTTTTCTTTGGTGTTAACCAGATACAATTTGTGAGATGCTTTTGATTGGTTGTTGGTTTTTTTTTCTCGTTTCTGGAGTGAACATACAGGGAAGTAGCTGTTCTGCCTCTGTGTGCGTGGGAGAAATAACTGTGGGTGTTATACCAATGACTTCCTACAAACTTCATAACCTCTACTGGTAGCTTATATGTGCACGTTCTCAGCATCATAATCATTAGGCAGGACAGAATCCATGCATGTTTTCCATCCGAGGTGACATCTTTGCTTCACTTACGGTGAAAGCTGATGTATGTTTCCAACTTTCACCAGGGTCACTGCTAGCAATGAGCAGGTGAAACTCTGGTTGTACACATCTTATGGATAATGTTGATTTCCAGTAAATAGCATGAGTTGCTCAAGTATTTTAACTGTTTTTTCTTCTATGGCCTTTAACTATGCTAGCAAACATAGCACTATGCTACTCTTCCTTTTTAAAAATAGTAACATATGCATTTCTTGTAGCAAAAGACAAACTCGGAGAATGTTTGGAAATGAACAGCTTAATGGCGTCCCTGTCTCATATTTGACTTTCTTCTCACCCATCCAAGGAGGCATTGACCCACCAGACATTTGCAATGTAATGACTATGTACCATTATATCACTGTTTTTATGTATACATTATTAAATGTTAGTAAGCCTAAATGCATAGGGTTTGAGGGTGTATTAGAAAGTGGTGAATAAGCAGACTGGATAGTTTGGCTATGGAATAACAGAAAAGGGTATAGCTTCAGGTGACTGAACGAGTGGTCTGGAGCAGTTTGTTTATGTGGGAGTGGTACTAAAAGGAGTGGAATGAAAGATAAGCAGAAGCTGTGAAGTGTGGTCATAGGCAATGGTGTCGTTATAGACAGAACTGGAACAGAGCAAATGGTATAAGAAGGAAAGTTTAATTTTAAACATATTTTATCAAATTTGAATATATGCCTAAATTGCAATAGCAGATAGTTTTCTGCCTCCTTCAACAAAGGTTACATCAGATTAGGCTGTTAGACTGTACACTGACTACTGTTGGTTTTATTATTTAAGCTGCTTCTCTGTTAGCCTGAGCCATAAATATGTTTCTTTCAGCTTGGGTTAAATTTTTAAGAACCCATCAGAATGTCAGAAGAATGTCAGTCACACCACTTTTGAGCAACTGAAATGCTTATTTGTTTATGTCCGTGCACAAAATAGGGAAATATTGCGTCATATTGAAGTAATTCTAACAAGTCTAACAACACTGCCAACCAAGTATTTGAGATTATTTAACAGACATAGTGAAGCTATTGTTGATGCAGAATTTCTGAATTTCAGTTTTTTTATTCTTATCTGTGACTTACTCTGCCACTGTAGTCACATGTCTGTTAGAAATTCTTGGCTATTTTAGAAGAGAAGCAGTCCTTCAGAGCTGAAGTAGTTGGTTTTATAACTGTTAACCATAACACTTAAGCACTTATGTACTGGGAGTTTTGAAATGTTTTTCTTCGTGGCCTTGTGAGACTGACAATCATCACCTTTCTTGTACATTTGGAGAAAGTGACTCAGAAAAGTGAATTATCTTAGCTAACTGCATATGGAAAGTATAAACCTAGTACTATAGTGAAGAACTTTGAGTTCTTGTTTTTTCTTGCAAGTGTTCTTGCTTGTGTTTTAGAGTGTGAAACAAAAATGGTGATATAGATGAGGCTAGAGATAGGGCATATGCTTACGGAAGCATGTTTTTAACATGTGGCTTTTTTATTTGGTTTAAGAGTGGTAGTTTTACTTTCCAACGTGAATATTAAATGTTAGGTGGTACTCCTGGCCTGAGTCTAACTAGGTGAAAAATGTTATGTTCTGTAAAAATAAAGGCTTTATGATCACTAAATTAGTCTGACATATCTCTGAAACAGCAGCTAACTGGTAAGGTCCACACAATCTCCATGCTATTGGGTTCAAAACAGTCTAATCAATTTCAAAAGTTCAATTTCTGTTCCTAAAGGCTGCTTCTATAATGAATTAAGGGAAGCATATCAAATGTAATAATGCATTGTTATTAAGGTTTTAGTAAACTTGCCAAATGTCAGGCTGCTGGTACAGTCATGGTGCATTACACTTCTGTGATTACAGCTTGACTTGTCATTATAGCGAATTGCATTGCTCACCTAGGTTTGGGAATTGATCTGCAATATCATGCCTGGGGCAGAAGTGCATTACAAAGGCTATGCTTTACAGTGAATATTCAAAACATTAGATTTTTAACAGGTTTAGTGTCTGCTTCTCTTAAATAGTGCATACAAATACTGTGTAGGTTAAGTAATGAAAGAAATAGACTATTCCTTGTATTTGAAGAACCTGGTGCTCCCCTGGCTGCAGTGTGATAGTTAAAAATTACTTTTGATAACTGAAAGCATTTTGTCAAATGGCTACTTTTGGGAGAGAGTGGGGAAAAAGCATTATGATATTTGACTAGACTTGCTAGTGAAGAAGTAAATGGTTGTTACTGTTTATGGGTATGATCGGTGTAGAACTTGCACTGGACAGTAAGGTTAACACTTTGTAATTCATGGGTGAGTTTCTGCTTCCTATTCCTTTGTGTCACTCTGATAGCACAAAGAAGTGTTAATACTGATCTTACCAGACACTTGTGGATCTCTCTACTGTCCTGTTCAGTGAAGTTACGTCAGGAATTAATGTATGTGTACCAGAAATGTAGATAGGTTGGGTTGTGCTTGTTTCTAGGAAAGATAATATATTTATAGATCAGTTTCACCCCAAATAGTGCCAAAAGCACTTTGCAGACTGAATGTAGAGGTCCTATCAGCCATCCCTGATTAACTGTGGTCAACAGAGCAGAACAACAGTTCAGGATAGAAGGTGATGAAGAATAATGTATCCAGTTGGAAAAGGAGAGGTCAACTTCAGTGAGCAAACAGCAGTTTAGGCAAGTTGAAGTTTAGCCAGGACACCTTGCTAATTCCCCCAGTCATTGTGTGGCAGGGGAGGAATCATCCTTCTCATACAGAAAAGTAACAGTTTTGGTGTAAATTGATCTGAGTGCGAGAACTCTGAAAACTGTTCTTAAATTGGAGTATTTCCCTGTGCAGGCAAAGAGAATGAAGGCATTCAGCAGTGAGGGGGAAAAGCATAATAATTAAAGCTTGAGTTTGGCATGCAGAGGAAAAACCACTTGTGTAAAATCAGATTGGTGGTGTTTTGCTTTCCTTGAGACTGTAGAATGATGTGTCTTAAATCGCAAGCAGTGGAAGGCAGCACTTTCCATGTCTAGAGTAGCTTCTCATTATTCATGAAATGCCTACAGAAAAAGTGTTGAATGCACAACAGCAAAGGGGGGAGCTGTAAGCAGAGACAGAAGGACATAATGGAATGTCACTACATTCCTTGTAGTATAATGTGACCTTTCCATTAAATTAACGTTATGCTATTTGCACAGAAGGAGAGCTAAGATAGAGAGTGTTTTTAGGGGACAATAGTCAAGTTAATTAGGCAGCTACATAACTGTCAGTCTTTACATTAAAAGCCCTAAAGCAGGGCATAGGGAATGGAGGTAGTGTAGCTATAATGTTACTGTGGATTGGGTTCATTTGGAAAAAGGAGTTACTTTGTGTTATTTGTGAAAACGAGGCTGTGACATTGTTTGGGGTATTGTAGTCTGGACTGTAGCCTGGAACCTTTTTTTCTGGCGGGGAAAGGGAGGTTTTAATTTAATTCCTCAATGACTTACTGCTAAAAGGCTTATGTGTACTCTCTGCTAATGTAAGCAGGTACGAAAGACAAATTCCACAGTCCTGATTGGTGTGGGTGGAATACTCATATGCCTGTCTATCAACCTCAGTGGAGTAATCATGGAGAAAGGCACAGGTCTTCAAGTGAAACACTGCTAGATTTTGGTTTGCAAGCATTTTACTTCATACGTACATAAACAATTTCATTTAAGGGTCAAAAGATGCTTCATAAGGTTTGTTGTGACATATTTAAATTTGTAATTGCTCATTCATATACTGCGTCAATCGCAAATCTTCCCTTTTTAAGAATGACTGACATTTTAGTAAGTTTCCTTACTTGTACAAGGTAAATTCTAGCTGTATTACATCGGGCTCTAGATAACAATCTGTATGCTGAAATAAAGAGCAAAGCTGTTAGGGTTATTTGTAATGTTTTCTCTGCTGCAATTAAAATTCAGTTGCAGAAAATTACAGAACTCGATGAAGCCTTTAGCCAATCCTAGTCGCTGTGAGTGCACTCTACTCTGTCTTTGGCCTTGAGCTAATGCCTGTGGCACTTCTGGGAGGGTGAAATCATGTCATTCCTCATCTGTTAGAGCAGTCCTTGGACTGCAGTACTTCAGTCTGAAATGTATTTACTTCAATAGTTTTGGCCTCAGTGCTTCACTTTCCTGCAGGTACAACCAGTGGTTCCTGGTGATCAGATAGCCTCATTTGTCTTCCATACTGAGGATCCTGATCTGTCCAGGATTCTTAGGTGGTATCATTTGGTCTCACTGTGTGTCAACGTTTCCCTCTCAGTGCTTCAGGATCCCTGTGTTTTTGAACTGTTCTGAGTTGATTCCTTCCTCTCCTCTCAAAGTCGTTCTCTTAACTGCTTGTACCCCTTGAATCTGTTAGTGCCCAGTTCAGATAGAGGAAGACTTACAGCTTTAACAAATGATCCTCGTAGTTAATTGTTTGCCCTGCTGTTTGGGGAGCTATTTATTTTAAGAATAAATGAAGTTATCTCATAACTATGGCCTAAAGATAAAGGACAAACACTATCCTTTTCACTGGAGAGGTAAAGGCAGAAAGTCAAACCTGTCACATCTGAGAGTTTTAGAATAAGATTTACACATATGGTTGAATTCCCCCACAGCTAGGCTGATACCTTGTGTATTTGTGATACTGTCTGACCCCAGCTGCCAGGTGCTACTGGTCATCTTCACCTATGGTCTGCTAACTGGCTGTGTTGGATATATTGGAGAGGCTGTGACACAGTGCTGCAGGTAGTGAATATTATCTTGTGGAGCCTACCTGCAAACCATTCCCCACTAAAAATCACACATGCGAGCCCAGCAGCAATGTTCCTTTCTTGTTACCTAACCTACTGCCAGACGCGTGCCTGAGTACAGGGCAACAGAAAAGAGTAAAGGTCTGGAAGTCTGGTCACCGGTAACTCTTAGGATGGGTACGTTCTTGCAGGTGTGATGATATTGGCAAATTTGTTTGCTGACAAAGAATGGGGTGACCGGCATTGGTTCCCAGTGGTCAAGTGTGACAACCTTAAACCACAACAAAGTGGCAGTTTGCTACTGACAAAGATTTTTTTGCCCAGAATGGACTGAAATAGATGGATTGTGATTCATCTGCAGCGTAATGACAGTGTAACAGTAGGACTGGATTTAAAGAGAGATTGTATTCCCTTCCTAAATGTTTTCTAAAGCCAGTATTTACTGCTCTATTTAGTGTTCATCAGTTATGCTAGAAGTATTTGACTTTCATATAGTGCATTTATTATGTTGACAAAATAATTGAAAATCGATAACAATTGTCTTGTAATTAAAACCCAAACATATTCTAGTCCAATTCCATTGTGATGGTTTTAAAAACTTGAAACTGATCTCCCTCTTGTTCTGAAGATGTTTTCCAAAGTGGGCAGATTGTTCAAATAAAGGATCTGTTCAGTTGTACTAAGGAAGCTTCTCAAATACAGCTTAGAGCATATGATTAAAATATTCTGCCCTTTATGCTACTTTACCTTGTTGGTACTTTGTGTCTGAGGGTTGTGTATTTATGCATTCAAGAAACTGAGAGCCTTTGTACTGTAACAGAAACACATTAACTTTTTTGTTAACACCTGCAGCAGGTGATATGTTATCTACAGATATCAACCCCACACTACTTCAGGTTTTTTTTTTTTATTAGGTTACCCTGAAATGTTAGAAATCAATTCCTGGAGTCAGTGTCAGCTAAACTGACAGTGGATCAAAGCTGTGAGACAAATTGCTCATTACAGTTCAGGGAGTTGAATCCTCTGTGCAGACAGCTGTACTGTCGCTGGAGGGTTCTCAGGCACTTCACCCACAAGCTCTGCCGCGACAAGCACTGCTGCTGTTGGTGAATTTCATAGGTGGATTTCTGTAAAATAAGCTCATTTTAAACTCCTATCAGAGGCATTGCTATGTCTTGGAATTGTTATTTGTTTGGTTGGGTTTGTTTCTTGTCACCCTGTTTAAAGCTTGTGTCACTATGCAACAGCCTGAACTATAAACAATGATGTTAATCCATGAAAAATGAGAAATTAAGCCTTGGCAGGATCCTAGTGATCCCTATCCAGGTTCATCAGATGAAAGCTTTATTTTTATTTTTTTCTGGCTTTTTCTAAAAGCTCAGCAGCATGGAATCCATTCAGCTTTGCTGTCTGACAGTCAGAAGTCACTCTTGCTGACAGTGAGCTCACTTCATCTTTTGGTGAAAGCGGATGAATACAGATTTTTTAAAAAAAAACCAAACAAACAAAAAAAAAAACCCACACAAAAAGCCAAAACAACAACAAATAACTGAAACCAAGAAACTTTTTCCAAATAGTCACTTTGCTGTTTCCATTAGCTCATGAGAAATGTTTGAGTCCTTCCGTTTTGAGAAAGCTGCTTTTGGTACAATATTATGTATGTAATTTTTTCCCTTCAGGTATTTAACTTTTCAGCTGTACTCCTAAATTAATGTTAGCTATGTGAGATCTGAATTGGTGCACGGCAATAATTGGTAAGTCAGAGCAAGTTAGCTATGCAAGATGGAGGCTTTGGAGTAAGGCTTTCCAACACCTATTGGTTGTAACAGCAAATTGTATGAATGTAAGTCTTTGTGCTGAGGTCAGCTGGAAGACACTATTTCTTGAAAACAGTGATTTAATGGCAGTATGACATACAGCCTTAAAATTAATGGAATACAAAATAAGAAATCAAAACAAAGACAATGCTTAAGGAGAATGGGCCACAGATGTAATGCAGTCTGTGTGTGCAGCTGGCACAGTTATCAGAAAATGCTTCTCAAAATAGCTGTCCTTTTGGAAAGTCAAGTTTTTGCAGTTTAGCTGTGACTTGTTCCCTTATTTATGGGTCAGATGTTAGCAGTTTGGACTGACTTTCTTTTACAAGCATAGAGTAGTTCCTAAATATTAACACTTTTTTAAAGTCACGGATAAAATGATATAAGGCTTTATTTGCAGATATCCTAGTCAGTTCTATGCCAGAATGCTAGCTAACTTAATCTGATGATCCAGGCTACACTAGATACAAACAAGGGGGATGTGTTTGTGTGTGCATACTTAAGTTTTAGTATAAATTACAAATAGATAATAAAGAGAGAGGGCATTTTTAGTTCAGTATGTTACATCAAAAACCCATGCAGAGCTGTTTTGCTAGCACCTTGGTATAGATATAAAGGGTGTTTTGGACTTTGTATCAGGATTAAAGGATACTCTGGGATCGTGCATTAAACATAGCCACTAAGATCCTTTTCTTGACATGTTCATCTGTCTTACGTTTATCATGGATGAAGTTGGTGCCAGCCAGTCTGTGGTTACATATTCATTCTGCTGTTGCAGTATGGACCATATTCATCCCTGTCAAAATATGGGTTCGGTTAGGATCTTTACTGCAGCAGAAAATTTGATCCTTTGACAAAAATATGCTTGAGTGAAATTAAACAGTGGTTCAGAATTTGGTTATCTTTTTGTTTGTAAACTTTGTATTTTCAGTTTAGCTGGGAAGAATGTGCATTTATATAGCAATCACTGTATACACTTTGTTTATTGTATGTAAAGTGTTATTGGAAAAATATTTTAAGGAATACTTAAGCATTTTAATAATCTTAGTCTTCAATTTGCATCTGAAAAGGTGTATTTGTTTTAGAGAAGCGACAGGAGTGGCTGCCTGGAAAAATAACAATGGAACTGTCAGCCCCATATTGTGATGTGCATGTGGTGAAAAGATGACCTTTTTTAGGGCTGGCAGATGCACTCTGTTCATTTCACAGGCCATTAAATTTCTCATTATACAAACTCAATCATCTGAGTTTTTAAAATATGATTTAAAATATCCAAAAGACTAGACAGTGTGCAAGATAAATGTAGAAGTTTAAATTTTGAAAAACAAAGCATAATTTGAAAAAAAAAAAAGGATACATTGCATAATGACCTTACTGTATTATTCTCATTGTCTAGTGTCGTGGTTTAGGCCAATCGGCCACTGGGGACATAGGGGACCCCAGATGGGACCGACAGATGCTCCCCTCTACCCCTCTTCAAAGAGAGAGGCAGAGGAGGGGAAAAGACTTGCGAGTTTAGAAGGATCTAAACTACTTTAAAGAAATATTAATAACAAAATAAAAGGAAATAATGAAATATATACAAAACCATATCAAGCTCCCAGGATGGCAGTCATGATACCGGCTGGCACTGGCAGAATCCCAGGCTGGATTCAGTGATGGATGGGAACTGGATTCTGGATCTGCATTCAGGATCGGGATCAAAGGCAGACGAACAGACAGTCCTCCTCAGATGTCGGCCATTGAAGGAAAAAGAAGGAAAAAGAAGGCCTGACCCTTTGATCCCTCAGCTTTTATACTGAGCACGAGGCCGATGGGATGGAATACGCTGTTGGTCAGTTTTGGGTCCCCTGTCCTGTCCGCTCCTCCCCGCAGGTGGGACCCCACTACGCTTTTCCGCTGCCGACTCTCCAACGTGGCAAATACAAAGTTGGTTGCCCGTGGGTGTTATAGCAATAAGTATAAGCAAGAGCCTCTCTGCATCCCATGCCTGGGCATCAGCTCTAAACATTGGTCTGATCGCTCTGAGAGAGCGAACATTGTCTGCACAATGTGCTGTTAATTTCAGTAGTTAGAAGAGGCCCAGCTAAAAAAACAAAGTTACTGAACAAAATTGGTCCTGTTTTACCTCAAACCAGAACATCTAGCTACTCCATGTGGAAGGTTACATTCTGACTTTAGGTATATCACTGCATGCTGAGTGACACCAAACAAAATTTATGTGTTTGCCAGGCTGCTTAGAGATTCTGATTAATCTGTCTGCATTCTTAGAGGAGAGAATCTGCAGCAGTAATTTGTGCATTAGGTTATTATCTATCTTGATGTGGTCAGAAAATAGCATCCCTTTAAAAATGCTTTAAAGTGTTGTGATGATGGAAGAGAATTACTGTTACTAAACTTCTCTAACATCCTTCGCGGGATTTTATTTTTCCTAGTCACTGAGTCTTAGCTATCTTCAGAAAAAAACACTTCATCCCTTCCTCCCTAAACTGGATGTAATGTTTGCCAAAAGCTGAAGACCTACGGATATCAGCTACCAATTTGGAAAAGAAGCAGTGACTTTTGATAACTATTTGGCCTGGGTAATAACTTATTTGGATTTCTTACTTGAAAGCAATCTGTTACAGCTCTCCTCCACGCAAGTTTTCTTAGCAAAGCTATACATGGGAGGAAGTGATGTTTAATCAGCTGAGCTTTCTGTTAATGTTGGCTTTCCATTATTTTCTTCTGCAGAAACATGAGTCACTGTGATCCCAGAATAACAACATTAAGAGTGCCACTAGTGAGCTGGGAAGATACAAGTGAAACAATTGCTTTAACAAGCTCAGGCTTAATCTTTATACATTTGACACTTTCTTCTCCAGCCACAGTATTGCTGTCTAGCCTTTCCAACACCTTCAGGCTGCTGTTACGTGAGATTCAGGTATTACTCAGCAAAAACAGAGCTATGAAACAGAACACACTAGCTTAAGCATTTATTCTAAGACTAAGACACTTCTATTTCACTAGTATATGTCATAGTCCCACAACTAATTCTAGGCTATCCATACAGATTGTCCAGAAATTAGACTCCTAACATATCCCTAAGACTTCACAGACCTTTATATAAAGTAAATACAGTCTTTCACAGTGATTAAGACTATGTTAGATTTTGTAGCTTCTTACCAAACTAGGTATGTGGGCCAAATAAATTGTATACTGCAACAGGGCTTTGGTAAGTATGTGTGTTCATGTGTCTGAATGCTTTTTAGCTTAGTTCTGAGTACATCAAATGGTCTATAATTGAAGTCCAAGATGGATCTCTTCTGCACGGTCCTGAATAGAACATCCTCGCTCTTCAGCATAGGAAGAAAGTTCATTACTAAGAGACCTTTTAAAGTTTTACTGAGAAAGTAGTTCAGTAATATCCATTCTTTTTACTATGCCAAGGCCAAAGTAAAGCCTAGGATAGAGATGAAGATTATTGGCTTACTTTTGTGAGTATAAAAATACAGGCAAAAATCACCATGGCTATTCCAGCTATTCACTGCTTTTCTCTAGAGAAGAATCATGGTAAAACACATTTTAATATATTCCTTGCAAGCAAGTAGGGTCACGCAATCTGAAATGACAATCAATTATAGTGTTTTAGACCTCTGGTTATTGCACTTCTAGCTCTTCAGTTGCCCACACAAAGCAACCTAAATTCTCTCTGTCATCTGAGAGTAACCATGTTTAATCACGGAATTGATGACTATGTTTTGTACCACTTTTACTTTGGTACTTTGTAGCAAAATAAATGTTTGTTTGACTATAAATTTTGAAGTTTTGGGGATGCTGTCTGTGAGCAGCCAGTGTTACAGAGTTTTGGAAGCTAAAGCATTTGATCAAATAAACTTATGTTTTTTCACGGCATTGCTGTTCCCAGCTTCCATTGGTCCTGCCCATCCTCTTTCAGAACTGTTTCTGAAAGTCACCTTTTCCTTATATGCAGGTGTGAACCGCTTTGGGGTCTGGCTGCCCAGAGATTGGAGCTTAGTTCACTGTGAGGCTTCTAACAAATCATTGTTCAGATTAGAAGGCTTTCAGACTTTGTCTGGCTTCATCTATGTGGGGAAAAAAACGAGTACACCTTGTCAGGCTGAGACATTCTAGAAATAAGTGCTAGGTAAACACAAAGCTAGCTCACATAATTAGAAACTTAACATCCAGTAATTTTACTCTAAGTACCAGGAAAATTCTCTAAGCCCTTTCCCTTTATTTTTTTTAAACTCAAATGCAGGTGGATACAATGGATTCTAATAAACTTTACTAATATAAGCTGTCAGGTGTTCTGGGACATCAGTAAAGGAAAATCACCCACATAAAGCTGATAACTTTGAATTCCTCTTTCTTGCATGAAAGAGGTTTTCTAAAAAGTTTTGACAGTAACTGTCTCAGAACTTGAGACAGGCTTTTGGGACTGATGCACTGTGCGTTCTGTTTACAAGGTGAAGCTGGGCTTGCTTATGCATCCCCAATGCCTTCCAGAGGTGAGTTTAACCATAATTAGTTGTTCCTTCTACCAATAGTTATCCTGTCCTTATGCCAACTAAAAAGACTTTTCTTTCAGAGTTCTGAGATCTAGTTTGTTTGAAATAATGTCCTTTAGAAGGTACAGCCAGCTCTTTCTTTCTTGTGAGTCTAGCATACTTGGCCAGCTGTTGTTTGAGAAAATTGTGCCAGGAAGCCAGTCATATTGTATTTTTTTAATGTGTTTTTCTTTGTTGTTGGGCTTTAAAATGATTTTAGGTCTTATGAAAAATGCTCGCTTAACAGTCTCTACAGAATGAGATTTTCTATTTATTGACAAAAACAGCAGGAGCGATGCATGTTTGCTCCCAGGACCTCTCAGAGAATGAGTTTCAGTGGGAATGGATGCAGTGATGATAATGGTTTTGGCCCCAAATCCATTTATTCTTTAAGTGGGCTACAGCAACTAGCAAAGAAAAAACCTCCAAAGCCAGTTTCTTTTACCTCAGGCTATATAGCATATCTTACTGCATTGTCTGCATTATGTTGTCACTTGAAATTTTTTTCCATTGTAGGTCTGACAGTGAAATAGAAAGTAGCTCATCTTCCTGAGATTTTTTTTTCTGGGCCAATTCTACTTTAGGAGAAGTCAGATCTGTTCCACTGAAAAAAGTAAATAACTTTTTAGGCATGTCTGCACTTTAATCAGACCTGTTCAAAAACTGTAAGACACATTCCTGGGGGGGAAAATTGTGTTGTGATATTGAATTTTCAATAATTTTGGAAATTCTAGCTAATGTGACTGTGCTTTTAGAGAACAAAGGCACTCCATTGGCTGAATTCATCCTTCATCATCATCCTGTCTTTTCTGTCTATTGTGTAGAGGTTACACATAATTGGCATTGGTGGGATTGGAATGACGTACTATCCCTGTGTGAGGACTTAATCTGTGCATGAGTTTAAGGTATAAACTAGGCAGGAGAGGAAGAAGAAATTAGTTACTGCTGGGGAAAGTGTATCTCAAAGACAGTTTACCATTTAAAAATCAGTGAGATATTGCCATCTTCCTAAACTGCCTAATTTCTTTACCTTTTTTGATTATTTGTTTTTAAGGCCTCTATTTTTATTAATTCTAATTGTACTTCTGTGAAACAGTTATTTAATCTATTCAGAGAGCACAGGGTAGTGTGAAGATTCACTTGAAAGTTCACTTGAAATTTCACGGAAAGGGTTATTAAACACTGGAATAGGCTGCCCAGGGAGGTGGTGGATTCACCATCTCTGGAGGTGTTTAAAAAAAGGGTAAATATGGTACTTAGGGACATGGTTTAGAAGTGGGTTTTGTCAGGGTAGGTTAATGGTTGGACTTGATGATCTTAAAGGTCCCTTCCAACCTCAGTAATTCTATGATTCTATAAGATTATTACACAGTAGCGTACTTTGTCTCAGGCTCCTGAGCCAGTTTAACACTTTACAGTCCTTTGCCATCACCAGCTGAAGTGACTCCTGACTGTAAGGACCTGTGAGAAAGAAGCAGAGGAATGTCCTAGAAAATCTAGTGCTTAGCTCAGGTCAACTTGATGCCACTTCCTTGGTGCTGTGCTGTGGAGCAGGATAAAGCAGACAGTCATTGTTCAGGAACCTTGGGAAGAGTTTGCTAACAGGTCAGTTGAGCCAGTCATCGCAGCATATTAACTATGAATCTAGATGCAGAATTCTGGAGGTGGAAAATGGCCACTCTGCTTCCCTCCAAGAACAAATCCAAGCAAAGGTTGTATCAGTGAAATTTCTTTTACTCAGTCCATAAAATAAACAGATCGTCCTGCTCACATATTAATGCCAAGACTTTTCAAGGAACTGTTTGAAACTCTGCAGATCTTAAGGTCCATGAGGAGTTGCAGTAAGACAGAGAAAAAGGCAGAGGGCAAGGTGTCAATTGCATGTCTGAAATCCACTTGAACTCAGTGCTCAGCATGCACATGAAGAACAGTTGCGGAGTGTTAAACTAAAACATGGTTGAGAAGAAAGGAGGAGGGTCAGAAATTTGCCTCCTTTTAACGTTCTTCAGTGACAGTGACAAATGCTGTGAGATTTAGTCAGACTGTGGGAGGGAATCTGAGACTTCCAGACTAAGATGCATGCTTTTGGTCTCACAGACCTGCTTTCAATACCTTGTTCTTCCTGTGTATGTTGTGTGTGACCAGCGGCAAGTCACTTATCTTGTTCTACCTTCATTCTTCATATATACAAAGAAGATAATACCACTTTCCTACTTGACAAGAAAGTTGTGAGGATTAATGGCTTAAAGGTGGTGAACTGCTAAACTACTATAGTAATGAGGACCATGTAAGTAGTATAGATAGATAAGCTTTGGAGTCTTCACTGCAACTGGATGCTGTTGTAGCCCTTCCATCTCTGCCTAGCCAGAGGACTGTGTCCCATCCATCACACTCAGAGCCAGCTGTGCTTAGCTACACACTTGTGACCTCCAGATGTATTACTATTCATATCTGGGAATGAAGCCAAAGGAGAGGTAAGATACTGCTCTGTTTTATTAACACACTGACAAGAATAAGTGCTGTGCCTTAAATAATAAATAATCCCTACATTGGTGTTTAGTAAATAAAAGCCAGCATGGGAGAAACCGTGGAACTTCAGAAGGAAATGGGAGGTCTTGGGGTTTGTTGGTTTGTTTTCTGATCCCTGAGTAATGATGGGACAATTTGAAATTCAAGTGACATAGTAAAGAGTTAACAATTTTCACAGCTGAGAACAGTGAGCAGTGGCCAAAACCAACTATTAACTTCTGCATGCACTGCTTGTTTATTGAACTAATATCTTTCACCCACTTTTTTCTTCTTCTGTGAGAGAAGTGCTTTGATTGTTCTTAACACCGCTGCGTTTTAGTTTTGTGGTAATTTTCAACTTTGGTGTTCTTTGTCCTCTACCAGGTGGCAGTTGTCATGCTTTTTATTCCACAAGTTTTATTGGTTTGGTCAAAAGTAATTAAAGAGATAATTTGTTCTCAATTACATTTCCTTGAATTTCCTGAGGCTGGTAACTCTGCTCTCCAGCTGTGTCTTCCCCCACCTCCTTCTCAAATTAACTTTGTTCTCACTGTGAAATAAAACAGAATAGCATGTTCTTTTTTTGTTTGTTGCTTTGGGATTGAATAGAGACTCTGTGCTGTAGCAGATATCGATCTGATAATTTTATTAGGTACTCCTGCTTTGGTTCATGAACTTTCATGTTTTTAGCATAACATTCCAGTAAGAAATCCTGTGTTAGGCTAGCAGAAGTAAGAAACATTTTTAGAGAGGTTTATAGATGTCTTTGCTTTCTGAGTGTCCTTTGTGCCTAAAGGGTTCTTTTCAGCACTTTTGTAATCTATTTTAAACCCTACTAAATGCAAGAATGAAGTGAGCACTATTGTGGTGCAAAACAGTTTTATTTTTTCAGTTTAATGCACATTACATTTCTAGTAGAATGGATTTTTGGCGATCCAAAATGTCTTTGGGACATCTGGTCTTCTGGAAGAAGATTTGGTGAGAACATTCTGACTTAATTCTGACTTAAGTAGGGGAAAATATCTAGAAAACACTAGCGAAGGCTGAGGAATATTATCATTGTCAGTATGGAAGCAAAAACGCGAATAAAAGGCTTTGGGAGTGTTGCATCTACCTAAATTACTGGCATGTTGCCCAGAGACCATGTAAATGACAGAATTGGAAGGCAAATATAAGCAGTATAGAAAGATGTCATACAGCAGTGATAATTTTTTGCTTGCTTATTTGCGGTGACTTCTAAGGACACATTTTGAAGTTTTCAAATCATCTTAATGAAAAGAGTTTATGGAGACTATAAAGATGGCAGCTCAAATAATGTAGTTGCTTAAGGTGTTAAAAGTAACTGTAGAGTAAATGCCCTGACAATAATACAACTGAGATTAATTTGATCCAATTATTTTTACAAAACTTACCAAACTTATCAGAATTAGGTAAATATTCTTTGGAGACAAGAAAATAAAAAGAGAATTCCCCCAAGGAATATGAGAGACAGAGGGAAGTTGATGGAATAAACAATACCAAGCTATTTGAGCTGGTTTTATTATGAAAACAACAGTTTTTCTGTACATAGGCTTTCCATCACTATAGTATCTGAATGCTTCGTAGATGTTAATGAAAGAGAAGTGTTATTTTTCCTGTTTCAGACACGGAGAGTAGAGGCACAATGAGCTGTGTGGTTTGTACAAGAATTCTTTGCAGTCAAAAAAGAAAAAAGGGTCCTGCTAGCTGGGATAAGGTGTTAAGTGTTTTATTTAGGATGTCAGAGGTGAAATTGAATCTACTTATTTCAGATTTCAGTCTCATGCCTTCACTAGCAGACAACCTTTCTCTCTCTCTTCAGCTGCCTCCTTCCATTTTCCTGATATGTCTATATTGACAGTAATGTGTTCATTGGAGTGCAGAAGGAGACCTAACAGGACTGGAACTCCCTCACTCATTAAAACTACCTATGGTAAAACAGTGGGATAAGTGCCCCTTTCCATTGATATCGGGACCATTTCTGATCAGAGACCAAGGAATGGAAGCTGCTGCAATAGCTCTTATCAAGCAATCCCGTTGGCAACAGGGATTCTCAACAGCAAAGTGCTTTGCATTATTGATATGGTACAGCACAACCTTAACAAACCAGGCACCTTGTCTTTGATGCTGATGTATATTTATATCTGCAGATTTAGTTGTGGCTTTTTTTTTTTAAACTGAAGCACTAAAACAACATTACTCTTAAAGCAATCTTAATTTTCTGCAATACGTTCTTACTGAAGTCCTTTGCCTCGGAGCCTCTTGTGTTTAGTTGAAAATTCTCTTTTAGTCCTGATGTCTGTTCCATGTTCCCACATTCTAGTGAAAGGGCAGAAAGGGTCAGTATTGAGCAGCAGCAGTAAAAGAAATAGGGAAAAAAATTTCCTGAATACTTGGCTAGAATACTGCCTTTAAAATTCAACATTTAGAATCCCGCCTGCACAACAGCAGTAGTCAGCTCTATATGTAGTGCTTCACAAAAGCTTTCTAAACATTTTTGTAAAATTCAAAAATATATTTCATGAGGTCAGTCTTGCATTTGGGTGGCTAAATGTTGGCTTGTAATGAGGCTGTGGTGACTTATTTTCATCAAAACACATTCACAGTTTGCAAATGTAATCATAATGCTCCTATTCAAGTGATATATTAGAAGGAAGAAGAGTGCAATAGGTGTGTCAATCTGCTATTTTTGACAGTAACGTGTAAACTTAATGAGTTACTTAGAATGAAAAAATTTCAGGAATTGCCAAGGAAATGGATTCTTTCATCAGCTCAAACAAAAAATTTGAAAGTGTGCAACTTAAAAGCATGTTAGCTGCACCTCGACTCTCCATCTATATACACCACCAACTCAGGCTATTTCCACAATAAGATTTGGAGAAGAAAGTTGGAAATACTCAAAACTGACAGAATGACATCTGTAAAGATGACAGGTGTATGAAATGGAGAGAGTGGTTGGACTTGATCTCAAAGGTCCCTTCCAACCTAGACGATTCTATGACTAGTAAAAGGAAGGATTTGTCAGAGTTGAACAACTTTTAGTTGCCAGAATTATTTAGAAGAGAAAGTGGAAGTATTTGGGAATTGTTAGGATAAAATCTAGACTGTCTGCAGGTGGTGGCTTGCAACTAAAACACGCTATTCAAAATAATTTGTTCATCCAAAAATACTTTAGGAGCCTTCAGTTTTCCATCTAAAGTCGAAGAGGACACACACAGAGCTGTGTAAGGCAGTAAGCAAGAATGG
This sequence comes from Pluvialis apricaria, assembly GCA_017639485.1. Lineage (NCBI taxonomy): Eukaryota > Metazoa > Chordata > Aves > Charadriiformes > Charadriidae > Pluvialis > Pluvialis apricaria. Next base: position 16,990,249 of record CM030022.1, read on the forward strand.
CAGGGCTTCCCGTGTGCCATTAGCCACCTGTGGTACCACTGAAAGGGGTCACCTCCAGGTCCACAGGAGTGGAGCTATAGACAATCAGATGGCATCGAGCTCCACCTGCTGCAGGATTGCTGTAGTTCAGTTCAGCTGGAGCTGCTCAATGACTGTAATCATTTTCACGGAAAACTTTTGGGTCATTTCCTCACATAATCTCGCTTTGAGAGGATGTTTCATATATTACTTTACGATATTTTTTTTAAAATTGTTTCTTACATATGGAGTTGTATGAAACTTTTGTTACTTCACTATCATGAAAGCAGGAAATGATCACTGAAACAGGCCTTTTGATGGCTTAAAAGCAAATTAGATAAACTATTACGAAAGTCTTCGTAAGTTGGAAACACTAAAAAAAACCCTCAACACCCAAACTCCAAAGATTGTTCAGATTGTCATGATAATATATTGAGTTTAACAAATGAGACATACCAGTATTGCCTTCTGTTTTTTATATCTGCACTGCAAATTAAAAAGATAGAGTTCTACTGTTCTATAATTATGTACTGTTACCGTTTTAAGATCAGATTGTGTCTTTTCAATACATGGCATAGTAATGAAAGATAATGTAGAAAGGAAGCTATTCTCTTCTGTTTTCTGTGATAAGCCTGATTGAATCACATTACCAGTGCCTGAGCAGAAGGGATGGTTTATATGGTACCTTCCTCCCTGAGCAACTGTGCAAAGGTTGGGTAGGTTCACAGCTCTTTCTCCTTTCCTCGTTAACTGGCAGAGCTGGCTGGGCAGAGGTAGGATGCAGGCAAATGTTGCACCTGAGAAAACTTTTCTTCAGTGCTCTGTGGCATTAGACACTTGCAATGAATATAGCTAAACGGCTCCAGACCCTATACCACTGGTCAGTGTACCGGTGCCTTCAAGCTATTGAAACCTTAGGACTGCATTCCACCACTCTTCCTTCCCTTGAATAGTAAGTTATTCTGAAAGACTCTCAATTTGTCTTAATCATGTCATTCAAGGTATCACCAGCTGTAAAAGCAATGGCACCTGGCTGTTGTCAACATTTTGTTGCTTCTGGGGAAAAAAAAAAAATGTGTCGGGAGCAAAGCAGACCAGAAACTCTGCTATTCCTGGAGTGTAAGACACTTTTACTCCAAGTCCAAACCAGATTTCTTCTTGCTTTCTTTTTAAATACAGATGTGTGCAATCTTAAAAAAAAATCCCACAAGCATCAGTCTGCTGCATGCTAGTCTGGTGGCAGAGAAGATGGGAAAACTGACACAAGCTTACGGTTTTTGGTTTTGTTGCTTATTGTGCTGTGAGATGATGCTATGTGGTTGGCATTACAGATTACAAATAGGTATGCAGTGCAGAGGTGGTAGCCGTAGGGAAATAGTAACAGAAAAGGAGAAAGGAGATTGAAGGATGTCCAAGTACTTCAATTTCTTGGGTTTTTCATTGCCCTTAAAAGTGTGCCCTGGTACAAAAAAACCCAACCTGCCCAAAATATGAAAACTTTTCCAATTCTAAAACCAAGCTGCTCCTGAACAAGCTTCTCTTAAAGGTGTATCACCTATAAAGTCTTCTATTCTATCCATCTGACACCTTTCTACCTTTGAGAGTACTCTGAAATTTAGACGGGTAAATCAGAAATAAATAATTATTTTTCTTTTAGCATTATATATGTTCTGGATAGATCACTAGTGTTCATGAATATACAGGAATGTAGTTACAAATATTTCAGACTTCTTATGCTGGAAATTACTTTTTTTAAAATGGGTTTTTTTAGCAACTCATTTCTAAAATCCAGTCTACTTTTGAAAGCCTGTTTTCACAGATGAAGACATCTAGTATTCAGAATCTTGCTTCTTACTACAAATGGTTAAAATAATAGCTTTGATATCTGGAAAAAATATACCAAATATTGATGATTAAATTTATCTAATGACAAATGCTTAATTTTTATTTTCCCTAAAGTTCAGTGTAACAGAATGTACTGAATGCATACTTATCCCCAGTAATCTCCTCTGACTAGCATTTTGTACAACTGAAGTATGGGTTCCCACTCGGGCTAGAAAATGACTCCTCTCTGTTTCAGTGCATGAATGTGGTTTTCTCAGTCGCTGAGGTGGGCTCTTGGGTACGTTGGTAGCCCTCGGTGAGGCTTGTGCTTCTGAGCAGTGTCAATTTACCATCTGTCTCTGCTGCTGACCAGTCTTGGTGAAGTGCACCCCAGCTCCAAGAAACAGTGGAGCCTTCAGACTTCTTTTTGACATTTCATTAAGTCATCCTTATACTCTGTCTGCAGAAAAATCTTTCCGTTCCATTCCACTTTGTTCTTTGTACCGTTTCTGGGTTTGGGGTCGTTTGGTTTTTTTTCCCCACTTTTCTATTTCTTTGTCGGCTGCCTCAGTCATTACAGTAGAACACAGGTGTTTGCAGTTCTCCAGTGGGTGAAGATACTGTTCCTTACACTTTGAACCTTTGTTCTGCTGAAATGTTGCACAGGAACACAAATTTGGAAAGAATTTTGTGCCTTCTCAAGTCAAGATTCCAACAAGCAAAATGCTCTACTCTTAGGTGTTGTTTTTTTAAATACTTGAATATTTCCAGGTTTTGCTTTGTGCAAAAGCTATGCCGCATGGCAAGTATTTCATCTGTGGCTCTAATTATGCTGTGCAGTCTTTCAGCCTTTTTTGTACATTGGCTGTACGTGGATGCAACTTGCTAGGGCCTCCAGCTTTGCTTTGCTTGGAATCAGTACATGAGCTCTTTGATCTAAAACTGGTGCAGGAAGGAATTACTGTTTTCACATCCTCTTAGCCTGAGCACTAAACACTGCTGAGTGATCTGAAGTCTTTTATTAATCTACCTATATAATTTTTTTAATATGAGGGAAATATGTCTTCCTTCGACTTGAACAAACTGGTGATTGAAGGAGGACTAAAAGTGTGCTTGTGTCTGACTTCAGGGCTTTTTATGAGTCTGTGCCTTCCTTGTGGGTAAAAGCAAAGATCCAAGAATAGTGGTCTCTCACAGTGTATATCTTCAGGGAAGAGCAATTACAGGTAAGTAACTTCCTATTCCTGGTTTTGGAAATTGGATTTTCTTTTTGTTAGACACAGCGGTCTATATAACAGTTTTCTAAGAGAAAAGTTGCATTTTCTAAGCGTTTGAGCATAGTAATTTAGAAAGCATGTATGCATTTTGCACAGTAGCTTGTCAGAAGGTACTTCATATGAGAACCTATTTGTGCACCAAAGTTGCTTAGTGACATTTTAAGTTTTTCTACAATAGGATAGACATTATTTTTGCTGTAGTTTGCATCTATGGAGAAAAAATTATTTAAATGACTTAATTTTGAAAATTATGACCTGCTACAGTATGGGTAACTAGCAGTATTTCAAATATGGTTACATGGTTTTGTTCATTTTTTAGGAACCAGTGAAAAAAGATGCACAGGAAAAACCACCCAAAGAAGTGGCTGAGGTTACTACTAACGAGTACTCTTTCAATCCAGAGGTGAGACTACTGGTGAAGCTTTGGTTCAAGATGGAGTTAAAGGTGGCAACAGACAAACATCATGTTTTAATTATTCGTATAGATATCTTTTGCTGGATTCAAGGTTTAAAGCCTTACTGTACATAAGGAACCAGCTTTTTGCTGACTGATGAACACTTCATAGGTTTTATCTAGTAAAACTTCTCCTGAAGGTATTAGAAAAAAAAATCATTGAGTGAGATGTAGGGTTCTATTGTAACTTGGTAAAAATAGTGTTCTGAAAATTTGGTTTAGCTGTTAGTTATTCCATGTGTTAGTTCTAGAAGACTGACCTTTAAACTATATTATGGTTTAGCACAGAAATGGCTAGTACATTCAAAATGACTTTTTATTTCAAAAATTCATATCTTTGTTAAAGTGTGTAGGTCAATATTGCATGTCCTTAGATCTCAAAAACCTGAAGCTGAAAGGGCTGTTTCTTCGGGTGTTCTGTAGAGCTGCACAAATCAACAGTTAAAGATCTAGCTTATACCCGGCTTTTCAGCCTTTGCCTGGTGTGACCTTAACCTACAATTTGATATATTGAAAGGCCTGGAGTTAATTTTACTTGAATGCCAATTGTTGGTGAGCACAGAACAGTTGCTGTGGTGAGTCTGTTCCAGTTCATCCAAAACCATCTGAGTGTATGTTCTATTTGATGTGTACTTAGGCCTGTCATACCGCAATGCAGAGCTACAGTATAGTCTATGGTTATCAATGCCAAAGCAATTCAGGCCTTGTAAATATAAGTAAAATGTTGGAATTACAGAGAAATTAAAATGTGTTTTATGCATTTAACAATTTGCCTGAATTTTATTTGACAATCCAGCAAAAAGATTTCATTTATCATTGTATGTTGTCTGTTAGCTTATTTCAAATCTGATCCGTCTCCTTTCTCTTCAGAACAAAACTCAATGCCAGGCAGTTGATTTGTCCATAATTTTTTTTTTTTTTTAGAAAAGAGAAGAATAAAACCTAAACAAAAGAGGGACACGTGGTATTTTTGCAATTATAGGAAAACTGACAACTAATACCTAACGGTCTTTTAAGTTCTTTTTTAAAGGTTTTTCTTTAAGGAAGAAAGTACAAGTGTTAGCCTGAGTTCAGCATCCAGTAATATCTCACCTATCACAACACAGTGTTTAATTTCTGTTTTTATCTGACTCAAATTGGTCAGTGATGTATTTCAGATTTGTTGGAAGCTAACAAAGTTGCAAAGTGAGATGTGCTGTGAAAATCCTGCCAACAGGGGCAGCTGTGCCAGCTGTTTTACTGGCAGAAGCACTCTGGCTTGAATACCAGAAACCTCCCAACACCTTCATTTATCATTTTTCTCTTTTTAGTTCTCATTTACAAATATTATTTTTATCTATACATCTCATTAATAAGAAGTCTTTTCTTCTGTTTGCACTTTCCAGAAGGTTCTTAATGTTAAAAACATACTAAGAAAGGGTGAAGTATGCAGCTCAAACTTGTCATAGAAGCGGTTGTCCATACAGAGCACCAATTGATTCTGTGATCAAAACCAGTACTTTCAGATGTGCATAAAGACTTGAAATAAGAGTTGCAGCCTCTCTGGAGTAGGCAAGGATTTTCTCTACAGATCTGAGATCTGCAATATCCTATCACATACTTTCCCAGGTGCATAATAAAGGACCAGGAACTTATTTTTCTGGACACCTTGGGACACTTAGGAAGTGCATGGAACTGCCTCAAGGAATACCTTTGGCTGCACCTCTCTCTGTACACAACCATTATGCCTCCCAATGAATAGCAATTTAGCCATGCACTTTTTGCACATTGGGAGCTGCCTCAGCTGCATATTTTATTACCTAACACATGCAAAAACACCGCATATACACATCATGCAATTATAATTCTATGAAATTGATGCAGCTGTTCTCTGGAAACCCTGAGGGTACTTCTAAGCCAAGGATAGTTCAACAACAAATATAAGCTTTCATCTCCCATGTATTTCAGTTCCATAGCTGCATAGAAGAAAAAAGTGTTGCAGGCATTTTGAACAATGTACAAAGTAGGTGATTTTACTTCCCTTGTGTAAAATTGCTGACCTGGTTTGTACACTCTTAAAAAAATAAGAGAAAGAAAATAATAAAACCACTATGTTCTGTGCTCCAAAATCAGCTATATCTGTGGAGCTTTTCTTATTGCTTCATTTTTTTTAAAAATGTCAATCTCCTTGTTTCAAGTCTGATTGAAAATTTTTCTGGGTTGGGACTTCTAAAAGATTTCTCTCCTGTGCGTGCTTTTGTAGTAGTTTGTTAACGCATAAGCGCTCACAGCAGTCATTCTTTAAGTCTAGGCCATTGAACAATCTCTTCTTCCTGTCTTGTAGTTTAATGAAGCTCATAGGTGCTTAACTGCCTGTAAAGATCTCTGTCAAACTTGAAGTCAGCCAATGAGTTAAAAGCTGTTGGAACACGTATACATGAGCATGCACGGCGGTATCATATAAGACTTGTTTACATGCTTGTGAAGTGACGCAATGCTGTCCCAGATGATGACAATGTCAGAAAATATTTGGTGATTAGAACTGAACCCTGAGACTGCATGTACCTTCTCTATGCTAAGCTCTTATTGTTGCTGTAATATTTCTTTTCAATTTGATCACTTTCAGTCTGATCCACCAGAACCAGTGAAGAGGCTCTCCCTGTTTAGAGAAACAGAAAAGGAGCTGAGAACTCTTACTAAAGCTCTAGCTCACTCAAGGTAAGGAAATCCAGAGCACACAGAAATGGGCCAGTCAAGGCTAAAGTAATCTTTGGTTCTGCACTGGCAGCAGTTGGATTATAGGTGAAACAATAAACTGTACTAACAGCTTAGAAAAGATGGTTTACAAATCTTCCTTTATCGACTTCATGTATGCTCAAAATGTTGTCAATGCTGTACAAGAAATGATTGTTTGATAGCTCTGTCTATATCAATGCTATGTTTTAGTGTTCTTCATAAATGTCCTTGTTACTTTGCAGTCTCTTGCATGATACAGTGCTGTGCCGAGATAGTGTCCACTATGTGATGGAAAATCATAATGAAAATATCTGCCATTATTATAGAACTACCTGCATGGGCTCATTTGGAATATACCAACTTGAGTCTCAGGAAGATGCTGGCATGGAAGGAATAGATTTTTGTGCTCCTTATCTGATGTGCAGTGAGCTGTTATAGTAGGGCATGGATTTGGAATCCTATATACCTCTTAGCCAGCCAGGTTTGGACAGCAACCGTTATCTTATGGGATTGATCACAGAAAGTAGCTGGGTGTGCAGGCTTTTGCTAGAGAGTATCTTCTATTGCCACTAGACGCAATAAACTTCTGTGCCAGCAGGGCATTTTTTATGGTCTCATTTTAAAAAAGAAAATCCAAACAAAAACCAGGGAGGCCTATTGGGAATAGGTTTTAGGAACTCTCCCAGTTAGGCACTCATACTCTTAAATGTGCTTAGGCTGTGTTTTCACCCATGTTTCACCATTGTCACTGCAGGTGGTGCTGAAGTTGACAAGACTGAGGTTTCAATATGCTTTTCTGATGCAATCACAGATTTTGATTGCACTCCAAACTTGTCTACAGAGATGATTCACTCTTATTTGTTCAGTATTAGCCTAAACAGTTGCTAAACTGCATAATAAGCCTTGCAGTAGGTGACTCTAGGGTTTTCTAAATTTTCCTGGAACCTTCTAGCTTTCTTGATGTGAGTGTTAAGCTAAGAAATGAGATTCATTTACAACTGAAACAGCAAGCAGTAGTACAAAAGGATGATTTAAATCTGGCAAGGTTTAGTTACAGCCTGCTGCAAATAAAACTGACAAATTACCACTGCCAGCCCCGGCGGGGTACAGATTACAGAAGTGTTTACAAGGTTCCTAGACTCTAAGTCTTTGAAGAGCATTCACTTGATAAAAGTAGTTGAATTAAAGCAAGCAGCACTAAGACAGACATCTATATAAAAACTGAATAATTAGGCTAAATCTAAGCAAATATGGCAGTCAAGAGAACATGTGATATTGTATTAGCATAATATATTGAAGACAAATTAGGCTCTTGCATTGTCTGGCTGAGATTGTAACTGCATAAAACACAAGGAAGTTAGAGAGAAGTAGCTTCTTTGCATGTAGTACTGTAGAGGAATTGGAACCTTACGTTTCACAACAATGTAGTGTTTTTAAATGTTCCCAAATTCTTACATCAGAGCAAGTTGTAAATTTTATACTAGTTACACATGATAACATTAAATTTCATGTTCTTCCCTTTTATCATCTTTGCCCCCAATTATTTTTATTATTCACTTTGTTAATTCACTTTTAGTGAATTTTCACTTAATAAATTTGGCCAAAAATAGTAATAAACCATAAACAAAATAATAAATGCTGTGTACTTTGAAGGTTGGATAAGTCATTTTAGTGAAGCATGACTTGGTTTTCCCATAAATGCACTTTTAGTTATGTTTGACTGCCTGCGTTCATTGCTAAATTTCAGTGGGATTGTCTCCTTGAGGTCAAGTTAAAGTTTTTTTTGATGATAACCTGCCTAAGATCAGTTTACTACTTGATATGAGTTGCAGGTGCTTGGAGTTTGCTTTTGGTTGCTTTACGTTCTTTATTTTCAAATGAGTAGGACAAAAAATACAAGGTTTTTTGTAGGATAAAAATTACTATCACCATTGGTACTGAAAGGCTTGGTTTTTAAAATCTTAGCAAATTGATTTGTAGACATTTGGATGAAGCAAGCTGGACCACTCATTTCATTAGTTTATAGTTTGAACTGATTAAGTGTCATTTTGTTAAAGTTAACATGAGGGGGTCTTGATTTGATACTTGTTGGAAAACATGATTTTGAAATGCCGTTAGGAGTTCTATGGCATTTTTGTGTACCTTGGCCAACCTTGAGATATTTAGGATCAGCTGAGCTTTTTCACAGCTTTGAAATTCTCTCCAGTTCAGTAGATTGAGTTTCTAATCCTGTAATTGTAGAAACCTATGAAATCAAATTTGATTTTGTAATCTTGAAGGCGATCTAGATTTTTATAGTGAGTAACATGATATAGGACTGCTTTCACAGGAGATGGTGCTTTAGGCCCTTTATGTGAGGGACTAAATCTGCATGATTCAGTGGCGTGAAAAGGCATGCTCGATAACATTAGCTTTTTCGTGAGCTAAAGAAGCTCCATGTAGGATAACAGGGGTACAAATTGAAGCTGGGCATGATTGTTTACTATCAGGGCGGTGAGCCCCTGGCCCAGGTTGCCCAGAGAAGCTGTGGCTGCCCCATCCCTGGAAGTGTTCAAGGCCAGGTTGGACGGGGCTGGGAGCACCCTGGGTTGGTGGGAGATGTCCCTGCCCATGGCTATACTAGGTGATCTTTAAGGTCCCTTCCAACTCAAACTGTTCTAGGATTTGTCCGTGCCAGAAGGAGGGAACTAAAGCAGATTGACTCTCTACACAGTCTGTTTGTTCTGCTCACTATTTCTGACTATTACAGCATTGTGTTGAGTGCTATATGGGGAGGTCAGAAATGGGGGGTTGGGAGAGAGGAGTCAAAATATTGATCCTAACTCTTGGCTGAGCAGCTAACTTTTTATGTACCTTTGTGCAAATCACTTGACCCCTCTGCAGCTCTGTCAAGTAAATTGTAAGTTGGGGTTAGAAACTAGGAAATGTATCTGAACTAAACTCACTGCATAAATATATAGCTTTTAAATTGGTATGGATGGCAGAGTGTGAATGAGGATTGCTTTTGTTGCTGAAAGCAAAATTATTATTTTTTTATATATAGGACATATCTTTACTTTTTTGTTTAAATTAATTTTTTAATTTTTCATCATATTGACACTGTTTTATGCTTTTAAGGGTGTTAGTTTCATAAATCTTACAATGCCTAGCACTCAAGTACGTGCAAGCATTGTCTTATGCATCTCTGCAGCACTACCAGGTATTAGGTGGATAAATACTATTACTCTCGTAGGTAAATTATGAGTATCAAATTGGGGATGTAAGATTAATTATCATTGGAACAGCTACAGCAACTTGGGTGTCTCAGGTAAGTAAATGCCTTAGTTAGACTTCAGTGATGCCTCTGTTTCTCTGATTTTTATTTTTATTTCCAAAATTGGCCTACTAAATTAGAAGCTCCAGGGAAAGACTTCTTAAGAGATCCAGGCCCATTACTCTGGGTGAGTGCAGTTGTTTCATGTAACAGATGAAGTGTTTAGTCTAGCTTACTCTTAACTGAAGACTTTTGTTTCCCGCATCACATTATGATATAGATGCAGATTTGTCTTCCACTGAATTTTTAATGGTAATGCAATCTGCAAAATTATGTTAAATGTAGATTTTTAATGATGTGAATAGATTTGATCCTAATGTGTTTTGATGTCATATCTTTTCTCTGAGTGATTAAAAACCCTTTTGTCCCCTCTCACCTCCACAAGACAATATAGCTAAAGGGACAAACAAGATTATATTCCTTTATGTACATTATCAGCGCAATTGTCTGTTATGTCCTGGTCAGTTGTACCTGCACTACACTCGCAGAGGATAATGCTGATAAGTAAGAAAATACCTACCTGTTAACTCTGTCATCTTTTTCTAATCCCATAAATTTAATTCACAGTTCCCTTTCAACCTGGGCATTTGAAATCACATAAAGCTAGTTTTGAAGGCAAGACTTTTAATCTTGTGCTACTGCACAAATAAATGTGTATTTACTTTTTATGTTTACTGAACAGTAAATGATATTCACACACGTTTGTTTTTTGAAGATCGGAAGTTTAGCATGGTCAAGGCCTATTCAAAGCTGCTTAGTACACTCAGGAGAAGTGTGCCTTTTTGCTCTTGTGTAAACAATGGTCACTGTAATGCTAGTTTCTGGAAAGTACTGTTGTCTGAATAAATGCTTAAATGAAGTTTGCCTGTCATATCGTGTAATACCACACATTCCTTACATTGTAATCCCAGTAGTGATCCCATAACACACCTAACATAATTTATTCTGTTTACTGTGGCAATTAAATCATGAATCTTACATATTTCGTTATTTAAGAAGTGAAATATGATATAAGCTATAACAGCCGTGGAGAAATCCACTTGAAAGAAGTCAGGAAAATGGATTTTTTTGAAATATGAACTCACTTTCTCTGCTTTCTGAAAGGTACAGTAGTCAAATGACCCAGTATGTGTAAAAAAAAAAAAAAAAAATCAATAGACTTAATATCTGGAAACCAAAGGTATAAATTAACTATTTTTTAACTTTTATTGTGTTGTGTAAGCCTGGAAATTCCTTGAGTGTCATTGTATGACCTTTTAACAATGAAAATGTACTACCCATTCATGTTGAGTGTTTGCACAGTGTTACTTTGACTAAATCTGCATGTAGAAAAAAGAACAGTAAGAAGAGCAAAGAAATCAAACCTACAGACTTTTTAACCAAATTTTGAAATATGAAGTTGTGAGAAAAGATAACTTCAAGTGACGACTGCACTGCTGGTTTGGACCAAAGGACATGTCAGCAATACTTCTTAGTAACAATTTCAGACTATAGAAAAAGAAGCATGGAAAATGCAAAAAAAAACCTGGAGTTTTCTTCTGTAGGGCAGCAACTTTTAATTTCAGTTAAAGTAGTCAGGCTAGCAGAGCAGCATGCTAATACATACTACAGGGAGTCAGCGAATACAAATGACCTTTGTGGATTTGTTTTTTGCTGCTTTTCCTCCTGACTGAAAAGGAATGCCCAGCAGTTGTCTTAATTGGATGTTAATTGATACATATTCACAGGAAGTAGTGTCTGTGATCTTGCAGCTTGTTTTGTATGAAAGAGTATAATGGAACAAACTGAGGAATTTTTTTAATGATCACAGTGACACAGCACAGTAGTATGAATTTTAAAATTATCTCAAAAATGTTTGAAGAGTCATTACCGGAACAGACTTGGCTGCATTCATAAAGCTTTAACGTTCTATCTTACACACTAAAAGCATAATTAAATTGAAGATAAACCTTATAATTATGACCTCATACCTCCTCTCGGTTATATTCCACTATATCTATATTCTACTCCGCTCTCGTGAGACCCCACCTGGAGTACTGCATCCAGCTCTGGAGTCCCCAGCATAAGAAGGACATGGACCTGCTGGAGCGTGTCCAGAGGAGAGCCACAAGGATGATCCGAGGGATGGAGCACCTCTCCTGTGAGGAAAGGCTGAGAGAGTTGGGGCTGTTCAGCCTGGAGAAGAGAAGGCTCCGGGGAGATCTTATTGCGGCCTTCCAGTACATAAAGGGGGCCTACAGGAGAGCTGGGGAAGGACTTTTTACACGGGCGTGTAGTGATAGGACGAGGGGGGACGGCTTTAAGCTGGAAGAGGGCAGGTTTAGATTAATCATTAGGAAGAAGTTTTTCACTTTAAGGGTGGTGAGGCACTGGAACAGGTTGCCCAGAGAGGTTGTTGAAGCTCCGTCCCTGGATGTGTTCAAGGCCAGGCTGGACGTGGCCTTGGGCAACCTGGTCTGGTGGGAGGTGTCCCTGCCTGTGGCAGGGGGGTTGGAACTCGATGATTTTCAAGGTCCCTTCCAACCTAAAGCATTCTATGATTTTATGATATTCTCTTATGCTTTCTTGAGTCCTCATGATGATATAAAAGAGGAGGACAACAGAATGCAGAGGTTGCTCTAATTACTTATCTTTCAAAGGTATCAGTCTCTACTCCTAAGTAGGAGGTTGTACCAGCTCTTCCCTACTGATGAGTTGTACCCAATCACTTTAGGGAGACACTTGTCAGCTCTCAGATATCATTTCACTTACACACAGCATTAGAATATAGGAAGGAATTTGCTTCTTTTTGTGCAGCCTAAAATGAAAAACCATTTGGGAATTCTGCAGATAATGATCATTCCTCTTCCTTTGTAGATCAATACATCTTACTTCCAGTGGAGATTGCCCATGTAGACACAAAGTAGCACTGACTCGCTTGACTAAGTACTTGCCAATGTCAGATTCAGTGGGTGGAATACAGTATGTCAGAAAAGACACCACCTTTGTCCTTGAGCAGTCAAATAATTCTTAGCTCAAAGCTAAAGATATGTTTTCATTTCTATTGCTATTCTTACTAAAACTAAATGACATTCAGCTCTGAGGGAGATCCTTTCTTATTGCTTTGTTCCAATGACATCTGTAAATGGAATCCAGAAATAATGTTAAGTAATCCACTCTTCCATAAGGATGTATTGTATGAGAACCAACAAAGTAGAAGTCTTTATAACTAAAAAATTGTAGAAAGATGTAGGAACAGTTGCACAGCAAAAGAGATTACCAAAGCATTGGAAGCTTGTAGTTGTTAATCCACAATAAAAGCAGGTTGCCATAAATCACTTCTGTAGACTAACTCAGCCCACCAAGATCACGCCAGTGTACTGCAAATACTCTTGTTAAACATAGCCACAAAAATTAGCACTTAAAAAATAAGCATATTGCTTCAAATGAGACTAGCTGAAAATATTTTCTTTGTGTAAAAAGGAGGTAGGAAAGATGATGGAAACTGTGCAGTGGTGGTTATCTAAGCATAGGTGCCTGTGTAAAAATGACAAGTTGTCATCCTCAGCCAATGATGTCTAGGAATTGACAGCTTTGAGCGGCAAGCTCAAAGAGGAAATGTCCGTGCTGTTCCATGAGCCAGTCAAGCCTTTACTTGCAAAAAGGGCATGGTAACCTCTGCATTGCATTTCCCATAGCTTGAAGAAAACGGCTCCTGTGCATCTGTTTCACTGTGCTGTGCTAGTTAAATAAAACGGAATGTCAACCTGCTGGCAGTTTAACAGTATTCAACTGGTTGCTTTTTATGTTTTAAATTAGAAACTGGATGGCTCTTTAAAATGGTTCAAGTTACCTGAAGGCAGATCTCTAAAAGTCACTCTGCATGCAGAAAGCCCAGCCTCTATTAATGCGTTCTTTATGCCTGCAACAACAATTAGACTGACTCTTACCCAAAGAGCAGTTTCTCCTACTTCTTTTCCTGCTACTAGTGGCTGTGTAGCTGACTTTAATACAAAACCGTTTAAATTTTGTGATTGAAATGGCAGCTACTCCTGAAAGATTTTTAAATGTCAAGAAATGTGTTATTTTTCTTGGAGTTCTTGTTATGACCTTGTCTGTCCTTACCTGTGAGTCTATACCAATCCTATTCTAATATATGCAGAAAAAAAGACGTTAGTGTTTAGAAATTATGATACATTGGCATTCCTTAATGCATACAATTTACTGGAAGATACAGTGGAGTCTGTAAGAGCAGGGAGGAGAGGCAACATAGAGTTAAGAAGCACAGTGAGGCAGTACTAACTGAGAAGGTGAAATGTTTATCTGCCAATTTTAGTTTCCAATGTATTTAATACTTCATAATGTCAGTTGCTTGGAAACCAGTGTTTTGTGCCCTTTTGCTGCTTGGCAGAAATCACTCTAATTGGCATGTTTCTGGCACTGTCGCTGCTGGCAGTTTGCAGCATTTTTTTTCCAGAAGCAAAAATTTTCTTTTACGTGAATGATGGCTCACATTAATTAGACAGCAGTCATGGGCAAAGACAACCATTTAAGTGTATGGATGTATGAATCATTATCTCTATCATCAATCACTGGAAAGACTGCTAATTCCGATCAACATTTCTGCCTTTCCAGACTGTTCGTTTGAGTCTCAATCGCCTTTCCTTTTGTGCAAAAATACGTTTGTTTATGTTTGAAATTTCATACGTAGAAAGTTCACTGTTTATTAGATCTATCTAGATTACTATCTATCTAAACACAACAGTCTAATCCCATGTACTCTGATACAAAGTGAGACATTGTCACTGAATGTTTTTTCCATTATTTAGTAGTCAAATGTCCCTGCTCTGTAAATACCTTTGTGGTAAGGCGAGACACAAGATTGTGAGGAGTGGTTTCTGCTTTCACATGAAAATCGTGAACCAGCAGAACTCATGTCTTATTTTAACTTGTTTCATTACATGTTTCACGGTCAGATTTTCACGTGTTTATATGCGTCTTTCCCATTATGCAGATCCTGGTTTTGTTTTTTTTTAAACAGAGACATTTGAATACAGAATATTGTACTTGTCTGCGGGATAATAAAATGGGAGTCTAGATTTGAAATAATGTGGGCATTCCAAATTGTTTGTTTGTTTTCAACTACTTAAGCCAGATGTTGATGCGGTACTACTTTAGTTCCTTGCCAGAATGGTTAATGGTTCAGTATGGTAAATGGTCACATATGTCTGAGTTTCTATGAGTTAGCAACTATATTTACTAGATTTTAATGTCGTCCTCATCTGGTCTTCACTGAATTTAAGATGACTACATGTATGAATATTTAACCATTTAGTCCTTACTGTGTAACTACTCAACCATTAAGTAGGAGCAGTAACCAGTGTGTTCCTGATTCTCCATTGTTTCATGTGTATATATTTGCATCTCTAACTTGGCTGTAAACACTACCAAGCCATAACTTATAATTAATTTACATTAGTATCTGCATATTAATTGTGACTAGTTGCAAGCTTTTTCTGTCACATGCTAAGCTTTCAGGATATGACCTGAACGCAGAGCTCAATGGTAGGACTTGCTAGCTCAGGCTCACCACCATGTAAACTTAACCCCATGGCTTTTGGTAATTTCAGAAGCTGGGTAGTGTATGCACCCTGTAATAATTTGCTGAGTGTATTTTAAGAAAACAATGCACTAATTCTCATTTATAGTGAGATTGCCTTACATCACTCAGGAAAGGTGTGAAGCAGTCTTAATGTAAATAAATTTGGGACATACTGGCACAGATATACATTACAACACTGAATGTAAACTAAACAACTGAGTGAAATGGTCAGCAGCTCCAGTATTTACTGATAAGAGTATGGAACAGATTCTCCACTGGTATAAATAGGCATCATGGTTGACAATTTACAAGACAAGTAGAGTTTGCTCACCTATTATTCTGTGTGTGTTTTGTAAATAAGAAAAGCACTGCGTACATACGGTTTTTCTTTTATCTTGGCATTTCCTGCTGTTTCATAATTATTAGCTATTTGAGTGTTACAGCACCTTCTCAGAAAGTTAAGGGGTTTGTAAGAATTACTTCAGCTATTAGAATGCAGCAACAGCTCAAATAGTGTGTGTGTTAATGCACATACATACAATATAGTATTTTGGGGGACTGGAATGATTAAAAAAAGTGTCCTATTCCAACTGAAACAGCAGCAAGGACAGTAACTTAATCAACTGAAATGTGATGAGAATGCAGGTGTTAATGCTTGTGCTTCTGTGGAGATTACCATAGGATCCTTAATAACTTCAGGTTGTCAGAACTTCCATTTTATTATATGTTCAAAAAGACAGACCCGCCAGTGCCTCCTAAAACTAGGTAAGGGCATAAATTTCAAATTTAATCCAAGTGAAGTAAGCTTCCTGCTCTCACCTTTTCCTTCAGTGGATATTTCTTTGAACTCTTCAGGATCCAAATACTTATCAGCCTCATTTGAGATTTGTGATGGGATCACAGCTCATGGTGGTATGGCTGCAAATAATGTTAAGTGTTCATTTAGAAGAATTATGCTGGGTTTTTTTAATCCACGGTTTTAGTCTGTAGTGTTCAGAATACAGTTCAGCAGTCTGCTCTGTAGTTTCAAAGTTACTGCCTCCTGTGCTTTGTTTTATACAGAAATGGATTATTGTTGTATTACTTTTTCTGCTATAGAAAATATTTACTCAGAATGCTTTTAAGTGGCAGTGTGCATAAAATTGCACTTGCTTTTCACCTGGGAAGCCTTAGCTCAATATTCAGTTTGTCACTAGTTCAACAAGTTAGGCAGTACCCAGCTGACATTCACCTTGCAACAGCCTCAGCAGGGTCTGGCCTTGTGCCCAAACTGGAGCTTTTACTGGTCTAGTAAGGAGTTGTTGCAGACACAGATTGAAATGCTTTTATGAAAATATAGGAAACGATATTTAGAAAGCCTGTGCTTTCAGTGGCTTTCAGAGCAATGCCATGTTGATTTCATTTATATTTACAATTGGCTGTAAGCCTCTGGAAAAGGCTAAATTCTGTCTGGAGCAGGAAATGTTCTGTCATTAGCTGTGTTGATATGAAGGCTGTATCCACTAAGATAAGAAAACTGAATAAGCCATTTTATGAAACAGTGGCTGACAATTTCCATGACCAGAGAAATATGTATGTAGTTAAATTGTTTGATAGATACATAGTTATTTTACTTACAGCTCGCAATATTTTTTCACCATGATCATAATATAATGTTTGGCCTTGGAGAGAGAATCAAGCTGGTCTAGATGGACTGCAACTTCTTTGCACCTTGGGGGGTGGGTAGAGGGAAGTTAGCAGGAAGAGTTAATGAGACTGAAGCACCCCGGTAACACCACCCACAGCACTGAACACAGTTGCTTAGTAGAGGGACAGCCACATGGGTGTGCAGCCTTGTGCCCATCTTTCCAGAAATTCTATTCAGGCTGGAGTTATACCAGCTTAGTTGGGCAAGGATTTGGCATCATGTGTTCAGGAGTGCACATTATTCCTTTAGTAAACCATCTCCCACTGTATTTATTTGCATACACAGTAGATCTGTTAAGTGTAAAATTTGATCTTCTGGGACAAATACATCCTTAGAATGATTCCTTTGAGTTTAGTGAAGATGACCCAGTGTATTTAAACATGGTATATTTAAAAACCTGATAAATATCTAGCTTGTCTTTACCATGATGGAAGGGTTTCTGGCATTATAATTATAGCTTCCTAACCTTTTTCTAGCACCTAAATCATAATTAAGACAAATTTATTATTTCCTTTTGGTTTTGTGAGTCATTTCTTGCTCAAAGAAAGGCACCAAGGATCCTAAATCTTAACAGTAAAAGTTGAATTCCCCAATACTTTAATGGCCTATTACAATTAACTGATGACCTTGAGTTCCTAGAGGATTCAAAGAGCAGTTTAATAAGTAAGTAGTTACACCAAGCACTGAAAATGTGCTTGCAACCAATTTTCTGTACGTGTAGTACCCTACTGGGTCACTACCTTGTGCATGTCATTGACCCTTATCTATAATAATATACTCCTGTAGAGAAAACTTGAAGTATTCCATGGTACATTATTACTGCTCAGGAAACTCTTTTCATTTTCATGCTGATAAAGATATTAACTTAGAAAAATAAGACAAATCCTTTTGTCTGAACAGCAGTTGAAAATCTATGTTGTGACTACAGTTGACTGAAGCTCAATGACTTTAATAAATGTATTCTAAATTTCATCTCTATTACATTTGCATTTTAATGAGTGATTCTCACCTACTTGTCATATAGGCAGCCCAGGTAAATTTATTAAGTTATTGTATAAACAGGGTATCATGATGCTAGAATTTAAATGGAGAAATATTTGATGTCCTATTCCAGCAACATACGGGAAATCTGTAATGTAGAAAAGTAAGTTGGTCACCTCTGTATTTTAAGTTTGGATTTATTTTATTAGATAATACTAGATAAATACTAGATAAACCTGTAAAACATGCCCTGATTCTACTTGCCATTTATGCATCTTTCTCTAATAATACTGGTTATGGCTGTTAGCGTAAAAGAACTTTCTAGGTTATAATTATCTTTCTCTACCACTTGTCTTTGATTTGTGTCATAACCTCATTGTTCACTATTTTGTGGCATTATAATACTCAGCTACAGCAGGGGGTTTGATCTTTAAGAAGGAATGCTTACATTAGCACGTGCAGAAATGTAGAAAAAGACCTATGAAGGGGAAAAATATTTTTATGTAAAAATATCTTGATAGTTGGCAGAAAGCAGAGAGAGAAAACTACTGGAAAAGGACATAAAGCAAGAATTTGAGGCCATTAAACGTTTCTTAGTATTCCAAGAGAAGTCTGTTATGTGAAATACTAAGTTCTTATGAAAAAACACTAAGTGAGTCTGACACAACTTTGAAATCCTTATGTTTTTCTAAAGCATGCAGCGTTTTTTGTCAGGGACATCTTATTTTCTTATTTTCTTTTTTTTTTCCCAAAGTTTGCATAGAAATATCTAGTGGACAGGTTATCTAGCTGAACTGGAAATGTTTTCAGGCTTGTATTTATAGTTGCTGGATAAAAAATATTGTCAACAAAACCAAAAACCCAATCCCAAAACCATTAAATTGTGCAAGTGGGAAGGAAGGAGGGAGTAAACTGCTCCCCTTGAGAACTAGTGGATTTGGTGCTTGAAATTTGCACCCTGCATGACAATCAGGTGCTTTAATACATGTCTGATAAGAAAAGAGAGTGAGTTCTTCTCAATAAAACAAACGAGGCCCATCTTTCAAGCCTAGATTGTGTTTGAAAGAATCAATACAACCTGATGACACTTGATTCGAAAGTCAGCAACACATTAACTTAAAGGGCTGTGTCCTATGGCTGGATAGTATGCTGACTTGAGTCAGCTGCTACATTCTTGCTAACATTTTAATCAAAGGCTGAAGGGTAATTGTGTGTCATATCCCTTTCACTGCCCTAGCTCACCTTTTCTTTTTTCTTTTTTTAACTTCTTGTCATCATACAGGGAGTGCATTATAGTTTTCTCTTTATTTCTTCTCTTGCAGTAATACCCTGCCTGTTGTGTTCAGCTCACTCACAGGCTTCACTGGCAGCTTCCCAGTTACTAACAATGCAGCCTTCTGACAACAAGTGGAATTTAGTGGCTAACAGGTAGCTTCAGGGCTGTGACGACTGAGTTAAGACAGTGAGGGGCCCAGTGGTCAATTGGCTGCTATAAATTAGAATTAAGCAGGGAGTTTTTAAATCAAGTAGTGGACGAAGTGATGCTGAGTTCAAGACATCCAATAGTTAACCTGTGTGGTGCTGAATGACGTAAGGGAAAGATCTTCCAGTTCATATTGGGGAATTGTTGTCATTTGTTATCATATTGCAGAAAGAAATACCAAAGTTGAACTCTTGAATATAACAGAATGTAAAATCTCTGTTAAAAATTAAGTTGGTGGGCACAAGAGAAATTGATTAATTTGACACTGTGTCTTTAGTACACTGACCAACTTGTGATGATTTTTGGCAGGCATCATACCACTTCTGTGAAGAAAGGTGGAGAATACTTTCATATACTTCACCAAGAATCACTGGAGAGGAAGAACACACTGAAACAAGCCCAGCAAGCTCGGGGCACAAGATGGAGGATTGAGTTCCAGCCACCCAATGTGGAGGATTCAGAGGAAGAAATAAACGTGTAAGTCCACTCAGGGCTTTTGGTGGTCTGAGGGCAGCAGTTTTAAAAAGTGACAGCTTCAAGTTTACTTGGTATTAAGGCAAAGTATTACTACTTGTGTGACCTAGAAAGAGAAGATTCTTAAAATCTGGGTAAGTGAGCAGCTGTAAATTGGCAAGCATGGGGAAAAAACACTTGAGGTGCTGTTTAATAGGGAGGAAGTTTAGAAGGCAGAATGTTAGTGAACTCGGGAGAGATTTCATAGCCGGCTCAGGACTGATTCTCTGAAGAGAAAAGGAAGAGGCCTGGTGAGTTTGTGCCATGCTTTTGTTCCCCCAGTGGGACTGCAGCATTAAGAATAAAAAAGAATTGCATTCAGTGGAATAAGTGGCTTAACTTGCAGAGTGAGTTTCTTTGCTAGTTCAGACTTATTACTTACTACTTTCTTCAGGTTTTTTCTCCATTTGATTATTAGATAGTATTCATTCCTTTGGCTCACGCTGGTCTCTTCAGTGCACCTCTAATGCCTGTTGTAATGCTGTCACTGTCTTCCATTTGTCAACCCTTGCTAAGTGATGAGGTGATTAAATACTTGCTCAGTGGGACAGAGTAGCTCTTGTAGATGTTACACGCCTTTTGGAGCCTTATTGTATCAAAAGCTCATCCACCTCTAACAGTCTTTTCTCATCAGTTTGCTGTGGCTTTTGTCACTCCCAGGTACCAGCTTCCTCTCATTCACCGTTCTTCCATGAACTGACTCTCAGCTTGGAAAACTCAGTCTCCAGCATCATCTGAGATGCAATTACGCCCTTGTCATAAAGTGGGACAACAATATATAACCATTACTAAAAAATAAGAAATAAAATCTTTCCTGTTAATATGAAACCCAGACCAAAAAGCAAAGAAGTAGAACAGACAGGCTGAGAGATTCTGAACAGAAAAGTATCATATTTACTAGAGTAACATTTAATATCCAACATTCTAACTGAATAGCTAGAAAAGGTGAGATAGGAATAGTATAGTAGATAGTAGAGTATTACGGAGATATAGTGTTATGGAAGGAGAAAAGGTATAGGGTATTAGTCAAAGTATTTTGGAATCTTGGGCTCTAATGCCTGTATCATCTAAAACTTTCTCCTTAAGTCACCTACAGATGTATTATTTAAATAGCACTGTGAAGCACTTTGATCCTAGTTTAATGAAGGCCACGTGACCGCTTTGGGTAAACAAGATTATTTAATTAAAAAAAAATTGAATACATAAGAACCTCCATGAAAGCTTTTTGTAAACTCTGTGCTTATTATTCTTTTTGATATGTAACTGTTCTATCTACCTGTAACTCAGCTAAACTCACATTTATTGCAGACAAATAGCTTATTACATGTATGAAAAATACAATTGTCTTTATTATTGTGACCATTCAGGTTACTGAAGTAATTTCTTTTCTTCTGTAAGGAAAGTCTTGTTTCTTCAGCTAGGTTGACCTAAAAAGATCTAACATTCCTCTTGCCTTTATGAAGGTATAGCTGCTTAGGCAAACTTATCTTCATTTAGGTACGGCTTCTCCCAGCAGTAAAAAAGCTTTTACCGGTGCAGAGTATGCCATGCTTGTGCGTGAATACTGGCAAAGCCACTTTAATCCTACATCTGCACCAGGGTTTTTGCCAGTTGTAAAAATTTATTTAAAAAAATTTTACAACTGACCTAAAAATCTACACTAGCTGAAGTTCCTAGTGTAAACCTGGTGTCCTTTAATATGTTTAATGTGTTGCTTAGAACTTACATTAATTGAGAGTTTAACATTTTTAGAGGAAAGATCTGTTAACATCTGCCAACATTTCTAAGAGGGAAATCGTTAGACTTATGATCAGATGTCAAAATTAGGGAGTCTTATGGAGAATTTTCTCAACTCCAGGATGTGTTGGGTGGGACAGGAGTACACAGCATGAACATGTGAAACAGAAATGTGTGGCTTTGATGTGTGTGCCTTTACTCATTTAGACTGTCCCATGTGATTTACGCGTATTCAGGAACCCTGCCAACAGGTGTTAGTTCCAGTTCTGTACTGTTACACATATGCTTGTCTGCAGTTTAAAACAGTTTAAAAGAAGGGAGTGGTGAAACCTAGATACAAAAATACAGATCATTATCTGCTGTGGAGGCTTAGTTCACTCCTAGCTTTCACAGTTTTGACTTCAAAAACTAGGAACTTCATGGAATAAGAAAAGCTCTGAAGCAGTGTTAAACTGCTGGGACACAAAGTGTCTTTTTAATAGATGATGTCTGGCGTCAGTCTTTCACAGTGGCTGAAACTGTTGGCATGGTTTTATATGCAAAAATTCCAGTGACAGATGTAGGCTTCTCCCACCCCACTTCCTCTTTTTGCCTTTAAGACAACAGCAAATACTAAGCCTCTACTGAGACTTTTTTACTGCTGTTACATAAGTTGTAGCATTTCATTGTGTTGTCAACTATTTAAATGTATCAACACTCTAAACTTGGTAACAGCTTCTTATAATAATAGACAAGATAGAAGTAAAGTTCTCATTACTAAGAATACGGACTCTGTCAAACACAATGGTCCCACTGTCTCTTCTGGCATTCTGTTGTTCATTAGGATTACAAAGAAGAGAAAATTGGAAGTGTGATTTGAGGAAGCACAAGACAGACATGTTGTTTTGAACAACAAAGTCTGGAATTCAAGTACCCGATCATCTATAAGTACAAATTTGCTGTTACAATTTATAAGATTATCTGAATGAAGAAGATAACTTCTTGAGGTTTTGAGTAAGAAATTTCTTTTGGGAAAGCAGGAACACCTGCTAGCTTATGTCTTTGTTAGAGATCTCCTTTGCTAGACAAAACAATATCTAAGTTTATCCATTTCTTAATTAGCTGAAGAAAATAGACACATTTATCTCTATTTAAATATAGTGCTGAGATGCTCATGCCAGTGTTGTATGTACTATTTACAATTGTTGCTTTGCTTCAGAAAATGTGATCAATGGAATGCTTGGGGCACACTTCTCAACCCTTGTTCCAACTATAGTAGGCAACAGTAAGTTGACACCCCCAAACTCCTTCACGTCTATAAAGGAAATGTTAATCCAGAATCAATCATTCATTGTCTCTGCTAAAGAAATCTGCATATAACTTTAAGACTCAGCCACCACTCAGATCTTGGTTAACCTCTCAGCTGTTTTTTTTATGGCTAGTATAATTTCAGATTTTTACTAATTTATGATCCAGCATACAATAGTTCACGTTATATTTTCTGCGTGGAGCTCCTATTTTCTATATACTATTGATATATGAAGGCTACAATATCTTACTGTGCTTATTACACTTGAATCTCCATTGTCTAACACTAGGTACAGGTAGTTATTTACATTTGGGGAAAAAAAGCTGTAAACATTTCCTTTGCTTGACAGCATTTTATAAACACTTTGCACAGGTGTAAATGGCCAAAGCAGGCTTGAGGCAGTGAGGAAACAGTGCCTGCAGTCTAGAAAGAGCTTCGTTTTCTGTTACATTGGTTTGGCTAACGCATAAGACTTGTTTTCATTGGGGTGAATCTTTTCAACTTAATCTTTATTGTGTTCTGTGCACACAATATGTTAACCCAGGAAAAACTGAACAGAATTTTAGAGGCATATCTTGAAATTGTGTACATAATGCCAATGACGCCGTTGGCATGATACCAACACAAAACAAATGTAATAGACTGTAGGCGGTATCTCCGTGTCTTTTCTCAGACAAGTCAGTCACCTTATTACGCCTGCCCCCAAATCTGGTTTCCCATAAATACTTAATTGGTAATAAGTAGTAGTATAAATATGTAAATACAAATAATACCATATTTAGAATTCATAAAGTATCATAAACATATTAGAAATAGCTAATAATTATACATCCTGGTAAACATAAGTATCAGGTTTGTAATATTAATAAATGTTAATGAATGCAGTAATTCACAATTTAGAAATACACCTAAGTATTTTTTTAAATGTAAGGAGGAGAAGAGAGAGGGAGTGTGGTGATGTGAACACCACAAACAGTTTTATTGGCTCTGTCTTCATTTCACATATTCCTTTTTTAAACTTCAGTCTTGTCCTTTCCCACAGTTGCTCTCTAACAGAAGGCAATGGCCTGAGGAAGTCAGGGAAGAAGACAAGAAAGATGACCTTACGGTCTTTCACTCCTGTTTACACCAGTGTCTTGATTCCAAGCCCCCCTGGAGCAAAAAGGTATATTTGAAGGCAGATTTATGTCTTGCCCTCCTTGGTAGGACAGAAGCAGAAGTCACAGCAACACAAACCCATAACACATACACCTAGAGCCACTGTTCAACTGGTGAACACATATCCTGAGAGTTTCAGGAGTTTATGGTGAAATAGTCTGTCTTTACTAATATCAACTGTTAAATTCTAACTTTAAATGATTGAATCCTAATGAGTTACTGAAAACTCAGAGTTATTGTGAAAGTTCAGTTATGTATCAATATTACAAAAACCTTGAGAGGTGTCTAGAATTCACTGGGACAATGAAAAAGTCTTCTGCTACTGAAACGCTTAGATGTATCTATTTCAGCCAATGCAATGCCGGTTTGACTGTTTCCCTGACTCTATAGTATAACAGATGTGTTTCTCTTCTTTGCAGTGAACATCTTTTCCAACAGCTGTGCGCCATACACTGGCTTTTGGAAGCTTTGACTCTTGAATCCAACAGTTCAATGCGTTCTGTATTCACCTGTTGGAATCCAACGTATGTGCACAATGCATGATAGTAGATGGAAAGAGGAGTTCAGGATCTTTTGTCCTTTATATGTTGTTGTTTCTCTTTGAAGTAATAACTATTTGAGTGAAATCTTACTAATTCTGTGCTGTGCAAAATAAACAAATTTTGCATTGGCTTTGCATCCATGCAGTCAGCAGGAAGTTATACAGTCAAATCAGTAGCACAGCATGGTCCTCTGTTATTGCAAGTTGCAGAACGAGGAGAAAACACTGAGCTATCCCAGCCAAATTTAGTTGTTTTCTTTCCTTTTTTCCTTCTTGTTAATAATTATGCAAATTAAATACATGTAGTAATATATGTATGTATATTCCCATAGCCTTCCCTCGGAGGGTTGTCCCAGGGAACTCAACAGGAATTCCAGATACATTATGATTGCAGAACATAGCCAGCTATTAAGTGATATTTAGTAGTTGGTTTTAATCTATCAATTATGTATGACAGTGATGGGTACTTGTAAAAGATGCACTGCTTGTGAACTTTTATACTGTTAAAAGTAAATATTAATTTAAGTTCTCAACCTTTTTAGTCAATTAATCATGTTGACATAGCACGTATTTAAATTATTCATGGGTGTTTGGAAAACCGTGAACGACTTATACTCTGATTTGCAGGGCAGAGCTGTTCAAAGCTGTTCTGTTTTCTCTGTTTATTCTCAGTCAAGACAAACTGTGCCTATGTATAACAGAGGTGGCAGAGTAGCGTTATGTAAAATTAGCCTGATAAATTGGAGAGGAGAATCAGTTCAATATGTATTGTGGATGGGTTTTTCACCCCTTTACATATGAGGACCAGCCAATAGACTGGGGTAAGGGAAATTATTTGGCAGCAAGTTTCATGGATACAGGCTGAGAGCAGAGTATAAATGCATAAGGCTCTGTCTTAATTTCCAGGTTCTGAAGTAGTGTAATCTCTTGTTGTGTAGTTCCTTCTGCTCTCTGCTGCTGTCTCTAACCACCACTCCTTTCCCACAATGCAATCTGCATACACACATTCTTCATTACACAGTAACCATGAAAAATTAGGCTTACCCTTTAGATCATACAGTTTCTGCACAAAGAGAGTGATTTTTTTTAATTTTTTAAGTGTGACAAAGGAGGCGAGCTTAGAACATTAATCTGCTTTGTAAAACCTTTGACTGATTGGATGTGGGCTGAGTGATAAATGAGACTACCTCAGCAGTGACCTGTTGTTACACCACAGCTGCAAGGACTGCAGCTTCCACACTTACCTGTGTCAACATGATGTAACATGTAAACTTTTGGGCCAATACAGATCTTTATGTAGCCGACAGCTAAAAAAAAATCAAACTTATGAACCTGCTGTCATTTCTATCTGTCAAATCTTGCTATACTGGACAAAATTCTTCAGTACTTGCACAGAGGAAGTTGAGAGGATAATTTGGCCCAGTACATGCATGATAGTTTGTAGAATGACTGTGCTTTTTTTAGGTGGTTCTTCAGTTGTAACTGTAACTTACTCATGGCTTATACACCTTGCATTGTCTTTCCATTTCTTATAACATATACATGTTATAGGTTATATATAACATATACGTTCTATATACATTGTAGTAGCAGTCAGTCACCATTTACTCTCCATTTATTGCATTTCTTAACTCTTAAAATGCAAGACTGGAAATGGAAAGCTAATTAAATTGTTTTCACTTAGGGACCCTGGTGGTTGTAAAAAAACAGTAAAAGAAATCGGAGAGGAAAAGTTAGCAACGTGCATGTGGGAGCTCTTTATTACAAACATAAAGGTAACTTCGTTGTTAATTTCCTCCTTGGGACTTAATCCAACTTTTCAAGCATTTGTTTTGTTGCTTAATTGAACTCCCTGATACCACATTTTATGCTCTGGATCTTGTGACTGCAGGGTACTGGTCTATAGGTTTTGAAGAATAACAATTTGATACTAGGTAACAGGAAAAGCAGTATGTAGCTGATTGAACTTGTGTCTTGGTCTTAGTCTCCTGCCTGACGGCGGCAGGCGCCGCAGGCACATCAGCCTGCCAACTACTACACCTTCTGAGATCCCATTGCAGAACAAATATAGTGCTCTGCAAGAGGAACCGAACAACAGTGAGGATGATAATCCTCCCAGTATGGAGGCGCCATTGAGGCCTTGTTGGACCACCCCCTGACTTAAAACTGCCTCAGCAAAAACCAAAAGATGGGTCATTGTAATAGGTGACTCAGTTCTGAAAGGCACGGAGGGCCCGATTTGTAGACCAGACCCGCTGTATAGGGAGGTTTGCTGCCTCCCTGGGGCCTGGGCTGATGATGTTAAGAGGAAGCTTCCTTCCCTAGTACGACAATCCGACTATTACCCTCTTTTAGTTTTTCAGGTAGGAAGTGACAACATAGTGAGAAGAATGCGGAGGGCAATGAAGAAGGATTTCAGGGCCTTGGGACGACTGGTTAAGGGATTGGGAGCACAAGTTGTGTTCTCCTCTATCCCTCCAGCTGCAGGGAATGATGAGGGGGTAAACAGGAAAGGCCAGCAGGTCAATGACTGGCTCCAAACCTGGTGCTACCAGCAAGGTTTCGGGTTCTTTGATCATGGCCTGATTTATAGAACACCAGGCCTGCTGGTAGCAGATGGGAAAAGCCTATCTCGCAGGGGGAAGAGGGTTCTAGGACTAGAGTTAGCAGGGCTTATCGAGAAAGCTTTCAACTAGATTGGAAGGGGGATGGGGATGTAACTGGGCTCACCAGAGAGGCACCTGAGTGTAGTAGCTCAGCACTTGTGGGGTAGGATGTTGGTACTTTTGAGAATCAGAAGGCCCACCACCTCTCTAGGGCTACACACTCATCGGCCTCTCTGAAATGTCTATACACCAATGTATGCAGCATGGGGAAAAAGCAAGAGGAGTTAGAGCTCTGCATGCTGTCACAGGGCCATGATCTCATTGCAATTACTGAGACATGGTGGGATAGCTCGCATGACTGGAACGCTGTCATGGAGGGCTATGTTCTCTTTAGGAAAGACAGGCAGGCAAGGCAAGGTGAGGGAGTTGCTCTTTATGTGAAAAAGCAACTGGAATGTATTGAGCTGTCCCTGGGGCCTGATGATGAGCAAGTTGAGAGCTTGTGGGTAAGGATTAAGGGGCAGGGTAACATGAGAGACACTGCTGTGGGTGTTTATTACAGGCCACCTGATGAGGCCTTCTAAAGACAGGTGAGAACCGCCTCACAATCGCAGGCCTTGGTTCTCATGGGGGACTTCAACTTCCCTGATATCTGATGGGAAGGCGACACTGCTAGGAATGTACAGTCCAGGAGGTTCCTCCAGTGCATCGATGATAACTCCTTAACTCAGGTGGTAGAAGAGCCCACAAGAAGAGGTGTACTGCTGGACCTAGTACTGACAAACAAAGAGGGACTGGTGGAGGATGTTAAGGTTGGGGGCAGACTTGGCTGCAGTGATCATGAGAAGATAGAGTTCAGGATTAAGTGCAGTATGCACAAAATGACAAGCAGGGTTGAAACCTTAGACTTCAGGAGGGCTAACTTTGAGCTCTTCAAGAAATTGATGGGAGAAATCAAATGGGAGAGGGCTCTAGAGGGTAAGGGGGCTCAAGAGAGCTGGCTGGTAGTCAAGCACCACCTCCTCCAAGCTCAGGACAGGTACATCCCGAAGAGCAAGAAATCGGGCAAGGGAAGGAGACCTGCATGGCTGAGCAGGGATCTTCAGAAAAAAAACTCAGGTGGAAGCAGGGAGTTCACAAGATGTGGAAAAGGGGGCTGACGACTTGGGATGAGTATAAGAACGCTGTCAGGGTATGCAGGGAAGAAACAAGAAAAGCCAAGGCAGCCTTGGAATTGAACCTGGCGAGGGATGTCAAGGCCAATAGGAAGGGTTTCTTTAAGTATATAGGAGGCAAAAGGAAAAACAGGGAAAATGTGGCCCCGCTCTTGAACGAGACGGGTGCTGTGGTGACGGATGATGCAGAGAAGGCAGAGTTGCTGAATGCTGCCGTTGCTTCTGTCTTCACTGCTCGGGCCAGCTCTTGGGAGTCCCAGACTTTGTGGGTAACAGAGAAAGTCTGGAGGAAGGAAAACTTTCCCTTGGTTGAAGAGGAACAAGTTAGAGAACAATTAAGTAAACTGGATACCCACAAGTCCATGGGGCCTGATGGGATGCACCCGCGAGTGCTGAGGGAGCTGGCGGAAGTCATTGCTGGGCCGCTCTCTGTCATATTTGAAAGGTCCTGGAGAACAGGGGAGGTGCCTGAGGACTGGAGGAAAGCCAATGTCACTCCAGTCTTCAAGAAGGGCAAGAAGGATGACCCGGGAAACTACAGGCCGGTCAGCCTCACCTCCATCCTTGGAAAGATGATGGAACAGCTTGTTCTGGGCGTCATCTCCAAGCATCTGGAGGAAAAGAAGGTTATCAGAAGTAGTCAACATGGATTCACCAAGGGGAAGCCATGTCTGACTAATCTGAGAGCCTTCTATGAAGGCGTGACTGGATGGGTGGGAGAGGGGAGGGCAGTGGATGTTGTCTACCTGGACTTCAGCAAGGCGTTCGACACTGTCTCCCACATCATCCTCGCAGGCAAGCTTAGGAAGTGTGGGTTGGATGAATGGACAGTGGGGTGGATTGAACAGTGGCTGAACGATAGAGCTCAGAGGGTTGTGGTCAGTGGTTCAGAGTCCAGTTGGAGGCCAGTAACAAGTGGTGTCCCTCAGGGGTCAGTACTGGGTCCAGTCCTGTTCAATATATTCATCAATGACCTGGATGAAGGGATAGAGTGCACCATCAGCCAGTTTGCTGATGAGACAAAACTGGGAGGGGTGGCTGACACGCCGGAAGGCTGTGCCGCCATACAGCGTGACCTGGACGGGCTGGAGAGTTGGGCAGAGAAAAACCTGATGAAGTTCAACAAAGGCAAGTGTAGGGTACTGCATCTGGGGAGGAATAAACCCATGCATCAGTCCAGGTTGGGGGCTGACCTCCTGGAGAGCAGCTCTGTGGAAAGGGACCTGGGAGTCCTGGGGGCCAACAGGGTGACCACGAGCCAGCAATGTGCCCTGGTGGCCAAGAAGGCCAGTGGCACCCTGGGGTGCACCCAGCAGAGCGTGGCCAGCAGGGCGAGGGAGGGCATCCTCCCCCTCTGCTCTGCCCTGGGGAGGCCGCAGCCGGAGCACTGTGTGCAGTTCTGGGCTCCCCGGGTCAGGAAGGACGGGGAACTGCTGGAGAGGGTCCAGCAAAGGGCTACAAAGATGATTAGGGGACTGGAGCATCTTCCTTATGAGGAAAGGCTGAGGTACTTGAGTCTTTTTAGTCGAGAAAAAAGAAGACTGAGGGGGGATCTTATCAATGCTTATAAATACTTAAGGGGAGGGTGCCAGGGGGATGGGAACAGTCTCTTTTCAGTGGTGCCCAGTGACAGGACTAGAGGTAACGGGCACAAACGTGAGCACAGGAAGTTCCATCTTAACATGAGGAGGAACTTCTTCTCTTTGAGGGTGGCAGAGCAGTGGCACAGCTGCCCAGAGAGGTTGTGGACTCTCCCACTCTGGAGACATTCCAAACCCGCCTGGACGCCGTCCTGTGCCACTGCTGTAGGTGTCCCTGCTGTGGCAGGGGGGTTGGACTTAGATGATCTCCAGAGGTCCCTTCCAACCCTGACAATACTGTGATAAGTACTGATGGGGGAAGAATTAAATATTCAGCTAAAACCTGACTAGTCTCTTGTTTGCATTTGCCCCCTTTTTTATCACCCAGAGTCATGTAGCAGTACTTGACCTATTTGTGTGAACTTTTTCAGTCAGATGGGGATTTCAGACTGGTATCCTGGAGGCCTTATTCTAGTTAAGTTCTAGTCTTGATTTGTTTGGTTGCCTTTTTACGCAGAATTTAAAGCCAAATTTGTAAACAAATTCCAAATGTTGAGGCCTTTAAAGACAGCAGGATTCACTTCCCATATTCAGTGCAAAGCCAAGAAAAGGAGAAAACAAGCCATTCTGATGAAAAACTTTTAAAAGAAAAATAAAGTTAATGCTTGAGGGGAAATTAAACACTAGAAAATTATCTGTAACACTTGGTAACTGGTTTTACTATCTTTCTGAAACCACAGAAAGACATTCTTTTTGAAACTGCTGAAGTGACTGGAGGAAAATGAAGGGGGAATGAGTGATGCTTAGGAGTATAACTATGAGAACTCAATAAAGAATCAGTGGGTTTCTCATTCTGTAATGTATCTTACGTTTTGATCTTCAGCAGTTTGCCGAAGCTTTTTGTTCCTTGCTTTGCCTCCTATGAGGCTAAATTAAACAGGATTGTGAAGTGTGTTTAGAACTCCAGGTGAGGCACTCAGAAATATGAGCAGTTGTTACATGCAGGCTATTTGCTCTTTGTTATTTTTCAACACCTGTAGCTTATACCCTCATGACATAATAATTAAAATGATTCAATATAAGATTACGATTTCTGTTGGGGAATAAGCAGCAAAAGTTGTGAAATTTTTAAAAGCCAAAGATTGTGTTTTTATGCAAATATTCTTCCTGCTGTTAGAAAACAGAGGGAAAGTCATCAAGTCACATAAATCAGAGTTGGTTCTAAATAGGAGGCTTACTGATTTTTCCATGCAGTCTTGTCAGTTCTCTAAAGTCAGGTCCAAATGAACACGAGCAGAAGGAACCAAAGTGCATGTCAATCTTGATGTGTCTTAGCATTTGCATTGCTGAGACTTACTGTTTTCCTCCCTGAATTAATGACAATTTTCCTTTCTGTTGTTTACACTAATGTTACTTGAAGATTGTTTTTTCATATTTGATATGAAACTTCTAGTAGAAATATTCAGGGGCACTTGCTTTATAATACATGTTATTCTGACTATCAAGCCTGTAAAATTCAGTCTGCTTTCAGACTTCAGTTTTATATTCCTGACACAGGAAACTTATTTGCCAATGTTATTGGGTGTTGGGAGGAGACCTGAACATTTATCAAACCACTTTGACCTATTCTTCCCTGTACATGAGAAGGGTGCTCTACTACCAACCATCTCTTCAGCCCCAGTGCTACTCGTTTACAGATTAAGCTAATTTGTATTAATGCTATAGCAGAGGAGTATTGAAGAAAGATGACAAAATGAAGGAGATCCTACTCAAGATATCACTAGCTTGTTTGATGTCACTGGAGAAAAATCTATGAGGTTACAGGAGGACCAGAAGGATGTAAAGTTGGAATTTGTTACAGAAATAGATTCGTTCTTGTCAAACTGCTATAGAAAACCATTCCTTTCTATTCATGTTTTCTTCCAGGTACAGAAGTGCACCTGGAAAGCACGAAACAGTCTACTTAGCAGGAAGATAAACAAGATATTTACACCAGGCATCTCTCAGCTTAGCAGTCAGTCATCTCCCCGTGGTCAAACGCCTCGTGGCAGCGAAACTTCCACTGTACTTTGCTCTGAAGACCATGTCAAGATTAATGTAGCTTCATCTGATGTTATGAGTGAGTCAGCACAAGCTAAAGAGCAACCACCTTTCTTCCCCTGTAAGTTACTTTCCTTGACTACCAACATTAAATGGATTTGGTTTCAGTGTTACTAGGGAGAACCTATGTCAAAGACACTGCCAGATGTACCAGTGTATGTTCAGGCATGTGGAACTTCGTACAAGTCTGTGCCCTCCCCACTAGCAAATTGGTTTAAAGACAATATAATCCCATGTGAATATTAAGTAAGAGTTTTAATTAACATTCATTTACAGCAGTTGTATAATCAGACTGTCACCTGCATCTGTAAGGTCCAATAGGAAGTGAAAACAGTGAGACTGTTCTCTGCCATAACCAGCTGATCCACTGAATACATATCTTTCTAACTTAGGGGGTTCTGTTTAACTTAGGGGTTTCTTACTCTGTATTCCTCCTGTCAGTGATTACCTACACCTGATAAACCTGACAGAACAGTCTGTTAGGTCTGCAATGTGTTTCAGTACAAAGCTAGGTAATCTTGTCTCTTCCCTTCCTTCTGAGTAAAGCTGGACCAGAAAAGCACATTAGCATTTAATACTGCTAATTATCTTTTAATTGGTATTTATATTATCATTATTAGGATGACATCATGCTCTGCTAGACTTTAAATTACCACTCAAGAAGGAGCTCTTGGAGTCATTCCGGGATAGTTCTGTGAATGTTCAGTAGCTATCAAAAAGGCAAAGAGGACCCTAAGAATGAAGTGGAAGACAAAGTGGAAAACCTGTTTATGCAAAAATGCAAATGTTTTGTATGTGCCTCTTCAGTTCCAGTCCTTCCAATTCAGACAGGCTGGCATCAGAAGTAGTAAAGTTTGATTGGAAAAAAAGCAGTGGGGTATGTTGGAGATACAGAATAGCTTCTATATGAGAACCAATTAAATAGACTAGCGCTCTTCATTATGGAAAAGAAAGAGCTGAATACATGGTTATGACAGATCCCTATAATATCATGAAGTGTATGGAAAAAAGTTATTAGAGAGTGATTATTCACAACTTCCCTTGATACCAGATTTACGGGACACTAAATTAAATTATCTGGCAGAAAATATAAAGCAACGGGAAGTGTTTTCATGCAATGCATGCTTAAACTTGGAAATTAATTGCTACAATATATTGCTGGAAGTATCTTCAAGTCCAAAACCAAATGAATAGAAGAAAAAAAACAATTAATTGCTCTTAAATGTAAAGGAACAGACACATTCTCTGGGTCTGAAAGACATTTAGGTTCAGACTGCCAGAAGCTGTGTGAGTATATCCGGAAGCTTGTGCTAATATGTACTACCTACACAGCTGCAGTTGTCCATGGCACTCAGAATAGATGAATGACCTTCCTATGACATGAATAAGAGTAGCGGAGAATTCAAAGCTGTCATTTCAAGCAATTTGTTTACAGATGTAGGTGAACAATTGTTTGTGTGAGATGAGATTTGAAAATAGTCTTGAGAGCTGTAACAGCTGGGAGCCTCCATTTGATGTTGAACATAAAGAAATATCTTGTGATATGTGTGATGTATGGGAAGGATATTCAGTGTACCCTTTGGAACAACACCTATCACATGATTACCTGTGATTTCAAGGGACTGGCCTGAGTTACCGGTCTGGTCCTTTCAAGGATTATGTTCTTAGCTCTAAAAAATATGGGAAGTTAGTTTCTGCAGGGCAGGTCTGTAGCAAAGGTTGGATTCTGTAATGAATTCTGAAGCTGCTAGAATCATGTTTAATCCAGGATTCTGATTATAGGATGCTTCGTGGACAAATCAGAAATGGATTACAAGTACAGCTGCCCTGTAGCACTATACCCCAAATTCACAAAGCTTCATGTAACTCATACAGACACAATTTTGAGAGCACGCACAACACTAACCTACTCGTATGTGCATGTATATATGTTTTTCAAAAGTGGGAAAGAGATTCTGTGGTAGGCAGCTAATCAGTAGATATGGCTGAATGTGACTTTTACCAAAAGATTTCTTTGAAGGAAAGAATTCATAACTCAGTATAAAGCCTTTTGTGCAACTGTAATTTAGATGCCGTTGTTTGGGGACTGCTGCTGTAGAATGTCTGATACAATACAAATTTGATTTTTGAGTGCTGTTGGCTGAGTGAGGACCTGTACTAGTCCAAAGTTTACATGTTACATCATGTTGACACAGGTAAGTGTGGAAGCTGCAGTCCTTGCAGCTGTGGTGTAACAACAGGTCACTGCTGAGGTAGTCTCATTTATCACTCAGCCCACATCCAGTCAGTCAAAGGTTTTACAAAGCAGATTAGTGTTCTAAGATCGCCTCCTTTGCCACATTTTAAAAAAAAAAATCTCTTTTTGTGCAGAGACTATATGATCTAAATGTACTAAGTGTAAGCCTAATTTTTCATAATTATTGTGTGGTGAAGAATGTGTGTATGCAGATCAATTCAAATGACATAAATTTTCTTCACACTGCGAAGTAAACTGTGAGACCTGTATCAGAAATTAAACACTAACTGGATTTTATCCCCAAAGCTTTCCGGCCAGCAGTTTAGCTTTGAATTCTAAGTTAAAAACATACTTTTAAAAGAGGAGGTATAAATATTTGTGCAAAGGATCTTCATTATAAAACTTACACCTGAATTTTGGGCTTTTCTTCTGGGCAGCACTTCTGGGAGTGATCAGTATCTTTTCAATTGATTTATCTTTGTTAGACCCCTGCAAAATGGGTAAATATTAGTACCTCATTTCACAGATGATTAACTAAGGCATAGAAATCAAGGTCAAGTGAAATTACTACGTTTTTCTCTGCTGTTATTCTCTTTTCTAATTAATATCTAACTAGCTCACAGCTATAATGGTTAATATTTCAAAAGTATTATGAATATGGACAAGCTTGACGATTTGTTTTCCCAATTTCTCCAGACAAAGAATTGGAACAGGTTCTAATGCTACAAAACAGAGGGCAGAGAGGTATTGTGCCCTCTTTCTGTTGATCTGCCAAAAAGAGGAACTATTATCTTTGTGGTATTAGCCCTAGTTTGCTTCCTGTCATCTCCCTCCAAAATCTGCCTACAGGACTCTTTTCAGGACTGGCTTTAGACAGCTCAACTGATCTTGGAGAAAACATCAAATGCAGCCACTGCTTGGTATAGCCCTCTTCCCCCAAAGCACCATTATCTGCAGAGCAGGTGGGTTTCAGATACCCAGCTACTCAATCTGCCCAAATGGTAACAATAAATAGAAAGGACTGGATTCTTCTAAGAAGGGTTCTGACGCTGTATGCCAAGAGCAGATGAGATTTGTATGCAGCTTTAGCTCAGTTTGAGCAGTGGCTCCCTGCCTGTATCAATCTCAGGTTCCAGACTCTGTGGGGTCAGCCTTCGTATTTGAACAGCTCCTTAGCTCTAGACCTCTAGCAGATCCGGTGGCATAGCCAGCACCTTACAGGCTTAACTTCGAGACTAGTAAGGGTCACAGTGGAGCCATCATTAGAACCAGTCGGTGCTAGAACTTAGGAGTTTCTGACTGGGACCTTGGCGCTCTTGAAACTCACCTGGCCACAGCTAATAGAGGATCTTCACTATAAGCATGGTTCATAAAACGTTAGCCCATTAGCTGGTGCCCAGCAACTTGTTCCATCCATGTCTTACAGCATATTATACTGTGAATTTATAAATGTACTTCTAATGAGTAGAAATAGTTTGTGTTGCTATTTAACACAGTCACATTCAGCAATCATTTTCTATTACACTACAGGTGCTTCACAAAAATATAGGAAAAGGACCTTTTAAATTTGGGAATTACAACTTAAAGGTGTTGAGCGCTCAGTAAAATGTCACTTATTACCATGTAGGACATATTGAGCATCTCAGAGGATGACTTAGAATTTGACAGCTAATACTAGGGTTTTTAATAAGAAGTGTGACAGTTTTTTTTAACTGCATGAGTGATTAGAGGGAATAATGCAGAGAAGATGACCATCTCACTGTCTCTCCAGGGGTTTGGCATCAAAGCAGGAATGAAACAGCAGTGGGAAGGAAAACAAAGATGTCAGTTTGAAGGAAAACAGTGAGTTAAATTGGCTTTCCAGGTATTCAAGGGAGAGGACAACATAAGCATTCATATTATGGTGGAAGGAAGGGAGAGAGTAGAGTGTTAGTGAGAAAGATCTGCTCAATGGAATGGTAGATAATCTGGAAGCTATAGCCAATGAGGGCCTACTTGAGGATGTCTTAAGTTTTAGTGGGTGCTGATACGGAGTCACAGAGAGGTAGTTAGATACCTGTTGATGTTAAATATATTAAATTCCATGTGACATTTAAAAGAATGGCAAAGTGATACAGTAGACTTAGAAATTCAGAAGACTTGACTGTTATATCAGTAGAATGCTAACAGCTCAGAAACTGAAAATAGACTTTCTGCATAGTTTTTTCAAATCTACCTGTTTTTCTAATATGCTATTTTTATAAGCATCTAATGTAAAAAAATATTTCGTATCTTCTACTTGATGGGGTTTTTTCACAGCCAAAAGAACAAAGCGTATGTTTTCAAAAGTGATTAATGAATTGGGTGCATTCATATTTGGGTACCTATCTTGAAACCTCTTTAGAAAGCTGCTTTTTTTTGGAAGAAACTGTAAATTTTAGAAATACTAAATAGCAGGTTTCTTTTAGGATGACTCATTCAGGGCAGCATATATGGCATCCTCTCTGCAAGGAAGAGAGGAATGCACTATTGAGTTGGCATGTTTTTACAGAATTAATTTTTATCAGCCCTACAGGAAGTCATCCAGATAACACATGAAGAGGTGTCAAAAGATGTCCACAAACAAGAAGCTATGGTTAAGAAGACTGGAGTGCAGCGGTACGTTACCTGAATGACTAGGAGAAGCAACTCATTAGGACAGAGCTTATGCTTTTTTTTTTTCTTTCTTTTATTTTCTCCCCTGAACAACTGAATTTAGCATTCAGTGAATTCAGGTGGCACTTATTTTTTTGCATGGGTGGCAAAATAGCCCATTTTTCGGCTGTGCAAGCAGTATGTATTTTCTGGAAAACGCCCCATGAATCTTGCCTTTGCAAACAGAAGAGACCTTATGCTCCAGCAGCTTTGTAGAAAAAGCGATGTTCTATCTTATTCCTGTAGAATTTTCTGTTTCTACCATTGCATTTTTCAGTAGTCTGTCTGTAACTTTTCCAGCTAACCTTCTATTAGATGTGTTCCCTCATTACTCAGTTCTGTGGTGGTTTCCACAGCTATAAGATCAACATGACAAACGATTCTTACAATTAGACTTTGCTGAAGCATTTTTTCCCTTGAGTATTTGTCTGTAATACTAAGAATGTTTTATTAGCACCTGTAAAATTGTTCACATTCTGGGGAAGGCATACTGTACGCTATTTTAAACCTTGTTGTGTCTTACAGTTTGTTGCCGATGGCTCAGAAGAATTACAGGGTAAAAATGCCATTCATTAAGGACCAAGAGAGTGTAATATCAAGGAAGCTGAGGCCTAGAAGGCAGGGGTAAGGGTACAAATCTGTTTTTGAAGCACATTGTGCTGTATAAATTCAGCTCTATATGTGGAAAGCATTTGGCATGCAAATGTCAGAGCATTTTATTACATGAGACCAGAGCAGGCAAGTGAAACCTTGCAGCACACTTAATACATTTCAATGCAATGTGAAGGCACTTTCCTGGAAGTATGTGACTGGAATGAAAGATGGTACAAATCCAAATTTAATACAATTTTACAAATTTTTTTATTCATAAAATTCTTTCCTAAATTTGATGAATTAAAA
This sequence comes from Pluvialis apricaria, assembly GCA_017639485.1. Classification (NCBI taxonomy): domain Eukaryota; kingdom Metazoa; phylum Chordata; class Aves; order Charadriiformes; family Charadriidae; genus Pluvialis; species Pluvialis apricaria. The sequence continues at coordinate 17,028,089 of CM030022.1, forward strand.
AAAACTACATATGATATTAAATTTGGATTTTTACTGAGAATAAGATCTCAATTTAACGTGGGCTCACGTTGCTGTATTTTCTGAGCAACATAGGAGCTTATCACAAAATGGTTGCCACAAGATGTTAATTTGAGCTTCCTGTGTTGTTTTTGTTGCAGCTGCTATATCAGCTCTTTCATTAAAAGCAAATCTAACTTGTGTGCTGATATGAGGCAAAAGTTTACAGCAGTACGTGAAGCAGCAGCTTGTTGTTTACACGATACTCTAGAGCGCCTTGAGAGGTAGGAAGAGATGGTTTTCTGTATACTCTTAAAATACTACACACCTTGCTTCTGACCAGATTCTAGGACTTGTCTTCAGGCCTTTTGAAGATGCATTTGTATGGATTGACAAAATAAGAATGTAGGGGTGACAATAGAAAGTTTTATGACTGTAGAAAAAATATATTACAGGTAAGTATTCACAGCACTGTTTTGGGATATTTCTGAATGACTTTTCTGGAAATAGTTTTGGTAAAAACATTGGATATATTTACTTTGGACATCATAGTGTTTTCACCGAAAGACAGCATAATAAATTCAGTCACATACAATCTATATCGCTGTTCTGAGTTCAGAGATCACTGTATTGTTCTTCAGCATTACTTTGACTCTTCTCATAGTAACAGTTGCAATGTCCTCTCTCAAGGCCTTTTCGCAGATCAGTGACATTTCTACCTTGTTGACCAGCTGAATCCTGTCATCCTTTTCCTTTCACACAGAAACATTCATCTGTGATGTTTGTGCATACTCTTTTGTCTCAGTAAGCATCAGACCCGAGATCCTTCTCTACATTGCTGTTCTGAAGGGTGTTATAGGCACAGTTTTCTTCCCCCCTCTCACTTCCTCCTTCTTTCCTTCTTTCTCCTGTTCCATTTTGTACTTAGATTTTTTTTTTGTCCCCAGAGCTTTCCTGATCTGGAGCTGTGTCCTGGTTTTTGTCCCTCAGCAGCTGCTGTGACTAATCATTCCAGCGTCTTGCAGTATGGAAGGACAAGTCAGGTGGAAACTTTACCGCTTGCAGCTATTTTACCATTCTCCATACAGCCACACAAGCATATTCTGTTTGGTCAGCATTTAGAGATGAAAGCTCAGTTTGGCAGGACATAGTGGAAGTAACTTATTGGAAAGAAAACCAGATGTTTATGTTTGTTATAACACAGTAGTACTTTTTGTAGGAATGCATACCAGCCCAATCTCTGAGTCAAAATTCTAGCTCAGGTCACTCTATTCCACCTCTCTTCTGTTGTGTTTTAAATAATATTTTACCCTAAATCACTGTACAGTATTCTGTTTGTTTTCAAGCGATGGATACCTGATAGAAAGTGGAGGTAGAATTTCAGTGTAAATGTTTTGATTCTGAAGCTTCTTTTTTACCTACAGCCAAGGGTTGATATAAAACGTGAACACTTCTTAATATGTTTGTAGAAATATGAATTTGTTCAGAGCACCACAAAAGCAGAAATTATTTGTGTCCACAGACTGAACGTACAATGTCGTCTTCACATTCATTGTTTTCTGCCTACCTTAGTATCTTCCCAGTTAACTATGCAGAAGTATGGTAATGTTTAAAACACAGCTTTAACTTTTAAGGGCTTTTTTTTTTTTGTAGGAGGCAGGAAGAGCGATGTTGTCAAAAATACCAGGCTTTGAAACAAGTGAAGTATTTCAGAAGAGACATGGAAAGAATAAGACATCTGGGCATGAGAGCCGAAAGAGAACATGGTGAAGATGGACTAAACTGGTAAGGAGGCATAGAAACCCTCAGTTCAAATGAGATGGTCAGGGTGCCAGAGTTCTGGCTTTAGTACAAAAAGTTTTTTTGCTTTTTTTCTTCCCAAAGCAAACTATCACTAGAAACCATTAAATCAGTTGCTGCAAATGCAGGCTTTTCAAACTGGTAGCAACAAAAATACAGATATGATCTCTAGGAGCAGATCTCAGCCTGCTCAGCAAGATAGGTGAATTGGAAACAGTAAGAAAAGGGGATAATGAAGAGTTCCTTTCCAGTGATATTGGGCAAAAAGCACTCAGTCCTTGCATTTGCACACCCTCCCCAGCATGAAGCTTTGTAGGAGACTTCTTCTATCAGGAAGTATAAAAAACACACTGTACCCTGAAGATGAGAGATACTGTATAAATGTACATGTGTTAGATTCACAACTTCTTACTGAACATTCACAGTACTAAAACTGATAGCAAATGAGACTTTGACTCTAGCTGTCCATCTGTGTTAAAAAGCAAAGTATTTCCCTGCCAGTGTTTGAACTGCACATGGATACTGCAACACTTGCAAGGGCAGGTAGAGTAATCACCTAAATGATTCCCAGTACAGCAATTACTAGTGTTTTATGTTTGAAAGGATATTAGCTGTATCCAGTGATCAGTTTCCAGATACACACTAGAAATAGCCTACCAGAATACCTCAGCAAGCTCACACTGTGTTCCCTACTGCCCTGTCCATGAGAATTCCTTGGACATGGGATTACAGAGTATGCAAACTGCATGGATGTTGTTTATTCAGCCTTTCCTGTTTTGCTCTCTGTGCTAGTAAGCCTTCTGTCCTTCATAATTTGAGATAACAAAAAGTCCATTTCTAATCTCGGGTCCAAACTATAGGTGGCCCAGGACACATCAGGAACACATCAGTCGTGCATTAATGAATAAGCCTAGTCTTGGCCTATCTAGCAGAAATCTGGTTTTAATTGTCAAGTATATATGCTCCAGCTGTCACCCAGATTTAAGATCTGGCATGTAAATAAGCCCTGAAACTGGACTGGATGGGGTTTTGCTTTTATACTTGTAGTTCTGCTAGAAGAAGCCTTAATTTAGACAAAGCTCCCTAAGTATAAAGGAGACTATGCTGATATGGCTTTTTACTTTTCCCCCTATGCAAGAATAGTGCTACAAGCCTGCTGTTCTCTCATGTGAAAATCGCGCTTCCATGGTGAGGAGGCTGTCTTGCTTTGACTGTGGGAGAGGAGTATAGCTTTCTATGCCAGGCCTGCTCTGCAAAGTGCTGTCCATGAGGGTATGAAGAGTGAAATCTCTGACAAGACTGGTCAACCCCCTTGTGGAGACACAAGTCGTGACAGAGAAATTGCTTTCAGTGTACCACTTGTTTCATTTACAACAGGGCTTGGTTTTTCCCATACTTTTGCAAACACTGCCTTGCCAGGAAAGCTGAATCACAGTAGGAACACTTTACTAGTGTATATGCTGTCAGTCTAGTTGTCTCATCTCTCATAAAGTGAGAAAAAACCAAAATAATATAAAAAAATGAACAGTGCAATATAAGAGTATGCTAAACATAGTTTCGGTTCTCCAATATAATATCTTAATTTATGGATGGGTTATAAAAGGCCTGTGTGGGACATGATTATGGTAACCTGGGTGATCTAGCCAGTGATAATCAGGAATTGGCTATACAGCCGTACCCATACCAGCAGTGTACTACTGAGCGTAGAACTGGCCTGAAAGAAGACAAGAACCTACATGTTTCCTTTTTTACTGGTTTAAGGAGGAAATTCCTCACCCCTCTCCTGCTGTCCCAGTAACATGTATCCTAAACAGGAGGCAGCGCTTCCTGCTGATGTGTTGCCAAATCCTCAGCCCTTTGCAATGAAAGCCATAGCACGCCCTAGTCATGCACAGTCTAGAAAGGTTCGGAACATCAGACTCCAGGACTGTCAAAGCAGCACTGCAGAATTTATACAGAACATTAAAAGAAAAAGGCAGTATTTTCACAAGAGTTTTATTTTTTATTGTAATGTGTAATTCTTCTGAGTCTCTATATTCAGAGTGAAATGGTAAAGACTGCCTGTTACAGTGCACTTACATCAGTGAGTTTTATGTCAGCACATAGAGAGAGGAGAATGATGATAGCACAGGGAAAAGGGATAGTAAAGAGAATCAGAAAGTGTGTCAGATCAGGCACTGATTTCACTGGACAATCCGTAGAGGCTAAACAAAATAAATAAGAAAAGATGAAGAGGATGAATCCATAGTAAAATGGAAACACTTGTTAGGATTTTATTATTTCCTTACATACCCAAGTTTGTCATCCAAAATTTAAGTGAAAAATGAAGAAGCATCTATTTCAATGCCCTGCAAAGGGAATTGGTGCACAAGTCTAATAACGTAAAGCTCTTTGACATGATTCACTCAGAGTATTGCGTTCCCCAAAGAGCCATTTTATCTGTGAAAGTTACAGAGGCAGTGAAGTGGCAGAAATGCCGGGCAAACCCGGAGTTATTAATCAGATATGCATTTGTTCCTATGGCTTCTCTTTGATTGCTGTTCTTCTTTCTGCTAAAGGTTTCCTGTATTGCTTACCAGACTCCCAGAGTCTGTGAAGAGTGATCGTTATGTACAGAAAATCTTAAAGAAACTGGAAAAATATGGCAAGACTCCTGACTTGAAAATTCATCCAGCCACCTTTCTTAATGTTCTGGCTGATCTACAGATGTGGGAGCTGTGTTCTCCAGAAATTGCTGCAGCTGTGGAGGTGAGATAAGTCCAGTTCTTGATTCTCTGTGTGAGGGTGGGAAGAGCAGGCACCTATGGGTGAAATTCCTGCAGTGGAAAGTTACTAGATTGAAATCATTTATGATCTCACTAAATGAAGATGCTACTGTTCACCTTTTACAAGGTACTTTGAACTCCTCAGAAGAAAGATGTTATGACAAGCATTGGATTATCAATAAGTATCACCTTAATATTATGTCATTGTTGATTTATTTACTGTCACAGTGAAAGTGACATCTGTCATAAATTGTTAGGATACTTGAAGAGAAACATTAACTTCTTGTGTGCTGAAAAGGCCTGTCATTCCCAGTAGTTACATCCATGAGCTATTCAAGTGATGTATTACATCGCTGATCTCAGATACACTCAGCAGATATCTTCATTGTGCTTCAGCAACATTAAAAAAAAAAAGAAATCTGCTTGTTGGGCTCAACTCTTGTAGTTCTAGAAGCAACTGGCAGAAGAGGAAGGACACAAGAAAGGGAAGAGAATACATTTAGATTGTGTATCGCTGTGTAGTCTAACCAGGTAAATAACTTACAAAAAATGGCAATGATGCCACCTTCTGGTTTTTTGTTCTCATCACAGGTATTTCCCCTAATTACAAGAGCAACAGAAATCTCTGAGAGGCAGCAGGTTACTGTGCGTCTTACATATATCGAGTGTTATCATACCTTAGAAAGACAAAGATTTAGCACCCAACGTGTTGAGATCAGACTACCTGTATTTTCTTGATGTCTTATAAAAATAGCCATTTAGTCCTGTGCCGTAATTTGCATAGTCGCTAACCAGAGTGGCAGCCTTGCCTGAATGTTCAACATAAAGGCCTCTTTTGCTTGCTGTTCTCAGATCTATTGCTTTGCTGTTTCCATTCTGTTCTCTTTGCATTTTGACCCTCATATTAGTGCAACAGTAACAGAGAAAAACACGTGAGCATAGCTGAATCTCCTATCTATTTATTTCTACATTTTTTCAAAATAGCCACAAGGGAAGGAGGACCTTGGTGCTCCTTCTGACTGGAATAGATAAAGGAAACTGTCATATTTTAAGAGCAAGAAGAGCATCACTGAATATGACCTGGTTAACACTGACAGAGATTCCAGGTGAAGTTCTTATTTAACTTCAAGTCTCTTTAATATATGTACTGCAGTGGTAGGTAGAAGACAGCTGCAAGTTTAAAACACAAAAACTTGACTTGGAAGGATTCAGGATATAAATTGCAATGTAGATTGTAGTTTTCCTTTTAATTTGTTTTAGAGCATATCCAGCTGTTCTGAATTGCATTAAAAATGTTTTGGTGATATAAAACACTATACTAACTGTTTGCAGAAATTATTACGCTTGTTCTGTTGTCACAATGGTCGTATTTTCCCACATGTTATTTCTCTCTTACACATAAACCGAAAGTTCAGGAGAGAACCTTTTTCTGTTTCAGTTTGTACGTGAAAGTATTGTGCAGATGCCAGAAGAGGATTTCAGCGAGTGGTTTCAGGCAAGAGTAGCCCTCTCAGTACACAGTCCTCCACCTTTTAATCAAACGGCCAGATGAGATGGTTTTCCAGCTACAACTGTCTTCAAGTGGAACGCTACTGCCTGTTGAGGTCTGCCTTCAAGGAAGACTAGGGAAGAGGAATTACTGTCAGGAAGTCCCACTGACCACTCTTGCACACCTGAAATTTGTCCCTCTGCAGTGCTCAGCTGGCTGCAGTTGGCCATAGAAAATAAAAGCTGAATGCTGTTGCTCCTTCCTGTATGATGTCTTGGACTCACCGTCAAATTGCAATCTCGTCTAACCACGTAGGATGAAGACTGAGTTTCTAGTCGCAAGTCAGGTCACTTCTTCAGACATTCCTCTAACAACACCTACAGTATAACAAGCATCTACTCAGTCTGGGTATACTGAGAGCCATATATAAACAGCATTGTCTCTGTTTGCTCTTTATTGTAGCTCTCCTTTATAAAAAATATCCCAAGCACAGGGATGAGCTTTAAGTGTGAGCTTTAAGACTATTCTTTTTTTTCTTTTTATTTTGAAATTAAGATGTTTTATTTTTGCATTGATTTTATTTTGTAGTTATTCTGTGATTATGGATTAATTCTTGCCTTATTCATAGAATCATAGAATCAGTGAGGTTGGAAGGGACCATTAAGATCATCAAGTCCAACCGTTAACCTACCCTGATTTAAAAACACCCACTTCTAAACCATGTCCCTAAGCACCTCATCTACCCTTTTCTTAAACACCTCCAGGGATGGTGAATCCACCACCTCTCTGGGCAGCCCATTCCAATGTTTAATAACCCTTTGAGTGAAAAAATGCTTCCTAATATCCAATCTAAACCTTCCCTGACATAACTTGAACCCGTTTCCTCTTGTCCTATCACTTGCCACGTGGGAGAAGAGGTCAGCCCCCATCTCTCTAAAACCTCCCTTCAGGTAGTTGTAGAGGGTGATAAGGTCACCCCTCAGTCTCCTCTTCTCCAGGCTAAACAACCCCAGCTCCCTCAGTCGTTCCTCATAAGGCTTGTCCTCCAGACCCCTCACCAGCCTGGTAGCCCTTCTCTGGACACGCTCCAGCACCTCAATGTCCTTCTTGTAGTGAGGGGCCCAAAACTGAACACAGTACTCGAGGTGAGGCCTCACCAGTGCCGAGTACAGGGGGATGATTACTTCCCTACTCCGGCTCACTACACTATTCCTGATGCAGGCCAGGATGGTGTTGGCCCTCTTGGCTGCCTGGGCACACTGCTGGCTCATACTCAGCCGGCTGTCCACCAACACCCCCAGATCCTTCTCTGCCAGGCAGCTTTCGAGCCACTCCGCCCCCAGTCTGTAGCACTGCATGGGGTTGTTGTGACCCAAGTGCAGGACCCGACACTTGGCCTTGTTGAACCTCATACCATTGGCCTCAGCCCATCTGTCCAGCCTGTCCAGATCTCTCTGCAGAGCCAATCTACCCTCAAGCAGATCAACACGCCCCCCCAGTTTAGTGTCGTCTGCGAACTTACTGAGGGTGCACTCGATCCCCTCATCCAGATCATTAATAAAGATATTAAAGAGAACCGGTCCCAGCACCGATCCCTGGGGGACACCACTTGTCACTGGACACCAACTGGATTTAACTCCATTTATCACCACTCTCTGGGTACAGCCATCCAACCAGTTTTTTACCCAGGGAAGGGTACACCTGTCCAGGCCACGAGCAGCCACTTTCTCCAGTAGAATGCTATGGGAAACGGTGTCAAAAGCCTTGCAAAAGTCCAGGTAGACAACATCCACAGCTTTTCCTTCATCCACTAAGCGGGTCACCTCATCATAGAAGGAGATCAGGTTTGACAGGCATGACCTGCCTTTCACAAACCCATGCTGACTGGGCCTGATCACCCTGTTCTCCTGCATGTGCCGTGTGATGGCACTGAGGATGATCTGTTCCATGACCTTCCCAGGCACCGATGTCAGACTGACTGGCCTGTATTAAAATCAACATTGAAAAACCAAGCATCCTTAGATGCATTTCCCAGGTTTTAACCTGAAGATATATTTTTCCCCGATTACCTTAGCATGTGTTTGCCATTACTCTGCTGGGTAAAACAGTAGAATGATACCCCTGAACTAACGGACAGTGATAAATTGTTGTGCTCCCTCTTTTTCCATCCGGTATGTGGTAGTGATAAGCTAGCATTTGTACAGGTACTGAGGCCATATTTTCCTGTCCTTGCTTTTCTTTCCCTTCATCTCAAAATCCAGTGGCAAACTTCCCTCCAAAACTCCATAGGACTGATCTAGTGCCCAGTGAAATCAGTGACATTGCTTCTACCAGGTGAGCAGGATGAGGTCTCATTCTGACCTGGGAGACCTCAACTCCACTGTTCAATGTATTCTTCCATTTCATTTAACTTCCTTGCAGCCCTCCATGGGTTTTGAGAAGCCTCAATTCTGCTGTTCTTTTGGCATCACTTCACCATGATCTGAGTCAAGTTTCATTGTCAGTGCCGTTGTGTTACCCTGTGGTAACGGCTGATATTACATGCAAACAAAAAGAAATCTTAATTTAGCATTTTGGAAGCTCCTGATTGAACTGTGGTTACACAAGGTGAAACCTTCATCTTGGTCCTTCCTCACTATATGGAACTACAGATAAAAGGTTGTGAGTTTTTCATACGCATAAGAAATCGAAGCAAAGGGGCTTGTCCTCAGCGGGGGCATATGAGCAATCCTGCCAAAATCAAAACTTTATACCAGCTGACCACGTGACCTAATGTGTCTGCCTGCATCTAAGGTGAGATGATTGTGCCAAGTGTGATTAGCTAATGTCTGAGCAGGTCTTGGAGCTCCCAAAGCAGGAGGCCAGTGCTGGATGTCAGGGTCTGTAGTGTTTTTGTGGGATTATGAAATATCTTGCGTATAATTACAGCTCGTTCTGGGCGTCATCTCTAGGCACCTGGAGGAAAAGAAGGTTATCGGAAGTAGTCAACACGGATTCACCATGGGGAAGGGAGGGGTTTTGGGGAGCCCGCACGGGGCCGTAGGTCCAGCCCTGCGTGATGCAGCTGAGCGCCCACAGCTCCTGCGTGTTCTCTGCCAGTTTCTCCTGCACCCGCTCCAGGGGGGGGGCACCGCCAAACCCGACCCCCCACATCTGGCCCGTGCACCCCCAGCCCTCTGCACCTCCCAGAGCACCGTGCGCACCCCCCCCCAAATCTCCATACAACTGCCCCAGAACCCCACAGCCCCCCCAAATCTCTATCTCACCCCCCCCAGCACCCCCAAACCCCCACCCGAGCCCCCCCCCACCCCCTAAATTCCCCCCGGCACCCCGAGACCCCCCCCAAGCCGCACCAACCACCCCCCCACCCCAACTCCCCCAAACCACCCCAAACCCTCACAACTGCCCCCAAACACCCACAGCACCTTGAAACCCCCCAACCACCTCCCAGCACCCCCAACCCCCCCCCAAAAAAACCCCTAGCACCTCCAAGCCCCCCAAGCCCCCCCAACTGCCCCCCAGCACCCCGAGCCCCCCCAACTGCCCCCCCAAACCACGCCAAACCCCCCAGCCCCCCCCCCCCCCACACACACACACACCTGGAGGGTGTCCCCGGGGCGGGGGGTGAAGGCGGTGCGGGGCAGCCCCTGGGGGGGCGCAGGAGGCTGCGGGGGCCGGGGGGGCCGTGCCCCCGGTGTGCTCCGATGGGCTCCGGCGCAGCCGCTCGCGGGGCAGCAGCGCCTCCGTGCGGGGGCAGTGCCCGGGGGGGGGGGGGGGGGCAGGAACGGGAACTGCATACGGCACCACCCCCCCCCGGACCCACGGCATCCGCACCCCACAGCACCCCCCAGCAAGCGGGGAACCGCAGCCCCCCCCAGCTCCCCAACATCCCCACAGCACCCCCCAGCAAGCGGGGAACCGCAGCCCCCCCCAGCTCCCCAACATCCCCACAGCATCCCCCAGCAAGCGGGGGACCACCTCCCCCGCAGCCCCCCATCACCCCCCAGAGATGACGGGGGGGGACACGCACCCCCCGGACCGCCCCCCCGCCCCCTTTCCCCCCCCCCATGGCCTCACCTGACGCCGGCGGCGAAGCTGACGCCGGGGGTGAAGGGGGTGTCGAGGCTGAAGCTCTCCAGGACCCCCTGGACGGGGCACCCGCTGAGGCGGAAGGAGGCGCTGGGGACCCCCAGGTCCAGGCAGCAGCTGACCACGGCCCCGCGCCCACTGTGGCCGTGCCCCTGATGCCATTCCTACAACTGCCCTGTCACCACAGGTGGCCTGTCCCCACCCCTGTCCCTCCCTGTCCCCATCACTGTCCCCAGTGTCCCCACTCTGTCCCTATTGAGCAGGTCTCCTGCCCTACCCTCACTTCATTTGGTACGGCCTCAACAACTCACTGGTGCTGACACAGGACGGGACCCTGCGGGGCTGCGGGGCTGGCAGCTGCCTGCTGGGCTGGCCCCATGGGAGCATCAACTTTGTCTACCTCTGCATCCCAGTGAGACCAGGGGACACCAGAGACCCCACCAGGGACACCACCGGGGGCCAGGGAGGGGCCCCCAGGCATGCCCTCTGCGCCCCCCTTCCCGGGTCCCCTGCTCGATCAGCAGCCTCAGCGCCTCCCACCGTTGCCTCTTCCTCTGCTGGGGCCACGACACTGAGGGGCCAAGGCTTTACCAGTGGGCACGGTGGGAGCGGAAGCAGCAACAATGGAGCCAGCGGCACAGGATGTGCCAGAGGTTGATGGAGGTGATGCCATGAAGCAGCAATTAGAGGAGTCAGTACCAGCACGGAACTACCGTGACCTCCCTCACCCCTCCCCCAGAACAGGCAGTTGTCACGTGCATAGAGACAATGTGGACCCTTTTGTTCCTCACAGGTTTGGGTGGGGAGAATGGGGGAATACACACACCACATTCAGCCCCTTCACGCCCCAACTTTGAACACAGAGGAGGGGCAGGTGTATCACCTGCGGTTGGACGTGCCCACTTGGCCCCACACCCCACCGGTCTTCACCAACCTGTCTGCACCATGGTTGCCAACCACAGCACCGCCACCTTCCTCACCAGTACTTCCCCCCAGTCCCCCAAATCCCCTAAATTCACCCAAAAAACCACGCCCTCATGTGACCCATGATCTCCCACAAATATAGAGGACTTGTCCGCCCCCATGCCCATCCTCCTGCTGCTGCCCAAAGTAAACGGAGGCTCCCTAAGGGGTCCCTGCCACATTTTAGGGCCCAGTTTCCTTTATAGGGTCTAAATGCTCACTTTTAAGGCAGAAAGCATTGGTTTAGTGTCCAAAGCTCTATTTATACTGTCCAAAGCCTCATTTTTTCTTTCCAGAGTCTTAGTTCGGGCATTCAAAGCATCATTTTTATGGTGCAAAGGCTCAGTTGTAGCTTGTAAAGTCTCCTTTTAAGAGTACAAAGCCGCATTTTTAGTTTCCAAAGCCTCCTTTTCAGGCTCCAGAGAAGAATTTCTAGGATCCAGCCAGTTGGTTTTAGGGTCCAAGGTGCATCTTGAGTGTCCAAGCTTTTCATGATCCCTTTGCTCCCAGTCACTGTGCCTCCTGAGACCTTCTTTGTGTCCCACAGCCCTGTTTTAGGTCTGTAGTGGACTTTGATCCTCTCTCATTCCCACAGAAACCCATCCTTGGGTTTGTTTGTGCCTCGGCACACTCTTATCATCCTCTCTGCTGTCTAGGGTGCCTCCACTTGGTCCCCGGCCTCCCAAGGACACCTGTATTCCATTCAAATTCCCTCCGTAATTTCTCCTTGTGTCCCTGAGCCTTCTTTGGTCTCTCTGGACCATTCAGGAGCCCTCTCATGGTGTCACAACACCTTCGAGATTGCCCTTGGCACACCTTTAGCTTTGTAGCTGTCCTCACACCCTTCTCATTCCTTTGGAAAACTCCCCGAGTCCGTATCTGTGACCCTGCCCAGTCATTCTGTTCTCTCTTCCCTCTAGCCATGCCTCCATTAGTTCCCTGGACCTCCAATGAGGGCCTGGGGTATATGGGCCCCAGCCTCTCCTCAGGGAGCTCATTCTGCTGTTGGGCTTCTCTGGTGTCAGTGCTCTGCTGTTTCTTCAGTCGATTGCAGCTTTTGCTGCAATCTGTTTGGACAGATCTGTTTTGATATTTAGAGAAACAGAGGTGTCTGAGGTATAGACCTTCAGAACCAGTCAAGGTTAAGCAGCATATATAGTGGAAAGTACACCACTTGTATATCGCTGCTTTTTTTTTTTTTTTAGACAGTAATTTTGTATTGAGTGTTCAGGGGTTTGCAAGATGACTTAATAGTATGTAATATTTTTTTTCATTCTAGGTGCATTGCATTTTACTAGAACTCCTGGTTTTATTGAAGATGGAACCTTGGGGTTTTTTATGAGTTTTGCTTTATACTGTGTAAGTTGCTGATACCATCTCTCCTAATGGGACTGATGGTGAGATTATCTAGCAGGGGTTAGGATGAGCATCTTGTATGCATCTGTATATGGAGTTTTAACATTTCTCAAGGAATGGCAGGGACATAAGCCATAGAGTCTTTCAGGACATGGGATAGGTCTTTGCCTTTCCCGATCGCCCACAGAGTACCATGTTGTCCCTAGAGCCTTTGCAGCTTGCAGCAGGCCCCTTGTAGATTGTAAGCATCAGGACTGTACATATTTTGCGGGCCTGTAGCAGAGCCCAGAGTCTGTGGGAAGACAGAAGGTTGAAGGCGCTCGCAGAATGCAGGGCAGGGCACAGCTCGGGAGAGCAGCTGCCGAGGAGCGGCTGTTGCAGGGGGTTCAGGGGTGCAAATACAGAGTGGGAGCTGTCAGAAAGAAGTGGGGTTCCATCCCTGAGCATTCAGGAGAAGAGAAGGGGGTTCTAAAGTTTTGGGACTGAGGGATGGGTCTGAAAGAGAGGCAGGTTCATCAGTCTTTCTCAGATCGGTTTTGCAGTTGGATTTGGGTGTTGATGAGGTCTGTTCTGGTTTAGGCTCTCCACAGCTGACGGCAGGTATGAGAAAGTAACGAGAGACGCAGTGTAAACCAGCCGGGCCTCCAAACCACAATATCCAGCATTGAACATCAGATGAGTCCTATCTCAGAAAGCATTAGGTACATTAAGGCACATTACAATATACCCTCCAGAGCTCTGAGGTCTCTACTCCTCTGTGCCTTTTACTTACTTAATTCCCTGACTTAATTTATGCATCTGTCTATTCACCAACCATCTGGATGTCATGGTCATTGTTACTTAGAGCCATTGACTAGGCACTTATTTCCAGCACAAGTTTATGTCACTGTCTTCTCTGGAATTCTTGGAGAAGAGCATGTGTATTATTTGTGTTCGTAACGACCTCCAGCCCTCCAGGGGTCTTTCCTTTATTGCAGTCCTGGGCACGCAAGCTTTCTCTATTATTCCAGTTTTGCCTCTTTCCTTAAGTGTCCAATGAGGTTTGTACTAGTATCAGTCATGGCAGTTATGTTCCCCTGTTCTTGTTTATCTATTGTGTTTTTAGCACCAGTTTCTGTAGTCGTACGGTGTCTGGTTTTGATCTTTGAGCCCCCATGTCACACCATTGGGTTTTTTCCATCAGCGAACCATTGCTGTAATTCCCTAAGGGGCTTCATAGATAAGGAGGTAGTTTGTGTTGTTTGTTTTCTGTGCACTATACCGTATCTTACTCCTGTCTTGATGTTCCCGTTAGTTTTTTGTGCTAGGTGGGCCCATCGGTAGCCATACCAAGGGTCTCATGTGCCTCAACTCATCAGCATAATGCTAACTGACCACTTCCTTCCTTGCATTAGAAGCTCAATCCACAGTGGCTAGACTCCACTGATGTGTGCCTCCTACACCGGCCATGACACCATTGCGCACCTGCTGCTGGAAGCAGGAGTGAATGGGAACATCCCAACACCCAGAAGGGTGGACCCCGCTTATGCTGGCCTCCAGCTGTGGAAATGAGTGTTGCTTGCTTTCCTCTACAGGTGTGTATCCCATAATAAATAGATAAAGCCACAGTACATGGTTTAAATGCACAGGGTATAATTATCCACCAGTTGCAACCAAAGAGCGCAATTTATGTTCTGTTGTGAGTTCAGCTTCCTGAAAGGGATTTAAACTATCTTGGTATCACAGCGCAGAGAGGCAGTGGCTAAGAGACCCAGCAGAGGGGGTGCACTAAAGAACATTCTCTGTTGTCTTGAAGCAAGGCACAAAGCTGGAGACGAAGGATATTCATGGCTGGACTGCCTTATTTCACTGCACCAGCACTGGACATCAGCAGGTGGTCGAGTTTTTGCTGGACAGCGGGGCAAACGCTGACTGCAAGGAGGAATCTGTCATTTCACTTCTCAAAAAGATTTCTCATTTCAGATACGGAAGCAGCAGTTGGCATATGAACGTGCTTGAACACAGACAGGGGGAAGATGCCTGCTGTCCTGGTTTGAGGTAAAACAGGACCAATTTTGTTCAGTAACTTTGCTTCTTAGCTGGGCCTCTTCTAACTACTGAAATTAACAGCACACTGTGCAGACAATGTTCGCTCTCTCAGAGCGATCAGACCAATGTTTAGAGCTGATGCCCAGGCATGGGATGCAGAGAGGCTCTTGCTTATCCTTATTGCTGTAACACCCACGGGCAACCAACTTTGTTATTTGCCACGTTGGAGAGTCGGCAGCGGAAAAGTGTAGTGGGGTCCCACCTACGGGGAGGAGCGGACAGGACAGGGGACCCAAAACTGACCAACAGCGTATTCCATCCCATCTGCCTCATGCTCAGGATAAAAGCTGAGGGATCAAAGGGTCAGGCCTTCTTTTTCCTTCAATGGCCGACGTCTGAGGAGGACTGTGTCTGTCCATCTGCCTTTGGTCCCGATCCTGAATCCAGACCCGGAATCCAGTTCCCGTCCATCACCGAGTCCAGCCTGGGACTGCCCCAGTGCCAGCCGGTGTCGTGACTGTCATCCTGGGAGCTTGAGACGGTTTTGTATATTTCTCATTATTTCCTTTTATTTTATTGTTAATAATTCATTAAAATAGTTTAGTTCCTTCTAAACTCATAAAGTCTCTTTTTCCCTCCTCTGCCTCTCTCTTTGAAGAGGGGTAGAGGGGAGCATCTGTCGGTCCCATCTGGGGTCCCCTATGTCCCCAGTGGCTGATTTGGCCTAAACCGTGACACCTGCTTTTGTCTTTCCTCCTGTACCTTAGGAAGTATGGCCCACTCTATTAGCTAATACGAGGACAGGTAACCTGCAAACTGAACAGTGAAGTCTGCCCATGTTGTCACTGTTTATTTAAGTAAGATCAAGAGAAGTTAGATTCACTGCTTGTTTTGTTATGGGCTAAACTCTGAAGCAAACAGGTGCAATGCCTTCTGAACTCAAGTGCACTTCACAAGTCTTTCTATGAAATTTTCTGTCTACTTGGAGTTCAGTTTGGTTTTTGAAGTATGCAGTACATTCCCATGCCTTGGGAACTGGCTGTACCTTTACGCGTATTGAATTCCCTGAGATCAACAAGAGGTTCTTGGTTCATTAGCTCCTGCAAAACTGATTTTGCTACTGAAAGGCAGATCCGCAATGGGAAGAGTAATTTGTTGCTGTGCAGCCAATAGAGTAACACTGAATCTCCACCAGGAATTTTACTGAGATAGACCAGAGTGCAGTAGAACAGCCAATACATGGTACAGTTTGTGAACAGCTGAGGGCAGAGGCTAGAGATGCCCTATTAGGGTATGACAATGACTGCAGCATATTTCTAGTCCATATGTGTGTGCATGTTTTTTCTCTAGGGAGCCTGTGTACGGAGATCTATTGTGATTTTAGCACCTGCTAGAGAAGCAGCTGCTTCTGGACATCAGATAATGGTCCAGTACCTTCTCAATCATGTGTCTAGGCAGTTCTCTGTAAAGCTGAAAATCTGCGCTTTCAGCCCTCAGAGAGGACAAACCACAAGTTTGATACCAGGCTTTTTACAGTGTTATGTTTGATCCTTGATGACAGTCACCTCTGAAGTCCCAGACTTCCAGGACTGTTCTCAAAGTGTCTGCTTTCTGGAGGCTAGTACTCTGATTTTACGCTGGCCTTGCATGAATAGGAGTGAGATCTAACTGTCCAGATTTAACTGAATGATGTCTGAATTAGAAAACGGATAATGCAGTAATCTCCATATTGTTTACAGGATTGCATGTGTGGGCTAGTGAGCATCTTCTGCCTCCAAAAGCTTATGAGTGTGCATGTCTCTGGACGTTAAACAATTAATTTTTAGTATCCCATTAAACTGGTCCAGCTTACTTCCAGCAGGAGGCAGCAATGCAAAACATTTTTCAGATAAAACAAACTAGTTCCCCATGGAAATGCACAAGCGCTATATACCTGGGCTGCTTGGCATTCAGGGATTGGAGAGACTGTGGATAACTAGAAAGGCAACAAGGTATTAGAGGAGTTTGAACTGCCTCTCAGAGGTGAGCCTGTATTTCTGATGGGTTTGGAGGAACTAAGGCAATTCTTTGGCTTAATTCTTTGACTTGAGTTTTTGTATGTAGTGCCTTGTGCTATGTACATCTTGAACATTTTTCTTTAGGGAGTGAAGGCAGATGTCAGAACACTGGAGCCGCAGCATGGACACTCGCTATGAAGTATGGACATACGAAGATTGTGGGGCTGATTGATAGATTTGCATGTAGCCCCAGTGCCCAAGGTCTTCTGCAGGGGTCCAGGTAACAGATGTTTTAGCTTGTTCATTTTAAGATGGAACCTAAAGAGGTGTGCTTGATATTTTGAAAGTATGTTACTACATGTATGGGGTAGTACTAGCTGGTCTGTCCTGGAAATTCCAGAATTTCTGAGGGTGGAAGAGGCATTGATTGAACAAGTATTTTGTCTGCTGGCCCTCTTCTGACCTAGTTAAACTGTTTCACCCTCCATCTTTAAACATTTCCTTTTTATTTTCCACTGCGTTTATAGGACCAGTCGAAAATAAAGTAGATAAATTAATTACTATGCTGCTAACAATCTTTGAACTACGAGAAAATACAAAGAGCCAAGTTCCTCAGATGAATCATGTTCTGCTCCCCAGAGACAGACCTGTTTGTAGGACCCTGCTCAGGGAACAGCCGATCGCCAGTTGTGGGGTCAGGAAGGAATTTTTTCCCCCGGGCAGATTGGCACAGGTCCCCGGGGGGTTTTCGCCTTCCTCTGCAGCACTGAGCACGGCCCCTTGCCAGGGCTCCTCGGGGCCAGCTGTGGCCAGCAATTCCCTGCCCTCGCAGGACCAGGAGTCCAGCTGTGCCCTCCATCCCTCCGCCTCTCCTCCCTGTGCCAGCTTGGCAGGGGAACCTCGAGGACCTTGATGATCTTAATGGTCCCTTCCAACCTCACTTATTCTATGATTCTATGACCTCTCTGCATTAGCCCACCCGGGGGTCTCCTGCCCCGTGCCCAGCACGGCCTGCTTGCAAAGGCTGCGGGCATGATGCTGCGTCAGGACGGAGCCGCCACTCGCTGCCCGGCCGCACGTGCAATAAAAGTGGAGCCTTGGTCTCCTCTGCCAGAGTTGCTGTTTCTGCTCTCAGTTACCACCCTCAGCTGAGGACCTGGCCTCTCTCACAGGTAGTGTATTGTCACTAATTGACATGTGAGTGAAATAGGAACTATGCCTTCTCACAGCTTCTCCACCTTTGAGCAATCAGGGTGGTGTTACTACAATAGCAATTAGGAAGACCATGCCAGTATATAACCCTGACTTACATCTGTGTGGGATGGAACTGCGCTGTACTGCTCATGGAGCTCCTCCTGCGTTTTTATTTGTGCTTTCTAAGAAAAATAGCCAGCTTCGCTTTGATCATGGTGTGAATCCAAAAGACACTGATAAAAATCAGATCTTGTCCTTGCTTGCCCAGAGAACCTCTGGCACAGAGCACAGAAGAAGTGACTGCCAGCCCCAGAGCGTGATAGATTAGAGGGTGACCGTGCATGTGGTGTGGCTGCAGTGGTAAAGGAAGTCCCGAGGCTTGTGAAGCTGCCCTGGCCCTCCAAGTTGACATGAACACCAGGATGAATTAGAGCAACATTGGCGGCACTGAGAGTATCCAAAATAAAAACAAGCCACCTTCTGACCAGCACTTGCCCTTTCTTCAGGGATACTCCAATAGCAGATTTCTTGAAGAGCAGCTGCATTTGCTAATTCAGTGGTTTTCTAGGCCAGGTTCACTCCCGATCCATGGGCTCCCCTGCTGCTCATGAAACTTTGGTGCTACTAAAGAGTCACTATCCCTGGCGGCACACAGGCACAGGACACCATCTTTGGCCAGGGTCAAGGCAGGTCCCGGTCCCCTTCACACAATCCCTTGTGTCAGCTGGTAAACATCTACAGCTTCTTCTCTGGAGGCTCTGCGGTGTGGCTGTTCCTCAGGCTCATCCGCTGTAAAAATTGCTGTAGACATTATGTGCCTGTGTGTATCTGCCTTGTTTCTAGGCTGGACCTACAAATGGGAAATGCAACAACCATTTCATCGGACTGAGCAGGAGAAGCCCATGGTCCAGTTGTACCAGACAGCCAAATTCAGTGGGCCTTAGGCCCCGGCAGATTTCTCCTTCCCGCTAGAGCTATTTCCTTTACCAAAACCGGGGAAAATGGCTTTATCGGGAGACATGTGAGGTTCAAGGAGGAAACCTCAAGATTCTAGGCCTGTTCTGCACTCGTTACCCCTTTGCTGAGCCATACAATGATGTTGACGTGACATGGATGGCTGTGGTCCAGGGCAGACAGGTTGCAGCCCTACTCACAGAAGGACCCCACAGGGCTGCTGTGCTCCAGGTGGAGCTGGCTGCGTGGCCAGCCCCGACTGCCTGCGCTGGGAGTAATGCAGGCAGACATGCTGTAGCCTGTGAGCTTTATTCTGCAGGTTAATGATTCACCTAGCACAATACAACACTTCCTGCTATAGGCACCCAAACCTCCCCATCAATTGTAGAAGGTCACAGTCAGATCCAACATACACAATGTTAAGCAAATGTGAAGCATGCGGGAATTTTTTCTCTTGTCAAGCTGCTTTGGACCTTCATTTCATTTCCAAAGAGATGAAAATACCAGCACATGGTTTACCTTGGACACCAAAAGAAAGGAGACTGTGCTTTTCAGAAATACTTCAACCCTGTGACCTTTTCTGCTGTCCAGCTTTCCAGCCCACATGATTTCTGCCAAGCCTTGGCACATACTCACAAGTGGGTCCCTGCTTCTGAGCTGCTGCTCCTCATGCTGTCAGTCAACCCAGGTCCTGCTGACTCATCACTTACCCGACCTTCACCTGGAAGTGCAGTGATATGTATCAGACAAGTACCAGCTTCTGCTTGCAGATCTGCTTCCTTCTAAGTAGTTCCCATAACTTAAAGGCGTTCACCAGGGCAGTAAAACCAGGTGCCTGCCAAGTACACAATGGCACTGAGAATTGCCTAAGGGCTAAGGGAAAGCAGAAAATGGTGGGAATTTCCTCCTAGCATCAGGATCTGACCTCTGACAAGGAACCTGTGTGTCTTGGGGAGGTTTTGGGGTAGTTATGCATGCCTCTGTATTTTCTTACAGGCATGGCTCTTTAAGAGACACTATGGTTTGTTATTGCTGGAAGCCACTCCAGAAGCCTGGCACACCACCTTGCTGAGGGTGGAGATCATCTAGTCCCCAGCTCAAGCAGGGTCACTTAGACCAAGCTGCCCAAGACCTTCAGGGTGCTCCATGACCCTTGGAGAAGGCCTTGAGGAGACTGCATTCCCGGCTGAAAACCTGGGACAGGAGAGGATTCCTGTGAGCTGCAGGACCTTCAGATGAGCGTGGAGCCTGATTTGACTGCCCATCATCTCCGCAGCCAAGACTTGCACTGAAAATAGCTGAAGAAGCCAGCCCAGCTTCTGCACTGAGAGTCTGGCAAGTGCAGAAGAGAAGATAATTCCCTTTTTTTAATCCCTTCTCCCACAAACCTATACTAGAAAATACATTCTAGAGGGATGGCCCTTTCCTTAAGGGGCTACCTGTGCACACCACCTGGGGCCTGGGCCTGGGCACGTGAGCTTGGCTGTGCAGGTGGAGCATGCCCAGCCTGTCCTTGCCCAGGGTGGGCCGAGCACCCGTGGACACCAGTGTAACCCCAGCCCAAAACAGTGCTCTCCCCTAGAGCCAGGGCTGCGGAGCACAGGTGAGTTGAGCCCGGGACCCCAGCCTCTGGTCCCAGGTGGCAGCCAGGGAGCAGACAGATGCCACGAAAGCAGCAAAAGAGCCTGACTCCCACCACATCCCGGTGCCACTGACTGATGGAAAGACTGAGCTCTGCTACTGCCAGCCCAAACCACCCCAATCCAGTGGGCTGGGGTGGAGGCACTGGGGGCACTCCCGGCTGCTGTGCTGAGGGTCCCCACAAAAGCATGACAGGGTGGTCCCAGCATGGGGTCTTGGTGCCAAAGGAGGGGACCCAGGTGGGACAAACATGTGACACGGAGCCACGGCTTAACCCAGGCTCTCCTAGGCAGAGGAGGGTGACAGATGTGGTGGCATCCAGGCAGAGGCCATGTCAGCTGCCAGCTGGGGAGTGCCAACCCACCATGTCCAGCAGGGGATGGAGGGACTTGTGGGTGCATGGCAGAGTCCACACCAGCCCTTAAGAGCCTCCCCTGGGTCTGGAAGCTGGCTGAACTTATAACCTCAGCTTAGGTGTGAAATAACCGCATTATCCCTTGGCTTGCTCCAACTCTTGTTTTGGCTTCCAACCTTCACAAGAGATTTGCCCACATAAAGAAGTTTTTCCTCTGCTCTGCCTTCCATGGCCAGAGCCCTGGACGCCCTTTTGAACAGGATGGACATGTGTTGATCCTTTGTTCTTTTTATCTCCACAAAGTTGTAAGTTCCAGCTTAGAGCAGTGGAAAGCAAAAAGGCTCATATCCAGTACTGCAGTAATTCCTTACGCAATGCCACCGTGGATGTCCCACATGAAGAGCAGCATCCCATGGCAGTCCTCGAGCCACTCAGTTTTTTACACGCAGGACCTGGCTGGGGTCACGCAGGTCTCTGCTGAGTCAGCTCCCCTCCCTGCTTGTGCTGTGAAAAGCTCAGGCTCCTCCCCAGGCAGGGTAACAGCTCCCTCTCCAGAGAGGGAAGAGCTGTGCCCCCCGTCCACTGGTGCCTCTCCTGTGGGGACACGAGCAGGACGGGGCTGGCAGCATGTACAGTAAACATGCTCTCACGCCCGTATGCCCACAGGGAGCCAGCACTGCCAGCTGGCTGGGGCGAAGGGCAAGGCTGGACGTGGGGGCAGACAGGGATGTGTCAGCTCTGGGACACAGACAAGGCCCCAGGTCCAGTAGTCACCTGCACAGCCCAGACATCCAGCCCCTGCCCTCAGGATGTCCCCACAGGAGGCATCAACCCAATGTCTGTGCTGGCCTGGGGCTGCAAAGGGAGAAGGACCGAGCCCTGTCATGACCTGAAGTTCAGGACAAATAAGGTCCCACTTTTTCCACCCTCCTCCAGCCCAAGGAATCCCAGTTCCAGCCCCAACCAGCTCAGTAGACTCCAGCAGCCTCACTCCAGTATGAGATGTCTTTCTTGTACTGGGGAGCCCCAAATGGGACGTGGTGTGCAGAGTCGGGGGCGGGGGGTAGAGTCGCTTCACCAGCCCATCCCTGCACTCCTGCTGACCCAGCCTGGGACACACTGGCGACCCTCACCTCACAGGACTGCAGCTGCCGGCATCTCTGCCAGAGCCCAGTGGTGGCCCGAATGCTGCGGCAGCACAGGCAGAGAGAACCCTTGGCATCTCAGCCCCATGCCGGCCTTGCCTGCGACCTTGAGCCACGTCAGCAGCGCCAGGCACAGGGCTGCACAGCACTGCCCATGGGGGCAGGCATCCCAGGGCTCAGCCCCACACCCCGGCCAGCCAGACCCCAGCTCCACGCCAGCAGCCAGCAGCAGGGCAGCATCTGGCTGGCAAGACAGTGGGGTGCTCTGCGGCATGGGGCCAGCCATGCCCCTCCCCAGCAGCTGCTTGGGGCGTGAAGGCCAGAGCACTGGGTGTCCCTCCTTATCCTCCATTATCTTCCAGACAAACCCAAACTGGGTCGTGAGTCCCTGACACGCTCACACACTTGGCAAGCCAAGGCTGCAACATGCTGCTGGCGTGAGGATCTCCCCATAGGGCCCCCTCAGGCTGGCATGGGGTGGCCCCAGGGGTGCAGGTGACAACCCTGGCATGGGGCGGCCCCAGGTGCACCAGGAGTGCAGGGGACAGGAGCGCAGCGCAGTGTGGCAGAGCCCGCAGCAGGAGGGCTCTGTGGTTCCCAGTGGGGTGGCTGAAGGCTGGTTCCCCTGGGGCTGGGGCATACCCTAGCAAAGCCCTTCCTCAGTGCCGGCATGCCAGCCCTCATCCCCCCTGGAGAACACAGCCTGCAGGGTGGAAATGTCCTTCCACAGGGGCCACAGAGCCTAGAGGTGGCTCCGCCAGGTGACACAGCAGCTGGGAGACCTTTGCGACACCTCAGGCGATGCCACGGGTGGCGCACAGCAGCCATATCACAGCTGCAGAGTGGACTCTGCACTGTCTGTGGCGTTGGCCTCTGTCCGTGCTGTTAGGGAAATCCTGATAAGGTGAGATAAGGATCTACTGCTGAACCGTCTGCCAGCCCCTGGCTGCCCTGCAGCACTCCCAGGCTCACAGGGCGCTGCAAACCATCTGCCCTCACACACACACACACACGGTCATGCAGAACCCCAGCAGGGCAGAGCATCATCCCAGGCAAGGAAATAAACCCCAGGTTGGCTCTGGAAGCATGAGCTGTACCGGAGGAAGCGTGAGCTGCACCGGAGGAATCCTGGTGGCTCTTTCTGCTTCCTTCCTTCCCTTTCCAGCTCCTTTCTGGCTCCCCCTTGGTGGAAAGAGGTGAAGCTGGATCCCAGTGTACCACGTCTCTGGGGCAGGGCCAGCATCCCTGTGGGATGTAGCAGTAATGCAGCAGGATGGGGGTTCCCAGACCCACCAGCCACATTCCCCTGGGGCACAGGGGCCTGGGGGGGGGGGGGGGGGGGGGGGGCGCGGAATACAGGAGGTTCCCTCCGCACATCAGGAAACACCCTTGTACTGTGAAGTTCAAGCCCTAGCACAGGGTACCCAGGGAGGGTGCAGAGTCTCCATCCTTTGACACACTCAACACCCGGCCAGACACCATCCTGGCCTGTGAGGCCACTTCAGCAGGGGTCAGACAGGACAATGGCTCCATGGCCTGTACCCTGCCCAGCACCCACGTGCATGCAGACACCCCCCCATGCAGGTGTGTGCAGATGGACGGGCACGCAGGGGAACGGGCACCCGCGTGCGTACACACAGCCACCCCCGCCGAGCTGTACACGTGTGCACCGGGGGGGTGTGCAGACACCTACACACGCCTGCACGCACAGCCCCGTGCGCAGCCGGTGCCGGAGTGGGGGTTCTTGCACCGGCAGGCAGCTGGGGCTGCCCACGGAGCTGCACCTGGGGGCTGCCCCGGGGCGGCCGGGGAGGGGGCGGCATGAGCAGAGGGCGCATGGTACGGGGGTGTGCGGTGTCCCGGGACGGGGGGCGCACGGCCGGGGAGCGCAGTCTGACAGGGGCGTAGACGGGAGCGGGTGGTGCCCGGCAGCGGCGGGGCAGCCGGGGCGAGGGGTGCGCAGGAGGGGGGCACCTGGCGGGGGGCACCGACTGTACCCCGCCGGCCCCCCGGCGCTCCCCGGGGCGGGGCGGGGCGGGGCGGGGCGGGGCGGCCCAATCAGCGCGGGCTCCGCCGCCGGGCGGAGGCTTAAACTCGGGCGCAGCGGGGGGGAGGGTAGTGGGGCGCGCGGCGGCGCGGAATGTGGGCGCGTGCGGCGTTGGCCTGCGCGGCGCTGTGCGCGTGCGCGTGCGCCTGGCCCGGCGGTGCCGTGTGCGCGCGGCGGGCGGTGGGGGCGGGCGGCGCGCGCTACGTGGCCTTCTTGAGCGGCGGCGGCGGCGGCGGCCCCGGCCCGGCCGCGCTGGTGGAGAGTGCCTGGGGAGGGCGCGATCGCCTCCGCGCCTGCTGGGCCCGCCGCGACCCGCGCCTGGCCCGCGCCTTCCGCGCCGCCTGCGCCCGCCGCCCGCCCGCCGCCCCCGGCGCCGCGCTGCGGCGGGACCTGGCCGCGCTCTGGCGGCGCCGCGCCGCCTGCGCCGACCCCGCTTCGTCCGGAGGGCGCCGGCGGCGGCGGCGGGGCTGGACGCTGCCGGGCACGCTGTGGTGCGGTGCCGGCGACTCGGCGGGGAACGCCAGCGAGCTGGGTACGGGGGCGGGCGGGCGGGGGCGGCGGTCGCACGCAGTCCACCCTCCCGGCGGTGCTCACCGGCTGCTTCCCGCAGGTGTCTTCCGTGGCCCCGACCGGTGCTGCCGGGAGCACGACCAGTGCTCGGCGCAGATCACCGCACTGCAGTTCAACTACGGCATCCGCAACTACCGCCTGCACACCGTCTCCCACTGCGACTGCGACGCCAGGTGCGCCGGGCCGGGAGGGGGGCACACCGGGAGACGCGGCGGGGGGGGGGACACACACGCATAACGGGGGGGCCGCAGGGCCTCTCACTGCCCCCGTCTGCCCCGCAGGTTCCGGCAGTGCCTGCTGGCCCTCAACGACACCATCTCCAACATCATCGGCGTCACCTTCTTCAACCTGCTGGAGGTGCCGTGCTTCGTGCTGGAGGAGAGTGAGGAGTGTGTCCAGTGGCACTGGTGGGGAGGGTAAGAATCCCGGGAGCGCCCCCTGCCGCTGGATGCATCTGCTGCTGTGGCGCCCGGTGTGCCCTGCCGGTCCTGCAGGCTGCAGGGAGGCATGACTATGGCTGGTGTGCAGCGCCTCATGGCACATGGTGTCCCCAGGTGTGAGCGTTATGGTGTAGTACCCCTGGCCAGGATGGTGCAGCAGAATCAGTACCACTACAGCCTGCCCACAGAGGAGACAAGCAGCCCTGTTGTGCAGCCCCTGGGCAAGGGAAGGAAGCCCTCTAGAGCAGGGCGCAAGCAGCTCCGACAAGGACTGGGGCAAAACCCCAGGCGCCACCAGGCACAGAGACCTGAGACAGCCCAGCAGCCACGGGGCCCAGGTACCTTGTCTCCTGCATCTGCCAGGGACAAGGCTGAGCCCACAACCAGACACCCAGCAGCACAGCGGGGGCTGGAGCCTGGCCCCCCAACAGCAATGACCATGTTGGAACAGGACCTTGCTGGAGGAGAGCGACTGCTGGGAAGAGCACAGCATGGGGCTAAGGGCTCAGCGCACCCTGCCTGCATGGCCTGCGCTCAGGATGGCAGCATTGGATCCAGCCCAGCTGCAGAGTGCTGCAGAGCCACCCCTGTGCCTGCCGTGGAGAGGCACAGGCAGCCCGGTGAGTCGGTGCAGGGGCCAATCGGTGCTGGCCCTGCCCCGGCCCAGCATTGCTGCTGGGGTGTCCTGAGGCCTCAGCCCACTGGGGTTGTGTGCTGGCTGTGCCCCTCACTGCCCCACTGTCCTCAGGCCCGCGCAGGGTGTGCAGGTGCTACAAGCACCTGGACAAGTGTGAGCACCAGATTGCACCCCATGAGGCGAAGTACGAGCTGCTCAACATGGGCACCCAGACACTCTTCCACTGCAACTGCACTCACAGGTGTGTGTCCAGGCGGAAAAGGTAGGGATTTTCCCACCACTGTAGGGCACTGTGCACAGGTAGTTTGGGGTCAGATGAGGTGGGACCCAGCAGGGTGCTGACCACTGCCCTCCTATGCCCATAGGCTGGCACGGTTCCTGCGCAGGGCAAGGGACCTTGGCAGTGTGGAGGTGGCTGTCCTGGCTGACCACATCGCCATGGACTGCTTTGTTCTGGAGCCATCTGCTGACTGCAGCGCAGGCGAGGGACCACAGCACAAGTAAGTGCAGAGGGTCAAGGAAACGTGGCCTGTGTGGGGCTTCCTACCCTGTGTGGGCAGGAGGGATGCCCTGGTGGGGCTGGGTGCTGTTCTGCAGGCTTTGCATGAAGCTGGCATTGCAAGCCTTATCCCCTGCTCTGCTGTGTCATGAGCAGTGCTGGGGTGGAAGGCAGTGGATGTCAGCGCTGCAGTGTTGTACTGATGCTCACAGCTTTGCTTCTCTGGCAGCTGTATTACAGCGACCCGGGCTGTACTAGTGCCTGCACGGCATCTCAAAAAGACCCTGAAGCGCTGGGGTCCTCTGCATGTGACCTCTAAGGCTGAGCATCCAGACTGGAAGACACAGGACAGCAGTGGCACCCTCTATGAGCGATGCCTGCAGCTGGCCTTGGAGCAGAAGCCAGGTGCTGGGCACCATGCAGTGCCCCGATGATGCCTGAGAAGCACTGCTTTGCATGGGGAAGACATGCTGTGCAACAGCCACGGAGTGGAGCTGCTTGATTTCTGGTCCTTGAGACAAAGGATGGCACTAAGCATGGCTGCTGGCATGACTGCATGGAGCTGGGGCAGACAGAGGGACGGAGAAGCCTCTCAAGGAGCTGTGGCTGCAGAGCGGGGGGGGGCATGGCTGCTATCCATGAGCACCAAAGCAAGGGAAAAGGAACAGGCAGGCTTGGGAAAGGGGAAACACCATCTTCCTTCCCTGTTGTGCCGAGAGGGGATGGCAGGGCCCCCCCATGCCTGGATTTGGGCAGAGCCCTGTGATGTGGTCCTGGCCCCCTCCCCCTAGTGTAGGGGGATCTGTACTGGCTCCCAGCCCTAGAGCAAGGTAGGGGCAGCAGCCAGGGGCCGGCCCATGCAGCAGCAGATGAATAAAGGGTGGTCTGAGCATGGTGTGTGGTGCTGCGGCTGAGCCTGCTGCCCCCTGTTCACACTGGCCCCTACCTCGGGGGCTGTTCCTGCCGCCCCCCTGCAGTAAGCACAGTGCAGCTGGGGTGGGCCAGGATGGTTTATTTTGTCACTTGCACTACATCCAAGGCTGAGGCACAGTGGAGGCAACAGGGAAGGAGCAAGCTTCAATCTCAGGGGTACCCTGGGGTGGCCCTCGCTCTGCCTATCACCCTTGCCACCAGAGCCCTGCCCTGGCCTCCTGTCCCACCTTGAGTGCAAGGCCAGCACTTCTCCCATAGCACTGAAGGACCTTACACTTTGAATTCCATAAGGGGCTTCCCCCCAACCCCACTAGACCAGCCCTGTCCTCCCTCCCAGCGCCAGGGCAGCAGCTCTGACTGAGGGAAGGGGGGGAGGCCCCTACCTGCCAGGCACACAACAGGGGTGAAGAGTCACTGCAATAAATAAGGGAGGGGTGTCTCAGCAGGAAAGTGGCAGAGGAAAGCACACAGCAAGGGTGCTACAGGGAGGAAGGAAGGGGGCCACTGCATCAGCGGCCCATGGCATAGCTATGGCTGTCCAGCTCCTGAGGGCTGCTCCCCTCCTTTGGGGAGGTGCTGCAGCCTGGGGGGGCTGGTGGGGCTCATCCTCCGACAGGGGTAACCCTGGTCTGCACTCTCCCTCCGCCAGCCCATGGCCTGGTCAATCATCTCCAGGCGGAGTGCAGGCAGCAGGCCCAGGTTCCTGGGGTCAGCCCGGGCCAGGGGGTTGTCAGCAGAGACACGCCGGGGGGCACCCCGCTCCCACACAGTCTGATAGAAGGAGCCGCCCTCCTGGCTGGCAGCTGCCCGCCCTGGCTCCTTGGCTTTGGCTCCACAGCACCCTGGCTCCTCCTGGGACAGGTGGATGGTGGGGATCTCCCCAGGGAGGCCTCGGCGGCTCTGGGGTGAAGGGCTGCGGCTCGTACCCCTGTCCCGGCTCGACGGCCGCAGGATGAGGCCCTGGAACTTGGCCAGGCTGGGGCTTCGGCTCCGGTGCCGTTTCATCTTGCCAGGGCTGGGACTACGGGATTTGGGGGCCAGCAGGACAAGTGTGCTGTCATCCTCGTCTTCTGAGCTGCTGCCTGAGCTGTCCGTGGGGCTGCTGCCCTCCTCTGACCTAGGCAGGGAGATCTGCACCCCTGCATCAGCACTGCTGGCTGATCCTCACAGGGGACTGTGGGGCACCCCAAGCACCCATACACACATTCCCCCCTGCCTCCCTCAGCCCCTCAACCCAGGCCTTTTGGCCATGCTGACCTGGAAGGGCTCAGTCACACCAGCGATGCTGCTGGAGGTGTTGCTGTAGTATCCGAGGATGTACTCGCCCTTCCCCTTGGGCAGCGCCTCCTCTGAGAACATCACCTGCAGCCCAGAGAGAGCTGATGGGCACCAGGGCTGGGCACAGGGGTGCTTCCTTCCACCTCCAGCCCCAGCTGAGAGCAAAAAGCCCTGATGCCAGCACAGTGGGCCTGCCCAAGGCTCAGCACAAAGCAATAAGGAGCTACACTCTTGCCCCATCAGGGGCACAAATGGGCCATTGTCCCCCCACCATGGGGCACATGTGTCCAGTGAGATGGCAGGGCTGGCCCCAGCTCACCTGTGCACACAGTTGCTTTTCTAGGCAGCGCTCTCCATCGTCACTCCTGGCCCAGACATAGGACACATAGTCTTTAGGATGCCGAAAACCCACCTGTGTGCATGTACATGGAAGAACACAGGTGAATAGGAAAACATCAACCCTGCCCAGCACCATCAGCCACACCTGGCCTTTGCTCGCTTCTCAGCCCCCTCTCGTTGCACAGGGGCACCAAGAGCTACCTTGCATCCACCCCGCAGCACTCTGGCCCCCAGCCCCCGGGAGTGCCAGCTTTTGGACCCTGTGGGGGCCACAGAGCAAGAGGAAGAGGGAACTGCTGTATCTGAGCCTCCTAAAGCAGGGCCAAATCCTGCTGCTAACTGCCAGGGCCTCCCAGGGGAAGGGAGAGCACAGGTCCATGCCATACACTTGTGTCCACTGGTGAGGGGGAGTGGCTCAGAAGGGACGGACCCTGCAGTGCTGTGCAGTGCTCCCCACTCCCTCCAGCCCCAGCAGCCCCCACGCCCCTACCCGGTAGAGTCCTATCCAGTCCCAGGAGCTCCGGTGGAAGCCAGCAGCCATCTTGTACCTGACAACCGCTTGCTCAGGCCTGCTCCACTCGTCAGCCACATAAACCTCAACTGGGGGCTTGTCTGCCTTGGAAGCAAACTGTGAGAGAGGTACATAGTGAGCAAAGGCATGCCAAAGAAAGCTGCCCCTGCTGCCCAGGGTACCCGTTTAGGGCTGGGCCCTCATGCATACACCAACAGCAGCCCCCAGCCACAGCAGCAAGACAGCCAAGCTTATCAAACAAAAATAAAATAAGCCCCGCACGCACTAGCTGAGCAGCTCACCCCTGTAGCTCCTGCCTGTGTGCCCACTGGCCCTGGACAGTGCTCACCTGCACTGCAAAGATGGCAGCTACCGGCTTGTGGTCGCTGACGGTGTACTCCATGTGGCTGCAGTAGCAGAGCTGGCTCACCGACAGGATGCCTTGGCTGGGCCGGCACCCGCCCCCACCAAGCCCGACACTGGGAGATTTGATCTTCCAGAGGATGCGGTCAGTCCAGGCAGGTTTTCGCTTCTTGGAACTGCAGGGCACAGAGGGGCATCTCTTGCCTGGCAGGGGGCAGTGGGCTCCACCCCAAACTGCCTCCCCCCAGCACTATGGCACACGCGAGCAGGGGATGCAGCTCATCTCGGCACACAGTTCAGTGTGGCTGCAGGGACAGACCTGCGCTGACACCAACACGACAGTTGTGTTCCAGCCTGCCTGTACCTGCCCCAGCATGGCTCCATTTACACCAGCATCAGCCCCTGCCCTGCTCGCACCAGCCCTTGCCCTGACTCTGAGGCCCACCACTCTTGCATCCCTCAGACCACGAAGGGCCACTCCCAGGCCCAGCACACGCTTGAGCTCTGCTCTCCTACCTGCTGTCGTACTTGTTGGTGCCCACGTCAAACTTGAAGGTGGGTGGGAAATTCAGGGGTCCCTCCTGAAAGCCACTGAGGACAGGCCATGTGCTCTTGGCAATGTTCAGCTGTGGGAAGGAGAGCAGGTCGGGGAGCACACCAGACCCCATGGCCAGGCCCCTCTGCAAGCCCCTGACACCTCTCCGCCCCCAGCGCAGTCATCCCTGACCCATTGCTGCCAGCCCCCCACAGTTCTCAGGGTTTGTCTATGCCAAGTAAGCAGTGAGTCCATAGACCCAATGCCCCCAGCTCCTCCTAGCGCACTGATGAAGGAAGTGTGTGCCCAGCTCCCACGGAGACCATCCTGGGCCTGTGCTGCCCCTCCCCCACAGAGCCAGGGCCCTTTGTGCCCTACAGGCAGCAAGGGGACATGCCCTGTCCCACAGCTGCAAGCGCAGTTTTGGCAAGAGCCAAATGCCACTCAGGATCTGGACAAGGCTTGGCAGCACGCCCATCCCTCTCACCTGGTCCTTCTCCCAGAGCTGGCTCAGGATGTTGCTGTCGATGGCATACTTCACAAAGCGGATGTCGAGGCTCTCGATGCGGAAGTTGAGATCCCCAAACCAGAACACAAGGCTGTGGGTGGGAGGAAGGGCGACGGGATGGAAGGGCCAAGGCTACCAGAGTCAGGCAGCACAGCAGGGGGAAAAAGTCCTCAGCCTGTGGGCAGCCTCAGCCTGCAGCACTCTCAGGAGCGCCAGTGAAGGTCAGCACTCGGCCAACAGCCTGGCCAGCTGCCAGCCCTGCCAGGATTCCTCAGGTAGGACCAAGCACCATTAACCAAACGGGCCTGACTTCCCTTGGCAGAAATTGAGGGTGGAAACTTCCACCCTAAGGCACCTACTGGAGTCAGACCGCACAGCCGAGACACCAGGGCAGAGCTGGGCCCTCCACCTCACCACTCCCAAATCCCAACAGCACCGGTATGGCAGGAGCTGCACCAGGCCTGGATGTGCCCCAGGGGAGACCAAGGACCCCTCTTAACACCTACCCCGTTGTGCTGGGTCCCCACTGGGCCACAGGACAGTCTTGCGGCTCTGCAGACAAGACCCCATCTCCAAGCTGTGCTGGGATTCTGGGGACAGACCCCAGACCCTATCTGGAGGTGGTACAGGATGGGGGCTGGCATTAGAGCCCTGGCCCAGATTGGGGAGCAAAGTGGTGGGGTACGCACTCATGGTCCAGGATGCCGCTGGCGACACGCCCCTCAAACTGCTGCATGTGCAGTATGGTGGTAAAGTCCTCCTTGCGCTGCTCCGCCTTCTCCAGGTGTGCTGGCAGGTGGCAGTTCAGGAAGCAGACCATGTGGCCAAAGATGGAGAGACGAACGCTCACCCCACCCTTGTTGCCCTGCACCGAGAGAATCCCATGACTCCTCAGGAAGCCAGCCCCTTGCCACCCTGCCTGGGACCACACTCACCCAGTAGCCTCCCAGCCCCGTCCTCGTGCAGTCTGTCTGGATGTCCTGCAGGAAGGGGAGGTGGTAGTACTTGGCAAATACCAGTAGGATCACACCTTGCATCCGCACTGTACTGACCTGGGATGAGAGCAGGGGCTGAAGCAGGACAGTAGCCACAGCAGAGCCCATAGGTACAGGGACAGCTTCTCCCACCTCCAGGCCACAGGGGCAGCACCTCCATGCTTTGCATGACCCTCATCTTGCAGATGACTAAACAACACATTTAGTTGTGCTGATCTATGCACACCCTCCTGAATACTGACAACTGAGATAAGCCCAGCAATGCTAAGGCTGATATACACTCTGGGGCAAGTGCCCTGGGATCTGCAGGCTGCTGCCAGCAGCACAGAAGTGTTCCCACATTCACCTCCTCACCCTAGTGCAATGCAGCAGGCAACAAGAAGTGTCCCCAAAGCACCACAAGGGAAGCACAGGAAAGGGAGCAGGGTGGCACAGGCTAGATGGCACACTGGCGAGATGCACCACTAGCCCTTGGGTCAGGCCCCACACACTGCTTGGATGGCTGCAGGCTGTCCCTCCAGCAGTCTGTCCCTCCAGCCGTCTCTCCCACCACATCTCCTCCCTCTGTCCCTGCAGTCCAACTCTCCCTCCCCATGGTTCACCTGCCTGGGAGGCAGAGAAGGAACACCAGCTGTCCAGCCCCTTTGGGACCTCCTTACCAGGACAAAGTGGAAAGGGCTCAGCACATCCATGAAGAGCTCACTCCACTGATCTGTGAAGAGGGCATCCTTCAGACGCTTGTTTATCTTAGAGTTCACCTCTTGCAGCCTGGGAGGAAACGGACAGGTCCCTCAGCCACACCAGGGAAGTGTCTGGGTCCCAGCTAGCAGGAGCTCCTTGGGAGAGGTGCCAAAGCACAGTGCTGGGGAGCAGGGCCAGGGTGGGAACAGCAGTTCAAGGGAGGACCCTGGGTTTAGAGCACAAACCAGCCATATCGTTGCTCCAGCAATACTGGGCCATGTGCTAGCAGAAGGCACAAGTGGCCCTGAACACACAAGGCCTTGGCCCTTTTTAAAGCAGGAGCAGTTCAGCTGCACAGGGCTGGGCAGCCCTCTGAAGCCTATCTCTCAGTGCAAGAGGGGCTTACAGGACATGTCAGCTGCACTGGTCTCTACAGAGAGGCCAAGTCTCACCCATACTTCAGCTCAGGATGTCCAGATGCATCCTAGCCACCAACCTCAGAGCAGCAGCAAACAGAAGGTTAATAGTGCTCCTCCTGGCTCATCGATTAGTGAAGAGAGGGAAGGATAATGTCTGCAGAGAACAGCAGAATCAGGAAATGCCTTGCCCAAAAATATCAAGTGCTCAGGGCACAAAGATGTGGGTTAGAGGAAGGATGTAGGTAGGCAGAGATGCCCTGGAGGTGGGAAGCAGCAGGACACACTGCCCCAGCCAGGACACGGTCCCAGCCAGGACACAGTCCCAGCAAGGCCCTTGATGTCAGCTACACCCCCTGCCCCATCCATTCAGGCTTGGCTCTACACCTCCGCAGCCCCACACGGTCTCATCCTGCTGGTCCACAAGGCTGAGCGGACCAGGAGACTGGCTCCAACACAGCACTGGTATTTCCAGCAGCCTCAGCCTTACACCTCTCCCTCCCCGGGGAGACAAGCACTTGGGGGAGTCCCCAGGAGCATCCTGGAGGTAGATCCAGCTCCTCCACCCACCCACGGGCAAAGGCTGCTTCTCGCTCCCCATACAGAGGCAGCATGTCCCTGGTCTTAGCAGGAATCCACATACACCACAGCAAACCTCGAGGGACCAGCTTGCCCTTAGACTCTGGCAGAGCTTGCCTTGCCAGCCACACCAATAAAGCCTTACCACACCGACACAGCTCTGCCTTGCCAGCAGTTAAGCGTTGCCAGGGGCACAGAGCCAACCCAGCTGTGAGAAAACAGCGGATTTGTGCCCTTGAGGCCTGCATACCATGGGCAAAAGCTGAGATGAGGAAAAGGCTCCTGGAGGATTCCATCAGGCGAGTTAAATGCTTGTACAGACCTGATGCCAGGACTACCAGGGCTCACGGCAAGAGCAGCGCTCGCTGAGGCCCAGTTCTGCACAGCATAGCCAGCTACAGGCTCTTCAAGAGCTCAGGGCTACTCAGGATTCAAGGGTTTCAGTTCCTCTTAGCACTCCCATTTTACTAGGAGCTGATTCACCATCACCTTTCCTGATATTTTCTCGCTTGCGATGCACACCCCTCCCTGCTCACCATGCCCTGGGGGAGGCTGGGGCTGCAGCTCTTCCATTCCCCACCCCTCATAGCTATGGGGATCCCCAAAAAGGGACATGGTGGGGCAGGGGAGGAGGCCCTGCTCCTCACCCTCTTACCCAATGGCGATCACATCCGCATCATTTGTCTCGCCTGTGTTGAGGTGCAGCAGGGACGTCACATCATTCGGGGGCATGGCTGTGCCCACATTCCAGGTGACCACTGTGATGCTTGGAAGGACAAAGGAAGAACAGGCTAACACTGGGGCTCAGAGGTCCTTCCCACCCCCCACCAAACAGAACTGGCCACAGCTGAAGCTCAGCTAAGGCACGTACACCAGGTCGGTCTTTAACTCCTGTGCAAGGGAAATGGGTCCTTGCCTCCGAATTCCCCCAGGGTCTGCACCTCCACGCATGGCAAGCCCCCATGTAATCGAAGCCCTGGGGAAATTCTAGAAACCAGCACAGAGAGCCCTCATTTTCGTCACCACCAACTGACACAGGCAGGCTGGCACACCAGACACACTGCAAGACAGGGTGTCCCCGTAAAACCTGCTTCCTCTCCTTTCCCCAGGAATCACACATCCCTCAGGCTCCTGGGGAAGAGGATCCAGATCTCAGCCCCCACATTCTGCCCCAGAGCACAGCCAGTCCTAAAGGCCAGGGCATCACGTCACAGCAGCCCTGCGAGCCCCACAACAGTGTCCTTCACCAGTGCAAAGCCACTATTAGTCACAACACATTAATGCCATTACGCAGCATATGCCAGTGGCCCGCGGGCTCTTTCAGCGGTGCTAGGACGAGTCTCAGTCACAGGGGACACATTTCAGCAGCGAGGGAGAGTAGTGCCGCATCATTTCCAGAGCTCAGGGACAGCAGGGGCAGGTGGCACTGGCTCCACAGCCTGTGCCTCTAACGTGCTACCCCACACAGCACCCACTCCCCTGAACGCTGCCTGTGTGGACGGGGGGCACTGGGCATCCTTCCCCCCGGTGAACCCCGCTGCCCCCCTCACCCCAAATCTCCTCCAGCTGAACACCATCCACCGCTGGAAGAAAGGGGCAACCCCAGCCCACAAAAGGCTTCGCTCCTTGCTTCGGCCCAGCATCGCTGCCCCCTGCTCTCCCCCACAGCAACACCACTCACCGGAACGAGCTGTCCTCCGGGGCCCTTCCCGAGCAGCCAAGGAGTGCGTCGCAGGAGTCGCTGGAGCTCGGTAGGGCGAGGGACCTGCCAAAGAGGGGCAGCTCCTCTGGCTCCGGTTTGGAGAGGGCCACAGGCTTGGACAGCCCCCCGCGGCCGCCGCCGATGAACTCGCTGGAGACGGCTTTCGGCAGCCCGGAGGCCCTGGGCGAGGAGCCCGCCCAGGCCGAGATGTGGTCGCTGGACTCGGCCTTGGGGAGCATCTCCCTCCGCTCGGCGGGCAGCGGCTTCCCGGGTGCGGGGTGCTCCAGGGGATCGAGCTCGGGAAAGGCGGGCCGGCCCGGCGCCACCGGCGACGGCACCGTGGGGCGAACCGGCGGCGCCCCCGGGCTGGGGGGCAGCAGGGCCGGCAGCGGGAAGGCGTGGGGGGCACCGGCCCCCTCCGGCTGAGGCCGGCCGACCTCCAGCGGCAGGGGCTGGGCAGCCCGGCCAGGGACCCGCTCCGCGGGCCCGCCGCGCTGCGCCTCCCCGGGCCGCGGGCAGCCGTAGGGGAAGGGGTCGCAGGCGGCGTCCGGCCGGGAGCTCCTGCGGGCGCCCGGGACGCCGCCGCCGAGGAAAGCCGCCGCCGGGGCGCCGCCGTCGGGCTGGGGCCAGACCGAGCCCCCGGGGCCGCCGGGCGCCGGCCGCGCGGGGGAAGCGGCGGGCGCGGGGCACCGCGGGGGGGCCGGGCCGGGGCCCCGAGGCGGCGGCCGAGCCCTGGTCCGCGCTGCCGCGCCGGGCTGACTCCATGGGCGGGAGACCCCAGCGAGCGCCCCGGCCCCGGCGCCCCCGGCCCGGCCCGGCCCGGCCCGGCCGCCCTCACCTTGCGGCCCCGCCCGGCGGCACCGCACGCCCCGTGATGTCAGCGCCCGCCGCCACCTGCCCGGCGCCTTAAAGGCGCAGCAGCTGCACAAGCGCCGCCCCGCCCCGCCCTCCCCCGCGCGCACCTGCCACCGCACCGACCCTCCCACGTGACGGCTTCTGCCCCGCCTCCTCTGCTGCCCGTCCCCCGCCGGCCCCCGGCCCCCCCGCCGGCGCGAGGAGCGGGGCGCGCGCTCGCAGCGAGCACGGGGACGAGACTGCCCCTGCACGTGCACGAGTGTCCTCGCGCGTGCACATCTGCCGCGGTGCTGTGTACGTGCGTATGTGTGTGCCTGTGTGCACATCACACAATCACAGCACATTTTGGGTTGGAAGGGACCTTAAAGCCCATCTTGTCCCACCCCCTGCCCCGGGCAGGGACACCTCCCCCCAGCCCAGGGTGCTCCCAGCCCCGTCCAACCCGGCCTTGGACACCTCCAGGGATGGGGCAGCCACAGCTTCTCGGGGCAGCCTGCGCCAGGGGCTCACCGCCCGCACAGGGAAGAATTTCTTCCTAATATCTCACCTAAATCTGCCCTCTTCCAGTTTGAAGCCATTCCCACTCATCTCATCACTCCATGCTCCTGTAAAAAGTCCTCCCCAGCTCTCCTGGAGCCCCTTTAGGCACTGGAAGGGGCTCTGAGGTCTCCCGGGAGCCTTCTCCTCTCCAGGCTGAACCCCCCCTCTCCCCGCCTGTCCTCCCCGCAGAGGGGCTCAGCCCTCGCAGCATCTCCGTGGCCTCCCCTGGCCCCGCTCCAACAGCTCCGTGTCCTTCTGCTGTTGGGCCCCCCCAAGCTGGAGGCAGCGCTGCAGGGGGGGTCCCCAGAGCGCAGCAGAGGGGCACAGTCCCCCCTCGCCCGCTGGCCACGCTGCTGGGGATGCAGCCCAGAATGCGAGTGGCTTTCTGGGCCACAAGAGCACATTGCTGGCTCATTTTGAGCTTCTCACCCACCAACACCCCAAAGTCCTTCTTCTCAGGGGTCCTCTCCATCCCTTCATCTCTCAGCCTGTATTTGTGCATGGGATTGCCCCAACCCACATGCAAGACCTTGCCCTTGGCCTTGTTGAACTACAGGTGGTTTGCATGGGCCCACCTCTCAAGCCTGTCCAGGTCCCTCTGGATGGCATCCCTTCCCTCCAGCGTGTCAACTGCTCCACACAGCTTGATGTCATTGGCAAATTTGCTGAGTGTGCGCTCAATCCCACTGTCCATGTCACCAACAAAGGTGTTAAACAGCATGGGTCCCAATACCAACCCCTGAGGAACACCACTCATCACTGCTCACCACTTGGACATCGAGCCATTGACCACAACTCGTTGAGTGTGACCATCCAACCAACTGCTTATCCACCAAGCGGTCCATTGCTCAAATCTGTGTCTCTCCAGTTTAGGGACCAGGATGTCATGCGGGACAGTGTCAAACGCTTTGCACAAGTCCAGGTAGATTATGTCAGTCACTCTCCCCTTATCCACCAAAGCTGCAACATCATTGTAGAAGGCCACCAAATTTGTCAGGCGTGACTTGTCCATGGAGAAGCCATGCTGGGTGTCACTGAGCACCTCCTTATTTTTCATGTGCCTGAGCAGAGTTTCCAGGAGGAAACATATTCACAGGAGTTCCCCCTGGAAACATATTCGCATATGTGAATGTGTGTGTGTGTGCACGTGTGCGTGCATATGCACATGTGTGCTTGTATGCATTTGTGTGTGTGTGTGTGCATGTGCACATTTCTGCGTGCTCACCAGTGTGACTGCTGTGTCACTGCGCACCCATGGGTGTCTCTGCTCTGCTGTGGGTGCATTTGCAGCTGGCGGTCCACTGTGCTGTGCTCATGTGCCGCAGTGCTGGTGTGCTGACATGCAGCTGTTTGTACAGGCATGGGTGAAAGCGCTGTGTGAGTGCACATCAGATGCAGCCACACTTGTGTGTGCCTCAAGGAGCGAGGGGGACCTGGTAGCACAGGTCATGGAGAGGCCAGAGGTCCCAGACACCTCCTACACCTCAGTGCATACCAGCAAGACCAGTCTTCAGGAGCCCCAGAGCCTGGGGACGGCTGGAGCACAATGGGAAGAGGATCTTGCTGGAAGAGGACCTAGTCCATGGGCTCTGATGGGATGGACTCACGAGTGCTAAGGGAGTTGGTTCCTCTCACCATGAGTCCACGCTCAATAATCTGTGATTGATCATGGCAACTGGGAGAGGACTGGAGGAGAACAAATGTCATTCCTGTCTTCAGGAAGGACACAAAGAATGACTCAGGGAACTAGCATCCAGTAAGCCTCATCTCCATTCCTGGGAAGGTGATGGAGCAGCTGGTCCTGGGAACCATTGCCAGGCACATGAACAACAAGGAAGTCATTGGGGGAACTTAGCATGGCTTCACCAAGGGGAAGTTCTGCTTGGCCAAGCTGACCACCCTCTGTGATGAAGTGACTGGCCTGGCAGATGCAGGGAGAGCAGTGGACATTGTCTACCTGGACTTCAGGAAGGCCTTTGACACCATCTCCCATCAGATCCTCCTAGAGAAGATGCTGCTGTACGGGCTGGATGAACGGATGTTGAGGTGGATTGAAAACTGGCTGAATGGCTGGATCTAGAGGGCGGCGGTCAGTGGCACAAGGTCTAGTTGGAGGCCAGTAACTGGCACAAGGTCTAGTTGGAGGCCAGTAACTGGCACAAGGTCTAGTTGGAGGCCAGTAACTGGCGGTGTGCCCCAGAGGTCAATACTGGGTCCAGTCCTGTTTAATATCTTCATTACTGACCTGGATGATGGGACAGAGTGCACCCTCAGCAAGCTTGCAGATGACACAAAACTGGGAGGGGTGGCTGATGCATCAGAGGGTTGTGCATCCATCCAGAGGGACCCAGACAGTCTGGAGAAATGGGCCAACAGGAACCTTATGAAGTTCAACCAGGACAAGTGCAAAGTCCTGCCCCTGGGGAGGAATAACCCCAGGCACCAGAACATGCTGGGGACCACCTGCAAAAGCAGCTCTGCAGAAAAGGCCCTGGGTTTCCCGGTGGACATCAAATTGGCCAGAAGTTCAGTGTGGCCCCAAGGGGGGCAAGGCAGATGGATGGTGTCCTGGGCTGCATCAGAAGTGTCAGCAGGTCCTGTCCAGGATTTTCCCAGTGCCTGCTGGCGATGTGACCGTCACCCTGGGAGCTCCATACTGGGGTTGTATATATTGTATATTTCATTATTTTCTTACTGATATGATTATACTTTCCTTCTATTATTAATATTTCATTAAAGCAGCTTTAGTTTTCTTTTCAACCTGTAAGTCCCTCTCCCTTTTTCCTTCTCCCTTCTCTTCGGGGAGGGGACAGAGGTTGAAGACCACCTCGGTGGTTGCTCCAGCGCCAGCCGGGGGGTGGGTGCGGGGAGTGGTGCTGCGGGCTGGGTGCGCGTTCACAGCATGATGGGTACGTGTGGGGGTGCACAGGTGCAGGGCTGAGTTCAAAGTGTGCGGGGGTGTGAGTGTGCAAGGGGGTGTGAGTGCAAGGGGGGGGTGAGTGCACAGTGTGTGGGGGGTGCACATGCACCGCATGTGTGAGTGCACGGGGGTGAGTGAGTGTGCAAGGTGTGTATGTGTGCATGCACAGGGTGTGTGAGTGCACGGTATGTGTCAGCACGCAAGGTTGTGTGTGAGTGCATGTCTGTGTGTGAGCACAGGGTGCGCATGCATGATGTGTGCGCAAAAGTGCACGCGGTGTACAGTATGTGTGAGTACGGGGGGTGGGGTGAGTGTGAGTGCATGGTGGGTGTGCATGTCAGTGTGTGTGTCAGAGTGTCTGTGTGTCATTGTGTGTGCGTATCAGTGTGTGTGTGTTCCACTGCATGCCGGTGTATGTCACGGTGTGTCTGTGTGAGTGCATGGGGGGTGTGTGTGTGTACATCTGTGTGTGTCACCGTGTGCATGAGTGCACGGGGGGTGTGTGTGTGTACATCTGTGTGTGTCACCGTGTGCATGAGTGCACGGGGGGGGTGTGTGTGTACATCTGTGTGTGTCACCGTGTGCATGAGTGCACGGGGGGGGGTGTGTGTGTACATCTGTGTGTGTCACCGTGTGCATGAGTGCACGGGGGGGGTGTGTGTGTGTACATCTGTGTGTGTCACCGTGTGCATGAGTGCACGGGAGGGGTGTGTGTGTGTACATCTGTGTGTGTCACCGTGTGCAGGAGTGCACGGGGGTGTGTGTGTGTACATCTGTGTGTGTCACCGTGTGCAGGAGTGCACGGGGGGTGTGTGTGTGTACATCTGTGTGTGTCACCGTGTGCAGGAGTGCACGGGGGGGGTGTGTGTGTACATCTGTGTGTGTCACCGTGTGCATGAGTGCACGGGGGGGGTGTGTGTGTACATCTGTGTGTGTCACCGTGTGCATGAGTGCACGGGGGGTGTGTGTGTGTACATCTGTGTGTGTCACCGTGTGCAGGAGTGCACGGGGGGGGGTGTGTGTGTACATCTGTGTGTGTCACCGTGTGCATGAGTGCACGGGGGGTGTGTGTGTGTACATCTGTGTGTGTCACCGTGTGCAGGAGTGCACGGGGGTGTGTGTGTACATCTGTGTGTGTCACCGTGTGCAGGAGTGCACGGGGTGTGTGTGTGTGTACATCTGTGTGTGTCACCGTGTGCATGAGTGCACGGGGTGTGTGTGTGTGTACATCTGTGTGTGTCACCGTGTGCAGGAGTGCACGGGGTGTGTGTGTGTACATCTGTGTGTGTCACCGTGTGCATGAGTGCACGGGGGGGGTGTGTGTGTACATCTGTGTGTGTCACCGTGTGCAGGAGTGCACGGGGGTGTGTGTGTACATCTGTGTGTGTCACCGTGTGCAGGAGTGCACGGGGTGTGTGTGTGTGTACATCTGTGTGTGTCACCGTGTGCATGAGTGCACGGGGTGTGTGTGTGTGTACATCTGTGTGTGTCACCGTGTGCAGGAGTGCACGGGGTGGGGGGGTGTGTACATCTGTGTGTGTCACCGTGTGCATGAGTGCACGGGGGGTGTGTGTGTGTACATCTGTGTGTGTCACCGTGTGCAGGAGTGCGAGTGTGGGTGCGTGTGTCGGGGTGTGTGTCACTCTGTGTGTGAGTGTGAGTGCACGGGGGGTGTCACTGTGTGCGTGTGTGAGTGTGTCAGCGCCTGTGTGTGTCAGTGTGTGTATGTCCCCGTCTCCCCGCTGTGCGTCCCCCGCGCTCGTGCTGCGACCGGTGGCCGTGGGCGTGCGCGTGCCCGCCGGGGCGGGGCCCCTCGCGCGCGCGGCCCGTGACGTGGCGGTGGGATGCTGCGGGCGCTGCCGCTGTCGCTGTCGTTGCTGGCGGCGGCGCTGGCGGCGGGGGGCGGCCCGGGACCCCCCCGGCGCCGCGGGGCCGAGCTGCGGGACCTGGCCCGGGGCAAGGTGGAGGTGAGCGCGGGGGCGCGGGGACGGCGGGGACGGCGGGGGCGCCCTCGGGGCTGACGGGGTGTCCCTCCCGCAGAGCTGCGGCGGGTGACGGCTGAACCGCCTGAGGGAGGTAGGTGCCGCGGGCCGGGCCGGGCCGGGCGGGGGCCGGGGCCGCCCCGCCGCTGAGCCAGGCCGGGCCGCCCGCTCTGCCCGCAGGTGAAAGACTTCGTCACCCAGGACGTCCCCCTCTAGTACCCGCCGGCCGCCCCGGCAGCCCTGCGCGGCGAGGAGCGCTCGGCGGGACGGGACGTGGAATGGGAGGGGATGGGGGCGGGACGGGGCGGGACGGGACGGGGGTGGGATCGGATGGGATGGGACGGAATGGGATGGGGATGGGATGGAGGACAGGACGGGATAGGGGTGGGGCAGGACGGGACGGGATGGGATGGAGGACACGACGGGGGTGGGATGGGGGCGGGACGGGATGGGACAGGACGGGACAGGACTGCACGGGTCGGGGTGGAGGACGGGACAGGATGCAACGGAGGACGGGGTGAGGCAGGATGAGGAATGGGAGGGGATGGGATGGAGGATGGGATTGGATGAGGGGTGGAGGACAGGGTGGTTGCGGGATGGGATGTGTTGAAGGACAAGCTGGTGGATGAGATGGGATGGGACAGGATGGAATGGGATGCACTGGAGGATGGGATGGGATGGGGGACAGAAGGGGATCGGATGGGATGGGATGGGGGATGGAATGGGATGGGGGGGGCTACATGGGCCTGCCCAGCACTGTCCACTCCTTAACACACCACCCAGCCATAACCTGGAGATGAAGCACCTGCCCGGCGCTGACCCTGAGCTCGTGCTCCTCAGCCACCGATACGAGGAGCTGGAGGTGAGGAGGCAGCACGGCACCCACTGCTGCAGCAGGATCTGGGGTGGTTGGTGTCCCACAGACACTAGTCTGCAATCCCTGTCTGCATGCAGAGAATCCCCCTGAGCGACATGACCCGGGAAGAGATCAACCAGCTGGTGCAGGAGCTGGGCTTCTACCACAAGGAGACCCCTGATGCCCCTGTGCCTGAGGAGTTCCGGTTTGCCCCTGCCAGGCCTCTGCCGACCCTGCCACCCCCCAAAGCTCCTGCTGCTGTCAGCAAGAGCCCACCTGAACGTGAAGAGGGAGAACACCCAGACCTCTAGCAAGGGGAGCTGCGCTCAGGATAGGGTCCTGCAGCCAGTCCCCACTGTGCAGGGATGAGGGCGTTACAGCAGCTGGGCATGGTGGCAAAGTTGCCCCTACTCTTTCTTGGCACTGCATAGTCTCTGCCCTGAGTGGCTCCAGCCTTGAGCAGGGGCTCCCTGAGCATTGCAGACATCCCAGGGGGCCTGTGTGCCTGTTGCTGCTCTCCCTCCCCTGCAGCCTGGCATCCCTGGCCGGTCCAGAAGAGCAGCGTTCTTTGTGCTCCTCGCTACGCCCCAAGGCTTAGCTGACTCCTGGTGCTGGGTAGTGGTATCCTACCTGTGTGGGACAGGATG
Source organism: Pluvialis apricaria (assembly GCA_017639485.1). Classification (NCBI taxonomy): domain Eukaryota; kingdom Metazoa; phylum Chordata; class Aves; order Charadriiformes; family Charadriidae; genus Pluvialis; species Pluvialis apricaria. The sequence goes on from CM030022.1 coordinate 17,070,695, forward strand.
AAACCCTCAGCAGAAAGCCCAAGGTGCTGAGGGTAGATGTGCTGTGTCCTGGAGGTGGGAGAGCTGCCCCCCGGGGGCTATGGCTTTTCACCCCAGCAGGGTTGTCTCGTATGGAGCCCTCAGTAAAGCCCTTAAGTACAATCAGCTGCACTGTGTCGTTCTTCTAGGGAGGGCTCAGTGGGATGCATCCCGCACTCCTCTGTACTAGGTGCCAGGAGGACCTGGGTGTCCCAGAGCTGCTCGCAGAGGTGGGAGGGGATGGCAGGTTCACCCTAAGCGCACAACCACCACTGGTGAGCTGACAAACTGTACCCTGGGCTGGCGGCGCTGTTCTGCGCTACCCCCGCCTCAGCGTGATGGATGGATAGACGGATGGGTGGGACATCACGGCTTGGGCTGAGCTGCCCTTATAGGGGTGCAGGGGGACGGGTGCAAGCCCACAGGTGGGTCCTGCAGTGCTGAGCCGCAGCCGAATGGCCGTGCTGGCCCGGCGGGGATATCTGGCCCTTGGCTGAGGAAGGCAGCAGGGCACAGCTGCACCATCTGCAGACCTGGCTCTGCACAGCTTTGGTGGCAGCATGGGGTCTTCTCCCCATGCCAGGCCTGGGGGCGGTGGAGGGCAGCAAACCGACACCTCTTGGCCAGGGTAGGATGCTGATGGTGCCCTTCAGGTCTGGGCATTGGCCCTGAGCAGGAGGAGCAGCGTGTGTGTCCCGTGTCTACCCTCAGGCTGGGTGAGCAGTGGGCCCGCAGGCAGAGGGGCTGGCTGCCAGCACTTCCCTGGGCCCTGCAGCACACGCTGCACTGGTTCCACAAAGCAGTGGTGCAGCCGGGGAAAAGGACCCAAGGCAGAGGCATCACCCTATAGAATAAACCTTTATTGTCTGGCTGGTGTTGGTACACATGTCAACGCGGGTGTAGAGACAGTGATGGAGGGGTAAGCGACGCTGAGCATGTGGTGCCCTGAGCTGGGGAGGAGAGCAGGGGCTGCCGTCCCAGCTCTCTCTTTGGGCCCCTCACTCCCCCGGGACCCCTCACCTCCCTGCCCACTCCCCAGCACACGGGTGCCGCAGCTTCCCCCCCCCCCCGGTGTGGAAGCACCTCAGGCTGCATGTGCGCAGTGGGAAGCAGGGTGTCAGCACGGGGGCTGTGCAGCTGTCCTCGGGGAGGTGGCACCAAGCAGGGTCTGCAGTGGGCAGAGGGGCTTCCTTGCAGGGGGCCAAGGAGAACCACTGACGGGCAGGGTGCCTGCAGGATGCACCACGACCCAGGCTGGGCTGCACAAACCTGCTCAACTGCCGACCCACGTCAGCCCTGGGCCCAAGGGCGCAGCCATGCCCGGGCCTCCCCAGGGACACAGGGGTGCTTCCCATGGGACAAACAACTCCTGGAGAAAAAATAACTTAACACACTGGAGCACGGGAGGCGAGCCAAGCTGGGGAGCATCCCCGGCAGCACCTGCCTGGCCCTGCCTGCGGGGTCAGACCACAGCTGGCCAGGGCAGAGGGAGCTCCAGTGAGGCAGAGGCATGGGGTCACCCCAGCGGCAGAGCTCCCCCATCCCCAGTGCCGGTCTGCTGGCTCCCCCAGACCCTCCTGGGGCAGGCAGCTCCCCTGTCTGCCGGCAGCCCTGAGGGCAGGGGGCAGCAGGGTGGTGAGCAGGGCAGGCTCTAGCACTCTTTCTGCCGCATGCGCAACTCGTGGCGACGCAGGTGGTTGTAGAGGGACTGCACGTAGGTGAAGACACACTTGGAATCTGGCTTCTTCCCCATAATCATCATGTCTTCCACCTCCACCAGGGGCACGCAGTCCACCAGCATCCTGCAGAGACACAGCCCTCAGCACGGCCCTGGTGGGGCTGTCCCACCATGGGGACTGGGATGGGGTCCTATGGCACCCAGGGCCTGCTTGGCACTGGGCACTGCTGCCCTCAGCCTCGCTCAACTCCTGCCCACCCTTCGGTACCCACGGTCCTGCCAGTCCACTGGGAAGAGCGCATGCTGCCTACACAGGGGGCTGCCTGCCTGCACCCCTTGCCATCCTGGTGCTGTCTGCCCCAGCTTTTGGTGCTAGCAGTCACCCCCTGCTCAGGCTGTGCCCACCCTCCTTCTCCTCCAGCGGATGCTGGTGCATTGTAGGGAGAGACCTGCCTTGCCCACACGTACCTGTGCTGTGCTCCCGCCCCAACATCCACCCCCCGGCTTGTCCAGGAACAGGCAAGGCGGTCTCAGTAACATGCTGCCGATCACTCCTGCCGCAAGCCCTGGCCCTGTTCCACTGCCTCCCATCAGCTGTGCCAGCCAAGTTCCCACCCTGGTCCCGGCCCAGAGCCCAGAGAGCTGCCTGCCCCAGGCACAGCACAGCACCACCAATGGGGTGGGTGCCATCCAGTTTCACCCAGGTCAGCAACGGCCTGTGTCCACAACCTCCCATCCCGGGCACCGGTGCCGTGCAGGGCCTTGCTCCAGTGGCTGCTAACCTTGGGGGGGGCTCTGGCAGAGCAGCCGTGGCTGTCCCCCCATCCCTGCAGCCTCTGGGCCCTGCTGCTGCCCCTTTGGGTGGGGTGGCAGCCCTGGCCTCACTGCCCACACCTCCCATGCAGCTGCCTGGGCTGCAGGTGCGCTCTCTCTCCCCAGGCTGGGGGTCCCTGGGCAGCTGGGGGTTGCAACAACCTTGAGGCAGCTGCCAGCATTGTTTGGGACAGGGGGGACTTGGCCACCTCCATCCTCTCGCCTTTCTGATGGGGGGTAGTGGATGGGGTGCAGAAGCAACCCTACCACTGCTGCCATCCCCTCAGCCCTGACCGGGTCCCTGCACCCCTTCCAGGCAGTGTGGCAGGTGCCAGCACCCGCCAGGGAAAAGATGGTGCCGGAGCACCAATAGTGGCCGATGGAGCCATGAATGCCCAGGGCACGGGCTGCACCAGAACCGAGGGGCTGCTTGGTGCAAACTGGCAGCCCCCACTGATGCCATGGCTAGCCCAGCTGCTCTGGCCCCAGGGCCACCCCCTGGCAGGGGCTCTGCCCCAATGACAGGGTGCACTGGGCAGCTCAGAGCGCAAGGAGGGCCTGCCACCCACCATCACAACAACCCGCCCACAAACCCCATCTCCCCAGGCTAGAGTAACCCCGCTGCATGCCTCAGCCCCCCCAGCACAGCCCACCCCAGCTCCCTAGGCTGGCACTGGGCACAGCCAAGGAGGGACTCCCAGCTGCTGCCACCCCCCCGGGGAGCAGCAGGGCCAAGGACAGCCACCAGGCCCAGGGCTGGGCTCTGCCGGGACGCTGCTCCTGCACCCCACCACCCCAGCTCTCCCACAGGGTCTCTGCTGCACTGGAGTCAATGGAGCCATGGAGGTGATGGGCTCCGAGCCCACAGCCTGGCCACCACTGGCCCCCACCTCATCATTCAGAGGAACCTTGGGAAATCCCCCACCTGAGCTCCGGACACCCCACCACCACCACCACCCCCGGCTCAGGGAGTGATGGCAAAGTAACAGCAGCACAAGGAAAGCGGCTCTGCCCTTATAAAGCCATTGTTTGGGTCCTGGTGTGCTGGTGCTGCACAGAGCCCGGGGGAGCAGCAGCTCCAGCACCAGCTGGGATGCCCCTGAAGACAGGCACAAACACTGCAAGATGAGACAGGACCCAAGCCTTGACTCACACTTTCCAGGCTCCCCGCTCTTGCCCATATATGAGCAAGCAGCACCTCACAGGCAGGGCAGCATCGCCCACGCCAGCCCTGCAGCAGCGGCCGCGGCTCCCCTCCAGCCGGAGCCAGCAGTGCCCGTGCACCCCAGGGCAGGGGGAAGGAGTGCAAGGCGCCAAGTGCAAGCAGTTATGCTGGGGCATCCCAGGGGTGGCTCACCCCGACCCAGGCAGCACCGCTCAGGCTCGTGCTGCTGCAGAGCACCCAGAGTGGCGTCCCCAGCAGCTCATCCCCTGGGTTGGGCTCAGTCAGCTGGGAGGGAAGAGCCGACACAGCTCCATTCCCACCAGTGCGATCCCTGTGGCTGGAAAGCCAAGAGCCCCCCAGATTGACACAGCTCCCTCCTCCCCAAATCCCCACGGGTGCTATTCTGGAAGACCAGAGGGTAGCTGGCCACCTCCACCCCTCTCCTGGCCACAGCTTGGTCCCACTGGCCAACACCACCAGGACTCACCCCTCACCCACCGGCAACCCCCAGCCTCTGCCCCAGCCGCAGCGGTCACTCCCTGGCCCCTTGGCCAAGTGGCGGCAGTGGGGCACGGGCAGGTATTTGGAGGGGAAGGTTCTCACCATCGCTCCCGGGGGGTGAAAATGGGCTACGACTTTTTGGTTTTTACCAGCCCCTTCTGGACCAGGCAGCGATAGAATTCCTGAATGTATGTGTACACACACTTCCAATCCGGCTCGCGCATCCGGACCATGTCCTCCACGTCCAGCAACTGCGGACAGTCCGCGTGCCTCCTGAGGGCAGGGAGAGAGAGGGGCAAGCCAGTGACCGCAGCCCAGTCGGGGAGGGAAGGAAGAGAGAAAAAAGAGACACGGATCAATGCAGTTCCCATCCCCCACCCCGGGCAGATGCTGCTCTGCTCTTGCATGCTCTGGGGGTGCGCGATGCAGGGGCAGGAGGGCTCCGGGCACCACTGCGCCAAGGCCATTCAGTGAGATTTGGGGAGGCACAAGCAAGGGAGGGGGCGGGTAGGTGAGCAGTGTGGAGAGGCGTGAGGTCCAGAGGAAAGGACAGACAGAGGAGGAGTGAGGTGTTCTGGCACGCCAGGTGCTCGGGGAGCGGGTTCCAGAGTGGAGCGGCACTCTATATAGCCCCTATATAGACCCGCCGGGAGGATGGGAGGGGCAAGCCCAGCCCTCCTGCCCAGCTCCACTTGGAACCGCACGGCACAGCCCTGGTGCAGGAAGCTCGGGAGAAGACGCTCACAAGAGCTGGAGGAGGAGGAAGGACGAGAGGCCACCTGGCTTCCAGCCTGGAGAGATCGATGGCTCTCTCAAGTCCACGCACTGGTTCCCCAATTAAGGCAAAAAGTCCATTATCAGGAGCACCAAGAGCCAAGCACAACGGCCCCCTTCTCGCTCCACCGAACAGCACCGCAGCACCCATGGAGCTCGTGGGAGCTCCCAGCTCACGCCACTGCCCCAGGCACCAGCTGGGATGGGACCCCCACCCGCCCGGCCCTGCCCCTGGGCAGGGTGCTGGAGGGGAGGAGGAGTGGGTGGGAGAGAGACAGAAGGAAGGAGAGAGGGGCTGGCTGCCAGCCCTCCAGCTGGACGCGCTCCCATCTCTCAGCACCCAGGAAAACCAGAAGCAAAAGGGGAAAGGGAGAGACTGGAGAAGCTGCGACGGTGTTTGAGCCCCTACGACCGTGAAAGGAGGCCCCTGGCATGGACAAACCCCCAGGCCCTGCAGTCCCAAACCTGACACCCTGGGATGGAAGGTAGTGCCTGCAGCCAGGCAGGCCTGGGGGGCTGCTGCCCTGCCTTTGGGTGCTCTGCCCCCCACCCAGGAAGCCCAGACCCCCACGCCCATCCTCACCACACCAGTCTGGGCTGTGCTGGCCTCTCATGGCTCTGTCTACACAGCCACCGCTTTTCCCCTGGTGTCCAAACCTTGTTGCATGACACAGGGGAAGTGATGCTGACGGGCGCCCACCTCCAGTGCCATCGCCCCTGCCTGTGCCCCCCCTCGCCCTGGGCAGCGAGTGGGAGAGCTACCCTGAGCCACTCCAAGCCCATGTGATGGCAAGAGAGCTACATACTCTGCAGAGGAGAAGGCCACCTCGAAGTTGTGGCGGCGGTTCTGAGGTGTCAGCTGGCTGTAGTCAAATGCATCAGGGAAGAAGTTGTGGACCAAGGCACAGAAGGCCATGCCATCGCTCCAGCTGGATGAGAAGTTCTGGATATCCACATGCTGCGAGAGCAGGAGAGTTACCAGGGGGCAGAGTGACCAGCCCTGGAAACGGGGAAAGGAGGTGGCACTCACCTCGTAGCCCCGGGTCTTCGCTCTGCACCAGTCCAGCAACATCTGCTTGATGCTGTTGGCGTTGGGCACACCGAAGCTGGAGGAGCGCTGCACAGCGGTGCTGCGTGCCACCGCAGGGTTTGGCGAGCTGTGGCAGAAGACACGGGGTGTTATCCACATGGTGCTCGCTGCCCCAGCCAGCCTGCCCACAGCCCAGCCTCACCTCCCACCCTCCTTCTGCAGCTTCTCCATCATGGCCTTGCGAGCCTGCGAGGCTGATGTCTTGGGCAGGCTCTGAGCTTTCATCAGCTCCTTCTTCTTCTCAGCCTGGCGCCGCTCCAGCGCGGCCAGGCTGCTCTGCCTGGAGGCACTCTCATCTTCACGGTCGAAGATGCTGGGAGAGAGACAGATGAAACTAAGGGGGCCATGGGCAGCCCAGCGAAGGGCATGTGGTGGCCTCAGCCCATTGCCAGTCCTGGCACTTTGGAGACCTCCATGTCCCTGGGACAGAAGACAGGTGGCTTAAGGTCCCTGGCTGGCAGACACATCTCCATGCCCATGGAGGCACCCATGGGGACTGCTGGAGACAGCATGCGTGCCCCAAGGACCAGGAGGCTTTGGGGACATCCCTGCACAGGGATGCCACAGGCTGGGCAGAGAGGGTTTGTGCAAGCAAACGGCTGACAGGGACCACTTGGGGCTGGCCCCAGGGAGGCACTGCTGCTCACCTGCCTGTCTTCTTGGAAGAGGAGCTGTAGGATGATTTCGTTTGAACGAATGTGCTGTTGCCACCTGCAGAGGGGAGGGTGGTGGAGAGAGGCCTTGGGCAGGAGCTGAGAGAAGCAGTGCCCAGGAGGTGGGGGGCTCTGCCCACACCCCAGGCAGGGATGGCTTGGCAGCAGCAATGCCTCTGGGGTTACGTCCAGAGGATGCTGCAGGGAAAGGGCAGCAAAAGCTCTTACTGTCTGATCTCTTCACATAACTCGACTCCATGGTTGTGGTACGGGAGGTCTTGGTGCCATCGTCTGCAGGGGGCAAGGCAACGGGGGATAAGCTGGGGCCGGGGCCAGCAGCGCCCACAGACACCCACTGCTGCCAAGCACCCTCGCATCCACGTAGGGAGAAGTCCCAGGTGGCAGAGCCACAGCCAGGGCAGGCAGAGGGGGGACAGGCAGCATGTGCCCCTCAGGCAGAGCAGAGGCCAGTGCAAAGGAGCAAGGAGCTGGAGCATCCCTCAGCCCCCTGCAGTGACTCTCAGCTTGAGCCACTCAGAGACTGGGAGAGCAGAGGTGTAGGGGACAGGAGACAGGCCTGGGGTGCAGACAAGGCCCCTGCCACCCCGATGGGGCAGAGGATCAGGTGGGAAGTCACCAGAACAGATCCCTTAAAGATCCCCAGGCAGGCTCTGGGCAAGCCAGAGGAGATGCAGCAAAATTCGGCCCTGGACCACAATCCTGCTCCCCAGCATGGTCAAGCCAGACCCAGGAGCAGCAGAGAGAAGCTGCGGTGGCAGAGCACTGGGAAAGTCTCTGCACAGCCCCCTAAAGGGATGGCATGCCGGCCGTGCTGGGCAAGCAAGCCCTGCGCCACCCCAGCACAGCCCATACTAGACTGGATGAGACGCTCGGTCTTGGTGATGGTGCTGCGTGCTGAGCCATCAGCTGACTGGGTGCTCTGCGTGGTGGTGGTCTCTGTGGTGTGGCCGGCCCTCCCTGCTGTAGCCTGGCTCCTCATCTCCTGCAGCCGCTGGTCCCGCTCCTTCTCCCGCTGGTCTGCAAACACAGGTGGGAGACAGCATCAGCAGTGAGAGGCGGGGGCAGTGGGCACAGTCCCTGCCAAGCCAGGGGTCCTGCCGGCTGCTGCCAGTCCAGAACCAGCTTGTGGGATGGACAATGTCCTCAGCCTGACACAGCCAGGGGTGCAGCAGAAGACCCAACACACCCTCTTGCTTCACCACAGCTGGATGGCCCTGCTCCAGCACCCTGCTGGCTCCACCTGCAACACCTCTGCCAGAGCCCTGACCCTGGGGGAGAGAGGTCACCATCCCCGAGTACCTCGCTTGCGCTGGCGCAGCTCCCTCATGGCGTTTCGGATCAATCGCCGCTCCTCAAAGTCTGTTGTCCGATCCAGCTGCAGGAGGAGGCGGAGGTCAGCATCACCCCTCTGCCACCAGCTCAGGGTCCCCTTGCCTTTCCCCAGGAGCCTGGCTGCAGAGGAGGTACCATCTTATCCAGAACATCTTCATCCTCGATCCTGTTGAGCTCCTCAATGTTCACCTTGCTCCTTCTCTCCAGCTCCCTCACTTGGACCTTCTCCATGCCATTCGGCACCTCTGGCTCCAGCCTCGGTGCCTGGGGCTGCTCCACCACCTCTGGCTCCATCTACAAGGACAGCACAGTGTCACTGAGCCCCTGACAGCTTGGCCACCCCCCTGCCCCCATGCTGCTCAGGGTCCAAGTCCCCCATCATCCTGACACTTGCCCAGTGCTATGGGCAGTGGGGACCCTGATGAAGAGGTGCCACATGCGGTGTAAGAGCTCACAGCTGGTAGGACTCCACAGTCATCCATGGTGACCAAGGCAGACAGGGGAGTGCCACATCCCCCGCTGTGGCACCCCCTGCCCCAGGAGGGCTTGGCAGTCTCTGACCTGCTCCCAGTCTCGGTGCCAAAAGGTCCCCAAATATTCCCCAGCCCCCATCACCGCGAGCTGCCAGGGCCCTCCAGCAGGCAGGGGCTGTCTGGGTGTTCCAGGCTGGGCAATGCCTGCTGCCCAGCAGCAGGCAAGGTACTGGCAAGGCCAGTGCACACCATTACAGCACAAGGGATTTCCAGGGAATTAAAGGACTTAGCAGAGAGAAGAGCTTGTGCAGGAGATCAAGAGCCTCCCCCGCATCCCTGCTCAGGATCTAGGCCAGCTCGGGCCCTGCTGGAGCAAAGCCAGGACACCAAGTCCCTTTCAGCACGACCCCCCAGCAATGTGCGGCAGGCAGCAGGCCAGGCCCGGAATAGGGCAGGGAGGCAGCAGGCAGGAGGTGTCTGCGTGGGGCCGGAGCAGCTCTGCCGCACACCTGGCCCCATCCTGTGTCCTGCTGCCCCAGCCCCACACCCAGCCCATGGCAAAGCCGCCGGCAGGAGGTGATGCGGGTCACGTGCACCCATGCCACCACCTGTGCCTCACCACTGCTGTGTGCAGGCGGGGGAGGCAGGACAGCTGCCTGCAGCCTGCCTGCCCGCCCAGCCAGCATGCCGGCAATGCGGAGTGGGCAGGCACCATTTGTCCCCCACAGCAGTGAGCCCGCATGGTGGCAGATCCCAGTGACACTGTTGCCCATGCACAGGAGCCATGGCCCCACCTCATGCCAGGAGCTTTGCCTTGGCTCCAGACACCCCTGGGGCTGCTGGGAGCCCCATGGGCCAGTGCCACTCTCCCGCCACCCCCATGCCAGGTGCTGCCATGAGGCAGGTCTGCCCGCACTCACGCCGCTGTTGCTCCGGGAGAGGTGCAGGGTTGATTGCTGACGCGTGCTGGAGAAAGCGGGCGGATGGGCCACAGGGCCACCAGGCTCCTCAGTGCCCTCAAAGTGGGCGCAAGGGTCCTGTGCTTCCAGAAAGAGGGTGCTGAGGTCCTCCCCGGGGAGCTGCTGCAGCCCCAGTCGCAGCGTCAGCAGGTCAAGGCGGCGGCCCAGGCACGCCAGCTCTGCCCGCAGTTCCAGGTGGTCCTCCTCCAGCGCCTGCAGCGCCTGCACCAGGGGCTGCACCCGCCGCAGCGCCTGCTCCAGCTGCCCCTCCACTGCCCCCCGGAAAGCCACCAGCTCCTGCCGCAGCTCTGCCAGCTCAACCATCCCGGCCTGCGCCAGCCCCTCCAGGCTGACTCCCGGCATGGCAGCAGCGTCAGTGCCAGCAGGCGCCGTGGTGAGCCCCACTCAGCTGTCCTCTACCCTTTATAGGGGTGCCGGGTGCACCACCCCCAGCTGGAGGCCGGCCCAGCAGGGCTCTGTGCCCGCTGGGCTATTCTTGTCACGGCGGCCGGGGGTCCCGTGCAGGGGTGCCGAGGCAGGCGCCGACACTTGGCAGCGTTTCCAGCCCCAGGACCAGGTGGCTCAGTGAGGCTGGGCAGCCCCTCTGCCCTGAGCGACTGCCGGTGCCCTCGACGCCAGGCTGGCAGGGCTGTGGGGCACAGCCGGTGGGGTAGAGCCCCCATGCAGGATCAGGCCCAGACCATCACCGTGCTGGGTGCGCTCCAGGGCCAGGGACCACCCACATGCCTTTTCACCCAGGTGCCCTCCTGTTCCTTGCCAGCATCACCCACAACACACCAACATCTTCAGCCCCAGGCTGGTGCTGGTGTCAGGGCCTCAGCTACCAGCTGTGACTTTCGGGGGTGCCCATCCCCCTGCGCTGCCCGATGAACGCCCCAGATCCCTGCACAATGGGCACAGGTTGCACCCCATCAGCGAGAGGACACGCTGCAGCAGCTGCTGTCCCCAGATCCCCATGCCCTGCCAGTCCCCCCGACCAAGCCCTACCTGGCAGAGCTGCCAGCACTGCTGCCGCCTCCTCCTCCCTGCACACTGGAAGCACACCTGGTAGTTGCGTCTCCCGCTGGGCAGCTGACGGGTCCCTAGTCCACCACCCTACCAGGTAGCACTGCTAATACCTTAATGAGAGCTGACAGGCTGCTCGGGCCAAGCCTGCCCAAGCGCATTAGTGCGGGGAAGTCACCCTTCTGCAGGCAGCGAGCTGCCTGTGGGCAGTGAGACCCACTGGTAAGTGCAGGCAGCACTTGAGGGCAGCCCTGCCAGGCAGTGGGCACTGCCTGCTTCATGCTGGCAAGGGCTGAGCCAAGGACAGAGCAAGCCAGTGGCACCATAGCCACAGGCAGCGCTGTGCCCGCAGAGGCAGCTGGGTGCGTGCAGGGCCATGAGCAAGGCAGCACCATAACTGACATCCCAGCTCCTGCCAAGGCTGCGTGCGTGAGTGCCTCGCATTACCCTAGATGGGCAGGAGCAGATAAAAGCACTCAAAGCGCTGCACGCGCAGCGCTGCCTCCTGTGCACACCCAGCCCCAGCACCCAGAGGTGGGGGGGCTGGGGGGAGGCCCCGCATCCCGCTCTCTCCCCAAAACACAGCAGAGAGATTTCTTATTTTTTTTTCCAGTCGCACCCAAGAATCCCTCCCAGGCCAGGCAGGTTGGGGCTGCTGCTTTGCTCTTGGCTCGGGATTGCAAAGCAGGAGGAGCCAGGACCCCAGCCTGAGCTTCCAGGGTCAGTCAGAGACCTTCAGGAAACATCCCCCTAGGCTGGGTCCCCAGCGCCATGGCCAAGGTCCATCCATTCCCAGGAGGGAAAACAGAGGAACGGGTAGGTTTTTCCCTGAGCTGCTGCCAACCTTAGAGGTGTTTAAAACAGAGGGAGACCCGCAAAAGGCTCCCAGCCCACCTGCCCCCTACCCCCCCGAGTGTCTGCACACACGATGGCACAGCCCAGAGCGCAGGGGGCTCATGTGGCTGGGGCTGTACATCCACGCACGGACCCTGGGATCCCCCCTGGCTGTAAAAAAAAAAAAAAAAAACAACCAAAAACAAACAAACAAAAAACCCAACAAAACAAAACAAAACAAAAAAACACCCACGAGACAGAGCCTCCAGACTGTGCTGTCAGCACCCACCTGCCCCATCCTGGTCACCGCTCCCAAGCCCAGGACCTCCCAGCCCATGCCCAGCATAGCCCCACAGCACCCAGCCCCTCTGGGGCACTCACCTTAGTGACATTGCTGGTGACGCTGCTGACACTGCAGACACTGCCACTGCTGCTGGGGACGGTGGTGATGCGGATAGGTGTGCTCCGCAGCCCCAGGGTCACCTCTGCAAGAGGAGCGAGAGGCATGTGGGGTTTGTCCCAGCCCCAGCCTGGCACGCTCAGCCCCGTGCCTGGGGACCGGCTCCGGCCGGGCTGCCTGGCTGCTGCACGCATCCTGCCTCAGTGGCGGGCACTGAGCTCTGGCACAGGGGAATAGCTTTGGGAACAGTCAAGGGATGGGGAAGCCAGCCCCCCCTCGCCATCCTAGCTCACCCTCCTACCCAAGGAAGGGCACTTTCCGCTGCACACCAGCTGGAGCCAAGACCCCCTGGTGTGAGGGACAGCCCCAGGAACACCATGAGCCAGCCACAACTGCAGGCGGGTGGGCAGGGGTGGATCAGACACCATGCAGCAGCAGAGATCGGCTGGAGCAGGACAGCATGGACTCCCCCAGACCAGCAGGTCAGTGGGGACAGAGCATGAATGTGGAGCAGGCAATGGGGCAGGGGAAGGACTCTGGGCACGAATGTGGCAGGATGGTGGGGATGGGGGCAGGCTGCAGGGCCAGATGGCCTCCCAGTACTAAGATGCCCTGAGCAGGCTGAGCATCCCTGCCAAAGGGTGAGGGCTGCCAGGCATGCTCCCGCCCACGGTCACTGCTCTTCTGGCAGTGCCCGTGCTCAGCCTCCGCATTGCAAGCACCCAAATGCCACTGCTGCTGCTGACGTGTCCCATCAGTGCCTGCCTGGCCTGGCCTATCACTACCCGCCTGCCCGCTGCTGCCCACCTGCTGGCTGGTTTCCACCTGCTCATGGGTGCCCATCGCCCTCTCAGTGCCCAGCTGCCCGCTGGCACCCATTTGCTCCGCTGCCCGACTGCATACATCATCCCGTCGGGAGCACCGTCCCACGGTGCTTATGGCCCTGCCAGTGCCTGCCTACCTGCCTGCTGGTGCCCATTGCCCCCACGGGGCCCTCCTTTCCCGATCAGGCTTCCCTGAGCGCTGCCCACCTTCCCCACCCAGTCTCCCGACGGATGCCACCTGCCTGCACGACCCATGTTCCTCATCCCACCTGCCCCATGGGTGCCCCTGCCCGTGGCTGCCCCTCTTCCCTGCCCGGTGCCCACCTGCCCGCTGACTGCCAGGGGCGGCCGCGACGCGGGGCGCCAGGGGCTGCACACGCCCGTCCTTGATCTCGATGGTGAAGTAGGTCTTCATGCCGTCGAGGCCGGGCGCGGGCCGGGGGCCGGCGGGGAGCTGGGCCGGGCGCTGCTCTGCGCCTCCGCCGCTGCCGCCCCGCGCGTTTTGAGCGGGCCCCGGCGGGGCCGTGCGGGGCCCCCGCTGCCATTGGCCGGGCCCGGCCCGCCCCCCCGCGCCGCCCGCCCCCGCCGGGCCGGGGGCCGGCTCCGGGCCCGCCGGGGTGAAGCGCTGGGCTCGCTCCCGCACCGAGGCGGCCCGCGGCAGGCGCCCGGCGGGGCTCGGCTCTGCGGGGGAGACAGGCGCGGTTGGGTCACGGGGGCTGCAGCGACCCACGGGTGTCCGCGCCACACATGCTGCGCCCCCCTTTCCGGCCGCGCACCGTGCATGATGCCAGCCCCCCCCCGGGGTGCCCCACCACGCATGCTGTCCCCCAGGGCGCCCACAAGATGCATGCCACACAACCCCCCCCCGGTGCCTTGCCATGCAGCACCCCACAGTGCCCACACGATGCACGCTGTCCCCCAGGCACCCCACCCCCGATGCAAGCCCTGCAGATGCCCTGCCATGCACGCTGCCCATTGTCCTGCCCCTCCCCCTCCCGGGTGCTTGCAGCCCTTCAAAGCTTCTGCCCCCCTGCTCCTGCACACGGGTGGGGAAGGGGGCAAGAAAGCGGGTGGGCAGCCAACAGACAGCCCTGCTGCATCCTGCAGCATCCTGCCACCACAGAGCTTCGCTGCGCTGGGGACCTCCAGCCACCGGGAAGCACAGCAAGCGGAGGCAGCCACTGCCAGGACCTTACCCGTGCAGCCAGTCGGGCACAGAGAGGACACTTGCTCCGACCGGTGAGTGTTCAGGCGAGCTGGGGTCCCGACTAGGTGCTGGGTGGGCAATGTCACTTGGGAAGGGACACGCCAGATATGCAAGGAACAGGACAAGGGGCACAAAGGGTGAGCGTAGCACAGGATGAGGAGGCTGCTGCCATCCTCCCTCTCACCCCCAAGAACAGCACCCTGGGGTCCCCCTCCCTGTGACTCCACACTCCCCAGAGCGCAGTGCCAAAATCTGCCAGCACTTGCAGGCTGCGAGCTCTGTCCTGCAGTACCAAACCACACCGCAGAGGAGGGCAAGGCACAGGCAGGGGTACCTGTGCCCTGGCAGTGCAGCGAGTGGTACCCGGGGTCTGTGCCGAGAGATGGGGATCAACCCTGCACCCACCAGGCCCTGGCAGAGCAGGGCCAGCCCAGCATTGCCTCTGGAGAGGAGGGCAATGGGCCCCAGCAGCTCAGCACCCACCCAGGGTGCAGGCAGGCACCAAACGGGCAGCAGTCTGGCGTGGGGCTCGAATTGCTGATGTCCAAAGTGGGGGGGGGGGGACGGGGGGACACGGGGGACGATGTTCAGCCTTTCCCCAGCACCCAGGTCTGAGCCCCCAGGTGAGGTGAGGGGGGTTGGGTCCTGCACGCTTCCCTCCGCCCCAGGGATGTGCCATGCCCATCAGTCCCCAGTATCTCCCCAGGGTTTCTGCCTTCCCAGGAGCCAGCAGACTCCTAGGGCTTCTTGGTGGAAGGGGACCTCTGCCTGCAAGGGTGGCTCTCAGTTGGAACCCTGACCCTGGGGGCAGAGAGCTGGTCTCTCTATTTTAACCCCTGTTTCCTCCCAGCACAGCCATGGGGATGGTTTTCCCAGCACTAGGAAGAGGGCAGCTGCTGGCCACCATGATCCCTCAAGGCTACAGGGAGGACCTGGAGGGTGCTAAGCCCCAGCCAGGCCAGTGAGTGCAGCCCTGGGGGGGGTCGGGGCCAGCTAGTGCACAGCGCCCGGCCTTATTGGGACAAAGAATGCAAAAGGCTGGGGTTTGCTGCCAGCACCGATTCCCTTTCATGGCCCTGCTGCCGCCCAGTCTGGAGCTGGGGGACTGGTAAACAGCCCGCCAGGCACTCTGCTCCCCCAGCACCCAGCTGGGGCAGGCACCACTACTGCACAGCCAGGTGGCAAATGGCCACCGGCTGGGGATGGCCCTTGGCCTGGCCACATCCTGCCCTCACATTCCTGCCACAGCCCACGTGGGCTTAAGTCACGTCCCCAGGGCTGATGCCCTTCCCTGTGCCGCCAGAGTGTGCATGCAGTGCTGTGCTACAGGGCAGGGATGCAGTGGGGGCCCCCTGGGACAGCACTGCCCAGCTGGAGTGGGAGGCATAGCCCCAGCGCTCTCCCCGTGGGGCTGCACTTACCCCCTGTCAGCTCCTCACGCCTCCTGGCCGGCCCTGGCACCTGGCCACGCACCCCACCACCAAGCTGCAGGGAGGGAAAGGGGCAAAGCAGTCAGCTGGGGGGGAGAACACGCACCCCCCTACCCCACCATCCACAGGACCACCAGCTCCTGGCGAAGAGGGCAGTGGCAACACCAGCCTGTGCCACCAGTTCTGTACCTGGCTGCTAGCTCTGGGATGGCCGGGGGAGTGCTGCTCCTCGTGGCAGCGTTGCCCCCTGCCAGGCTCCTGTGCAGTGGCAGGGATGCCCAGGCTCCCTTCCTTCCGGGCTGCCTGGTGCTGCCCCTTTGGCTGAGCAGTGCCCAGGGTGCATGGCTGGACCTGCTCCGGCTCCTCGCCACCATCTTCAGGCTCTGGACCGTGTTCCAGGGCTGGCTGCAGCTCCAGGAGCACAAGGGTTGCCGAGACCACGGCTGCAGGAGAGAGAAGATGCTCTGCATGGGGGAAGCCTGCGACTGCCTGCAAAACATCGCTGCTCTCACAGCCCCACCAGGCACCCAGCTCCCCTATCTGCACCTTGGGAGATGCCATGCTGCCCCCTCCATCCTCCCGCCCCCAGCTCGTCCTGGCGCGGCTCCAGCCCTGGGCACGCACCCAGACAGGGCTTTGCCACAGGCATTCGTGGGGACTCACCCTGGGCACTGGGTTTCTGGGGGTCTCCCGCCTGCTGGCTGCTTAGTTCCTGCATCCCAGTCGGGACATGCTCCTGCTCCACCACATCATCTTGCTCATGGGCCTGGGGAGAGCAGGGGGTGAGAGCAGGGCCAACCCCACGGGGCCAACCCCACTCTCGTCTCCAATCATGTCACCCTGTCCCATCCCTGCCACCCAGCCAGGGACATGCTGCAGGCTGTGACCTCTTCCCATGACAGTCAGGTCCCTGCCTGCACACTGCTGGGGATAGACAGGACACCCCCTGCACAGGGGTCACTGCAGGAGGCTGGCAGGAGGACAAGTGTCCTCACACCTTGCTGCTTGCACCAGGCAGGGAGGGGGACACTGTGCCTAATAAGGGGGGGGCGCAGCAAACACTCCACACCCCTGGGGCTCCTGGCATTCCTCTCCATGGGGCTGATAAGCACCAGGGCACAGTGCAAGGAGCTGGCTCTTGTGTCCCTCCGTGTTCTCTGCCACAAGTACACCAGCCTTGTCCAGCATGGATGCCAAGAGGTGGGAGGAGAGGACAGCCCCTGCCCAGTGCCCCTGTCCCCTCCTGCCCCCCAGCCCAGGCACCTCAGGGCTCTGTGAGGCAGGGAGCACCCAGTTTTGCATCATCCCTGCCCACAGCAACAGCAGCTCTGCTTAGCAAGCGATGGGATGCTCTGGACACAGGACCACGCACATCAGAGTGACAAGGACACACAGGTGACAGATATGTCCCTGACAAAGAACTGACGAGGGCCAGGGTGTCCTGGTGTCACCAGCCAGAGCATAGAGTGCCAGTGCCTCTCGAGCACCACAGGCTCCAGGTGCTAATGTGACTCCAGGGCACAGGGAGGCAGAGAGGGGCCCATACCCCAAGGGTCACGGGGGAACCAGAACCCAAACCCAGACACCACTGCAGCTGCCCTTTAAGGGAAATGGCCTCGGGTTTGAAGTAATCAGCCGGACAGAGTGGGGCAGCCCTGCTGGCTGCTTGGGAGATGTCCCAGCACGGCCAGGATCGGGGGTAGCATGCCAGCATATCCGGATGGGGAAGGCAGACAGTGCTGAAACATGGCACAAGGCCACATCCCCCCACCCCGCAGTCTCTTGCCATGGCCCCGGGGCAGACAGAAGGGGAAGGTGGGCTGAACGAGGTGATGCGGGGACCCACACCTTCCCACTCAGCTGTGGTTATACCCACTACTTCTCCCTTCCCCACCCTCTCCCCCAACGGGCAACCCTGCGTGGTGTCTCTGCAGGGACCTCCAACTGCCATGAGAGCCATAGTCCCCTGCAGGGTCACTGCTGCTGCACAGGAAACCCCAGCTGGCACCCGTGCCTTCCAGCCCTGCCCACCAGCTTGTCTTTCCCCCAGCCAGAGAGCCCCCACCATGGCTGGTGGTCACCAGCGTCACTCCAGAGTGAGCCCTGGCCCCTCAAGGGCCAGCAGGAACGACATGTGTGAGGAGGGGGACGGGGGGAAATCAAGTTTTCTGCCTACGCAAGGGGACTAATGCAGGCAGCTGGCACAGGCAGGACAAGTGGGCAACACCTCCAAAGAGCACCGTCCCTGCAGAGCTGCAGCGGGGAGGGGTGCACCAAGCGCATTGAGGGGCCCCGCAGACCCCTCGCCCGCAGCTCTCGTGCCCAGGCTGCATCCTCAGGGAGAAGCCCAGGGGCACCCCGGCCCAAGCCCCCAGCCCCAGCTCACCACTGCTGGGGCCACACTGGCACAGCCCAGCCATGTCCCCCATGTCCCCAGAGACCCCAGCTCCAGCTGCCCCGGTCCCCCTGGGTGGGCGAGCCTGGCATGCCTGGGGGCTTGGCCCCGGGCAGGCTGGCACAGGAGCCCAAGGGAAGGACAAGGAGGTCTCTGGTGGTCCTGTGCCCCCAGCAGCACCCTGCACACTCACCGCTGAGCCTTCAGGCTCCTGGGCAGGGGGCCACTCTACAGCTGCCCCGAGGCCACTCTCGTCCAGCCCAGCCAGTGCCGGCTGCTCTGCATCATCTCGCTGCCTGCTCTCCCCACTCCCCCTGGCGAGGGGCTCAGCGCTGCTCTCGCCACGGCTCTCCCCGCTCTCGGCCAGGGCTGGCAGCTCGGTATCGCCTCGCCGGCTGTTCTTCCCACTCCCAGCAAGGGCTGGTGTTTCAGCATCATCCGTCTGGCTGCTTTTCACATCCCCGGGCACAGCTGTGGTCTCACTGCCATCCCTCCTCCGGCTGCTCTGCGTGTTTCCAGCCAGGGTTGCAGCTGGACAGGAGCAAAGGTGGTGTTTAGGAAGAAGCTGCCCACACCTCAGGCTCTCCAGGGTAGCCACCCCCAGGACGCGGGGATGGTGCCTCACCTTCGATCTCCTCAGCCCGCAGCTTGCGGATGGCAGCTCGGATCAGCTTGCGCTCCTCGTACTCACCCGCCACACGCAGCTGCAAGAGGGAAAGACCCGGGAGAGGGGCAAGGTCACCCCGGCACACAGCCAACCGCAGCACACGGTCAGCCACAGCACATAGTCACTCACCAGTTTTGTCAGCTCCTCCACATCCGTGATGGCTTCGAGCTGCCTGGATAAGGCAGCCAGGGCTGTCTGCTGCTCCTCCTCCAGGCGCCGGGACCTGTGCAGGGGCGAGAGCAGCCGGCCAGGAGCTGCTGTGGGTGCTCAGGAGCAAAGTCCCCTCATAGGCAGCTGACAAATTCAGGCCATGGGCCGCTCCCACATGCCAAGCTGCCTGGTGCCAGGCTGCTCCCACCCTCACACCCACCCAAATCTGTCCAAGCCACAGCAGGGACAGGCATCAAAGCCACCATCCCCGGGGGCAGAGGCAGGAGGTGAGCAGTACCCCAGCCCCACAGCAGACTCACCGCGGCCAGTTCTCCTTGTCGTCCTGCCGGTGGCTGCCACGCTCCGAGCGGAAACGCTTGGATGCCAGTGCCTCCTCGTCCCGCTCCAGCTCCTGCCGCTGCAGCTCCCTGATGGCCGAGCGGATGCGGCGCCGCTCAGCCAGGTCCAGCGTTGCCTCCAGCTGGGTGTGACAGGGCAGGGCTCAGCAATAGCTCTGGCCACTGCAGCCACCCCAGCTTGGCCCCGGTGCCGCCCTCCACTGGGCTGCCCACGCAGTGTACAATGGGACTGTCTGTCTGGCAGGACCCATGCACGTGGCACATGCTGCCTGGCACTGCCTGGCCCCGCGGGCAGCAGGCATGGCCCCCCCCAGGGGCAGGACGCTGGGACCAGCCATGGTGAGGAGGGGCTGCCACAGTGGCACAGAGACCTCCAGGCATGTGAGGGGCAAGGAGACAGGGGCACGTGGCATGAATGCTCCCCCGGTGGCCTGGGCAGCCCCCAAGGGTTGGTTCCCATACCACCCGCACAGGGATGAGCCCTCCTGCCCACGCAAGCCAGCTTCCAGCAGTCTGTTCCACTCCCAGCCCCAAGGCCCCCAGGAGGTGCTGGCTGGGAGGGTCCCAGCAGCCCACCAAGGAGGGACACCCAGCCCCCCCGCAGCCTTCCCCACCCTCACCCCCAGCGCTAGGGGATGGCACATGGCTCTCGGAGGCAAATCCATGAGTGGAATCAGTCCTAAATCAAAATCCAACCCTCCGCATGTGAGAAGCATGGCCAAGACCCCCCCCCCACCCCCCCCCCCCCCACCCCTGCCACAAACATCTCACAGGTGCTCCTCAAGGCCACCCGCCAGGATCTGGCATAGGCACCCAGAGCTGCTTCCCCTCGTCCACATCAGGTCCACAGCCCCAGCGCTGCCACTGGCCCAAGTGCTTTAAGGGGGCCATGCACAGCACCCCCACATGCTGAAGAGGGGCAGAAGGCAGTCGGATCCACAGGGAAAGGCCAGCCAGGGCAGGCACAGCCGCACCGTCCTGCTGCGAGACATCAGGACCAACCCAATGCTGGGAACCCAGGAGGCGATTTCCCATGGAGCTCGTTAAAAATAAACCCCATGACCCAGAGCAGCTGCTGTCAGCATCAAGTCCCAGCTCATTGGGAACAGCCGCGGCTGTGCCACAGGACAAGAGCATCAGTCCCCTCCCTTCCAGTCCCATGGGCCACCGCCAGGCCACCCATGCGGGCTCTTCAGGTTCCGCTGCAGCAGGAATCCAGGGTCAGTCCCTCAGTGGACCCAGGCTGAGCAGCATCGAGGGCCCCAAACCAGCACCCACAAGCAGAACCCCCAGCAAAGCCATCGCACTGTGCCCTCCCTGCTCAGGGTCTGGGGACCAGGGGAGGATATTTCCATCCCAGTGAAGCCAGCAGGTACAGAGCCCCCACGTACCACCCCAGTGGAGGCCAAAATTGTGGTCCTCCAGCCCCTGCCAGCCTCGAGGCCTAGCTGGAAGCATTATCCTTCCTGAGCTGGGAAGATCCCAGCAGGATGCCCGGCAGCTGGGACCACCAAACCCCAAGGCAGCGCCCCCCGGCCAGCCCAACACTGAAAACGCACACAACCTCAGGTGCAGCTGCTCGAAGCTGGGGTGCTCCCTCCCACCCTGGCAGCCCCTACCATGCCGGCTGGCAATGCCATCCCTCCCAGCACACTTGCAGCCGCTTATCGCATCCCACAGTGGCACCAGCATCTGCCTCCTGGCTGGAGCTGGGGCCCGCAGCACCCCAGGCTCTCATCCGGAGCTGGCACCTCCGCTGGTGCAAGCGCGGGGAAGCAGCTGGGAAGAGCAGGAGCCGCTGTGCTGCTGGGGCAAGGGTATGGCAGGGAGGAAACCAGCCCCTCCATGCACATGGGCCTCCCATTTCCCGTCTGCGCCAGGCCTGCCTGCACCCTGGGGATGCTGCTGCAGGCAGGGATGATGGCTGCCAGGACAAAGGCACAGAGACAGGGCCTTTCCCCTGCTGCTCCAGCAGAGGCAGCGGCCACCACGGCCAGCTGGGAAGCCCAGCTCCACTGCGCACGGAGTGGCAGCGATAGAGCCTGGTCCAGCCCAAAACAAAGGGCTGAAGGAAGAGGCACGTGGCAAGCACAGATCTCCCTGCAGCCGTGCAAAGGCCTTGAGGACAGAAAATCACTCCTCTGCTGCACACCAGGAGGCCAAGGCCCTGGCCTTTCCCTAAATAAGCTGCTGGCGGTGCACAGCTCAGCCCCGGCAGCCAGGTCAGGGTGACGGGGGGGGCAGCAGCTGCAGGAGCCAAGAGTGGAGGGAAGGGGGGGGGGACATGATGGGACACCAGCCCTGCACACCCCAGAGCAGGGGACACCCCGGCACCCAGGTGCTGTGTGACACCCACCCACCAGCTCCAGGGTCACCGCTGCCCAGGAGGCTCCAGCTGGGACCTGACCTGCACCCGGGTCCTGGAAGGCTTCTCCCCGTCAGAGAAATGGCGGCTGGGCAGGAGAAAGAGCCTCGTCCCAAGCCCACGTCAGCAGGGAGCCAGGATGAGGCAAACGCGTGGCTTTGGAGGCTCTGTGGCCAGCGGCAAGGGAGAGTGTGCCGGAAACCACAGCTGGAGCCAAGGGGTGGGAAGGGGATGAGGGGCCAACCCTGCCGGCATGGGCAGGCCCAGGGACCAGCACATGCCAGGGCCCCACCGGCCCTGCCCAGTCGGCACCAAATTAATGGTTACGAGCAAACGCCCGCCTCAGCACACACACAAAGTGGCTTTGTGAAAAGGGTGCTGGCAAGGGACCCGTGGGCTGCTTTCCCCATGATGCCCAAGCACAGCAGTGTTCAGAGACCCAGCATGGCTGGCAGCTCCTCCGGGAGGGCCCTGCATCCATCCGGCTCCCTGGAGTGGCTGAGCCTAGAGCACTTGGGAGGCTGGAGCCCAGCCACAGGGAAACTGCTCTAGGGACAGGAGCCAGGAACATCAAGAACTTCCTCTAGCCCCAAGCTCCCTTTGGAAGGAGCCACAGAGAGCATGGCTGCCTCTTAGGCAGAGGAAGGCAAGAAGAACAGCTGGGTGACAGGGACATGGCAGGGGTACAGTGCTCCTCAGGGCCACTGAAGCCTTTCCTGAAGGCCACCAGGTGTAAGAAGGGGACCTCACTGCTGTGACTTTCCTAGCTCAAGCCTGCCTTGCCTCTGCCTGTAAGGGAATTTGCATCCTGCCTGTCTAATTAACCAGCCTGAGATCTGGACGGGCTGGGAGAGGGGAGCATTCCCCAGCCCAGGGCCAGCTGACCACAGTCTGGAGCTCAGCACAGCCCCAAGTGCTCACACAACCCCTGCTTCCAGACACCCAGCTAAGGGCCACCCTGCAGCAGCACCCACCCCATTCCCTGCAGCTCCCTCCCAGGGCTCCTCCAAGCCCTTTGTCATCTTCATGCTGCACCACAGGTTCATCCCAACTGGCCTCCCCGGGATCAGAGTTACCAGCAGGCAGCTGGGGAGGGAACTACACGGATACCTACGGGGATGGGGGGGGTGTGCAGAGGCTGCCCAGCAGCTCCCATCCCAGTCAGCACAGCAGCAGTCCCGGCAAGGGGGCTGCAAGAACCTGCTCACATGCCCCAGCGTCCTTCTTCCAGGACCCCCAGGGATGTCACATGCTGCTGCCAAGGTCTCACTTGCTAGAAGAAAGGAGGAGGAGAAGCAGCCCAGAGCCGAGGGCTGGGGAGAGCAGAGGAGCAGGGAGGAAGCGGTGGGAGAGGCAGTTTTCCCTTATATGGGCTAATCCTCTTCCAGCTGAGCGGAGCCAAAACCTAACCAGAAAGAAAAATAATTCCTTCCCCGCCTCACATCAGGCTTTCCCCAGCCTGCGTAGCACAGGCACAGGGAGACCCGAGCCACAAGCAGGGTGCTCTGGGGATGCAAAGCCCCAGCCGGTCAAAGACAAAGCACCCAGGAGAAGCGGCACTTGCTGTGCAGGTAACATCCACCTCCCCAGGCTGGCTGGAGACCCAGCCACACCACAGACCCCACACCTACCCCATCATTGCTCCTGGGGCTCTGTCCCAGCCCAGAGACCTCATGGCAGAGCTGGAGCACTGGAGGACAGGGAGAAACCCAGACCACCCATCCCCACACCTCCAGGGCCCCGACGTCACCCCCATGAAGAGCAGTAAGCTCCTCAGGCCAGGAACAACAAGCAGGTCTGCATGTTGTCACCCCAAGCAAGTCGAGGATGGTCTAACAGGAGGCTCTGGCAGGGCAGTACCGTCCCCCGTGCCAACCCCCTGCCCATGACAGGGTGCAGCTCCCGCTTCCCGCGGCTGCTGCTGCGCCCCGACGCTTTCCTGTTCTCGCAGACGTGCCTTCCCGGCTGACTCAGCTTCCTGCTGTAGCCATTCCCCAGCACTGGCCTGGGCCACCCCGTGCTCAGCGCTCAGCCCCTGGGACACCCAGCAAGCCCCCAGCCCTGAGCCTGCGGTGGTGCCCCGGGGCTAGCGGGGAGGTGGGCCTGGGCTGCCCAAAGCCAGGCAGCACTTTCTAGGGCTTCCCAGCACAACATCCCTGACTGAGCAGGTCTGAGCCCAGCACCCAGAGTCCCACCTTTGGGAAACCCAGGCGCTTATACCCGCCCCAAAGCCAAGGCTCGGCTCTGGCTCCGACTCCCAGAGGAACAAACAGAGCAGGGAAGCGACTCAGACAAAGGAAGGGATGCCCAGCCATGCGGCCACGGAGCCTTGGGAGCAGCCCCTGGCACCATGCCAGCGCCAGGCAGGACAGGAGCAGGCACCTGGGCCAAACGGCGGCCGGCACCAGGAGTGCAGCGAGCAGGTAACCGGGCCGGCAGGAGCACCCATCTCGTGCGGGAGCTGCCGGCCAAGGAGAGGGAGCCAAGGAACAGCCATCACAGACTGAGCGCCGGCGCCCGCAAAGGGCCAAGCGTGGCCAAAGCAGCAGGGCCGGAGTCGCCGGAGTCAGTGGGGCAGGACGGGGGCTCGTGCTAGAGCTCGCCCGTGCCCAGAGCTCCGACCCAGGCCAGCTCGGGCCCCTCCGGGCGCTGCTGCCCGACACCCTCGAGTACTGCAGCAGCTCCTTGCCAAGCGGCCCCGCTCGCCCCCCAGGCTGGGGGTAGCGGCGGCCCCACCACCTGCGGAGGGAGGTGCGGACGGGGCCCCGCTCAGCCCCTGGAACCAGCCCGGCTGTCTGCGCCTCGGAGAACCGCCACCACCACCCCTGCCGCGGCGGGGCACAGGGAGCAGGGACACCGCCGGGCACACACGGATCTGCCCCCCCCCACCACCACCACCACCACCACCACCACCACTCGGGGGCCGCCAAAAGCGAGCAAAGGCTGCGAGCATTGTGCTCCGTGCCCCGGCCCACCCGCCGCAGGGACTCACCAACTTCCGCAGCGCTCCCTCGTCCATACCGAGGAGGTTCTCTTGGGACATCCCGCCGGGCCCGCTGCCGCCGACGGCCCGGACAACAAAGGAAGGCCGAGGCAGCGCGACCCCACGCTCCGCTCCGGCCCGCCCGTAGCTCCCCGCGCTCCCGGCAGCGCCGCGGCCGCCCGCCGATTCCCGCCGCCCCGCCCCGCCCCGCCCACTCACCGCGCCCGGCGCTGCCATTGGCTCCTCGGGCCGGGCGGGGCAGACCCTCCCCGTGGCGGCCGGCGCCGCGCCGGGCGGTGGGGGGGTCCCGGCTGAGCCGCCGCCACGCGTTGCAGGGGCCACGGCACGAGGAGGGGCATCCCCCCGCCTCGGGCCGGCTCCATCCAGGGACCCCGCAGCCTGTGCTCGGGTGGAGGGTTGCCCAACACCTCCGGCACGGGGCCCTCTCCCCACCGCGCCTGGGGGGAGATCCCACCGTGAGGGACACCCCTCCGCGCTCTGTGGGGCTCGTTTTAGCCTCTTCCTGACACCTCTGCAAGATTAATTCCCAGGGCAGCACCCGAGCCCCCCACCCCGCAAGGGCTTCTTGGGGACATGAGCGTGTTGCCACACATGGTCCCAGGGCTCGCTCACACTCAGGAGCTGCTTGTGTTGTCCTCAGCCCTTCCTGGCTCTGCACTGTGCCACAGGAGCCTGGTTTGGCCCATACCTCCCTCAAACCGACTTCTGCTGCCCCAGCCAGGGGTGGGAGCAACAGGGGATATAGGGGTTTAGGGAGGTATATATTCCTCCAGGCTCCTGTCCTGTCCCAGATGGCAGTGCCAGGGTGGCCAAGCCCTGGTGTTGGGGTGGAGGGAGGATCCCGTAGAGACCCCCAGCTCCCCACCTGCGAGGCTGCAGCCCCGCTCAGCAGATGACAGACTTGGTGGGGCTCAGTCTTGTTCTGGGCAAAGGCCAGAAGTGCTCCCTGGAGAGGATCAAGCCTGGTCTGCTCCTGTGATCACCTGGAGGTGCTGTGGGCTCTGCAGAGCACCTGCTTCCAGCTCCTGGGAGAGGGGGAGAGGTGCCTGTCCGGGAGCCCAGAGACCAAAGGGCTTGGCCAGGGCATGTCACCGAGATCCAGTTCACTGCTCCCCTGGGAGTTTCCAGCTCTCTGGGGAGGTGCATGGGATGGTGCAGGACCACAGCCGCCTCTGTCACAGGGGAAGACTCACCACTTGCAGGCCAGAAAAATGGGTGTGGTTGAGGTGCCTAGAGGGTCCAACAGTTTCCGTGCCAGAAGTGTTGTTGATTCAAACGTCCCATTCCAGGCCTGTTTGACCGTGTGGTTGTCCAGCTGGGCTGGCACCCCAGAGCCCTCTGTTCCCTGCTCCTCGGCTCCCTGGCAGCTCTCCACTCTCCTGCCCTAGGCGGCATTGGGCTCCACTGGAGCACAATGGCCCTTTCCTAAGCAACTCTGCTAAAGCCATCCCCTCTAAGCACTGTGCCGCCCAACAGGTCCTTCCTATCCCTCTGCCAGCCTCAGAAGCGACATAATCTTCACTTGCTGGATGAGCCCCTGTGCTGTTGGGCTGCCCCACATGCCACACAGGCTTCTCCACCGCCTGCAGCTCTGCTCATTAGCCAGCCCCTTGGCTGAGGTTGTGCCTAGGGAGCCGGCACTGGGCGCACACTCAGCTCCAAGCCCTCAGGCAGCACAGCTGGCAGCAACTCTCCTGCCTTCGGGGGGTGGGGGGGACCCTGATGACAACCTTGAGCTGGTGGGGCTTGTTCCCCAGCTCCTGTGCCAGCAGCAGCACTGGGGCTGCGGCACTGGATACTGGTGCATGGCTGGCAGCATTGATGCTGGGCTTTCTGCACAGACCACCCAGCTGCAGAAGCACGCTGAGCTATGCTGATAAAGCAGCCTTGGATGCACAGCTCTCAGCACATGCAGCGGTATTTATCCTGCCTTTTCTCCTGCAGGTCTGCACCTCTCTTGGTTTCATTCACCTCAGGGAATGACCCAGCCACATCCTCATGGACCACAAAGGGCCAGCGCAAAACAAGGGAGCCCACAGCCCTGCTCCACTCTCTGCAGCATCCCCCCAGGACTCCCCAGGGTGGTGATGTGTGCACGCGTCCAGCCGAGCGCAGCCTCAGAGAAGCAGACCTCCTTATTCCTGTGAAAGTGGAGTGAGGAGAGGTTCACAAACCCCTCGCGGATCACAGGCGCTCTGGCTCCCGGCCTGGCTCGGCGAAGCGCAGGGAGGGCTGTGGGCTGCTGCCCAGCGTGTGGGCACCAGGTAGGTGAGGGTGTGATCTCACCCGCTTGCAGCAATCACAGGGCGGCTGCTGTGTGCCAATGCAGGTGGGCAGATTGCCCAGCAGACAGGACAAACCTGGGCCGGGGAGCAGGGGCCTGGGCAGGCGTAGGGGCACTGTCCCCCAGGCAGGGGACAAGTGCAGCAAGGGGAGGAGGGTCAGGAGTGCTTTGGGCTCCCTTTGTAGGTCCTAAATGTAATTTTAAGTACCAGTGGTGGAATTTTATTGTGCCAGTATGTTGTCTGGGACCGGTCTGGCCTAGGGACCAGGGACACCCGCCTGACTCAAGGGTGGGATGATACAGGCCAGGGTAGGGATCTAGCTGCAGCACCAGGCAAGAAGAAATCCACCTCTTTCAAGCTGGTGGCCTTTCCCCTGGGCACAGTAGCAGAGAGGAGTACAGGGGCAGGCGTTACCCTGCGGTCCTGCGAGCACCGCCCTAGCAGCACAGACCCACAGGCAGTGCAGGGCTGCACAGGCTGCCGGAGCACTGGCAGCAGGGAGAGGAGGGTCCCGGGACCCTTTTTTTCTCCCTCCTTCCACCTGCTTCAGCAGCATGCAGAAGCTTTCCTGGCCTCATGCCTCCCCCCTGGGAACACCTGACACCCACAGACCTGTGTCACTCCCACTCTCACCACACCCAACATTTTGTGACCACTCCCAAGGTCACAAATTGGCTTGACCTGGCTGGCCCCATCTCCCAGAGGAAGCCAGGGAGGGGGGACCTGCCACCACAGAGGCCAGGCACCCGCTGTTGGCTGACAAAAGCAGATGGAGGTGCTCAGGGAAGAGGAAGAGGACAGCTCTTGGCACCACCGCACTGCGCTGTTTGCCCATGGCAAGCACATGTGTAGTCTGACACTGCCACTCCTCTGCATGCCGACACCAGGGCAGCTCCCACGGAGCATGGTGCTATTACAAACAGTGACATCATGCTGGCCAAGTTTCGGGGCTCTCAGACTTGCTTCCCAGGGCACCCCATGACAGAGGGCCCTGGCAGCGCCCAGCTCCCAGGCAGGGGAGAAGCTCCTCCAACTCCCTGGGGCTGCAGGAGCAGCAGGGCTCTCTGTGCCTCCTCTTCCTCTCCCTCCTGGGGATTGCACCCTTGGGTGTGAGGATGTGCCAAGATCTTCCCAGACAGCAGGTTCCTGGGCACCACATAGCGTGGCATGAAGACAGGCCAGAGTAGCAGGACCTGGGGGTGGATGTAGGGCTGTCTCCCCTGGAGAGGTGGCAGGACCTGGGGGTAGCTGCACCTCACAGAGACATGGCAGGACAAGGGATGGGTGAAGGGATGCCCCCCAGCTCTCCCCCTGGGATGTGGATGGAGGCTGGGCAGGGCAGGGTGGGTGGCCAGGGGTGGGACGCACAGGTGGATGTCCGTGAAGTGGTGGGACACGCAGTACAGCTGGAGGTGGAAGAGGGCAGCAGCATGGCAGCTCTGCTGCAGCCAGATCAGCCATAGGGACCATTCACCTCCACAGAATTGGTGAACTGCTGCCATTCGCTTAGGACAGGGCACTTGTGCCTAAGCACATGTCTCTGTTTCTCAGGCATGACTCACGTCCTGCTGGGAGCGAGGGCAGGATCAGGTGTGATGGATTCCTCACGTCCTGCTGCTGGCATGGGCACCAGGCAGTCTCCTGCCTGCCCTGGGGGTGCTGCATCACCCAGGATGGGAAGGAGCTGTGTGACAAGGAAAGTCCCACTTCTGTGGCAATATGCTGCCCAAGGAGGAGCAATGCTGTTGTGGGCACTGAGGACTCCAGTTATCACGCCTGGCTGGCACATACGGGAAACAGCACGCAGAAAGCATGCACCGCTTCTCTATGAGCTACAAACAATTTGTCCCAAGTGTGATGCTCCAGGGCTGGCTCTCTGTTGTGTCTCTCTACCTGCACACAAAGAAGAGAACAGGCAGGTTTGTCCATCTGTCTCCAGGCTCTGGTCTGTCTGCTCATGCTGCCCACAGAGGTGTGGGCACCTGGACACAAGGCCAGCTGTGCGTGGCAGGCAGCTGTGGCGTGCTGCAGAGTGGGGCCATGCTGAGCACCAGTGCACGTTGCATATCTCACTGTGCCAGGTGCCTGACTCTGCACTGGTGCCGTGCTGCAAACAGCAGCAATTGCTGGTGAGTGCTTGGGGGCTCAGCCTGCACAGGGCTCTCGCACCTGCACTCCTTGCCAGGCGCTTCTTGCGGAGAGAGGATCCTGCGCTGCATGTGCACGCACTGGGTCAGACAGCATGTCCTCTCTGCCTGCACCATGCTTGCATGCCTTGCGCTTGCAGCCCAGAAAGCCACTCGCATTCTGGGCTGCATCCCCAGCAGCGTGGCCAGCGGGGCGAGGGGGGACTGTGCCCCTCTGCTGCGCTCTGGGGAGCCCCCCCTGCAGCGCCGCCTCCAGCTCGGGGGGGCCCAACAGCAGAAGGACACGGAGCTGTTGGAGCGGGGCCGGAGGAGGGCCCGGAGATGCTGCGAGGGCTGAGCCCCTCTGCGGGGAGGACAGGCGGGGAGAGGGGGGGTTCAGCCTGGAGAGGAGAAGGCTCCCGGGAGACCTCAGAGCCCCTTCCAGTGCCTAAAGGGGCTCCAGGAGAGCTGGGGGGGGACTCTGGGTCAGGGAGGGGAGCGATGGGATGAGGGGGAATGGGTTTACACTGAAAGAGGGGAGATTTAGTTTAGACATTAGGAAGAAATTCTTCCCTGTGCGGGCGGTGAGCCCCTGGCGCAGGCTGCCCCGAGAAGCTGTGGCTGCCCCATCCCTGGAGGTGTCCAAGGCCGGGTTGGACGGGGCTGGGAGCACCCTGGGCTGGGGGGAGGTGTCCCTGCCCAGGGCCGGGGGGTTGGAACTAGCTGCCCTTCAAGGTCCCTTCCAACTCTAACCATTCTATGAGTCTATGATTCTAGTCCAGCTCACATCCTGCTGCGGGGGCTGCAGTACCGGGGCAGCGAGCCTTGGCTAGCAGGAGTTAAACCCCAGATGAGTGAATCCTTTGCCTGGATTTTTCCCTCTGCTCACCTTTGGCCCTTGGCCTGCGCAGAGTCCCCTGGGGATCCTGTGAAGCAAGCACAGCCTGTCCTGCTCTGTGCTCTGCCAAAGGAGCCAGCAAAGGGCCCAGGAGGACTGTGCGGACCCCTCTGCCAGGGTCTGTCCTGTGGCACCACACCCACCATGGGAGCCTGGATCTGATCCTGCTGTCCTGCTGCAGTGCCTCTGACACTGCCTGCTCCTCCCTGGGGACCACCTCTTGGCCATGAATCCACCTTGCCCGTGCCCCCAGGAAGGAGAGGAGAGGGAAACGCCATCAGTCCCCAGCACGGCAGAAGCCCAGCAGCCCAGGGATGCACCACGATGCTGCACAGCACCCCGCAGCGCAGGATGCGGCTGCAGGCAGGACACCATGTCCGCCAGGACGAGAGAGAGCGCAGAGGCTGAAGCGGAGCTGGCATCTGCTCAGGACACGGCCCCAAGGTTGCAGCCTGGTCCCTGGCAGCGGGCCTGGGGGACCGGAGTGCACTTGGGAATGGTCAGGGCTTTGGTGTCAGCATCTCCAGCACCAACAGGGCTGCCAGCCTGTGAGGAAT
This sequence comes from Pluvialis apricaria, assembly GCA_017639485.1. Classification (NCBI taxonomy): domain Eukaryota; kingdom Metazoa; phylum Chordata; class Aves; order Charadriiformes; family Charadriidae; genus Pluvialis; species Pluvialis apricaria. The sequence continues at coordinate 17,100,699 of CM030022.1, forward strand.
GGCAGGCACCTCCTTTCCCTGCTGTAGATTGGCATTTCCAGATGGATCTGCCCACACCAACATGAGTGTCCTGGCTGCACAGCTGCTGCTGCTGGGTGCCCGCAGCGGCTCTCTGTGGCCTCACTTTCTGCAGTATGGCACCTGAGCTTGCCGCGGAGCTACAACCCTGCAAAGCCAGTGCTGCTGGGCTGCAGAGCTGCAACCCCCCTAGCCTAGCCAGACCCCCAAACATCACTTGTCTGCTTTTCCTCCTTCCTCCGAGGAGTTGTAACCCTCCCAAGTACAGGGGCACTGAACCACAGGGTCTCACCCTACTGTGCTTTGGACCTGGAGCAGCTGTGGGAGCTGCGGGAGCAACCAGGGCCTGGGGAGACCATAGCTCCCGGCCATTTCAAAAGCCCCACTTGGAGCTGGAGAGAAAGACCTCGGTGCTTTCAGACCAGAGGGAGGCTCCAGCTCGGCCTCAGCTCTGGGAAGTTGCAGGAGGCCCTGGCTGCCTGTGATGGGGAGGGAGGCTGCTTCAGTATTTCCACAGGCAGGACATTCCTAAGAGGTGACCCGTCCCTCCCCAGCAGCTGCCCCCCTCCCCCCTGCCTTTCCAATTTCTTTGTCACACTGAGTGAACACAGTTATTTTTTCCCTTTTTGGGACACCTCTAGAGCCCACAAATCACAATGCTGTGATCTGCTGTGGCCAAGAAAGGAAGGGTTTGGAAAAAGGACAGGAGTTCAGAAAAGATGCCACTCCTGGTAACTTACCCCTAAAACCCAGGCTCCAGACACCCCCAAACTTGCCAGCCCTTCCAGGGGCTTCCCAGACCACAGCAGCCACCTGCATCTCTGAGGACCTTGCCTGTCAGCTAGGGGTTTTGGCTATTGGGATGCTGAAGGGCAGCCAAGGAATCAGTTTTTCAGACTGCCCTAAAAAAACTGGCTTCATTCACAAGCTGTGTGTTGAGAACAGGACGACTCTTCTTGCAGGGATGGGTTCAGGGTGACTGGGACTAGAGGAGAAACACAAAAGCAGCACCACTGCACTACAAGCAAGGCCAAACAGTCCTGGGCAGAGGGGGCCAAATCTCCTGGACTCCCCAAGACCTCTCTGCAGCCTCGTGCCAAGGCAAACAGACCACTTGTCCCACAGCAGCAAAACTGCCTGTGTGGAGAAAGATGCAGCACCAAGCCCAGGGCTACCCCAGGGATCCTGCTCAACCCACTCTTGCAGGCAGGCTGCAGGCAGCCCCAACGAGGGGAACAGCTTCTCCTCCAGGACTGGGGAGCTGGGGACAAACCCGCTCCTGCAAACAGTCCCAGAGGGGCTGTGGGCAGGTTCGAAGGGCAGGCAGGGCCCCTTGTACCTTGTCACTCAGTGGCTGCTCTCCTGTGGGCCCCTGCCAGTGCAGAAACAGCATCACAGCCACCAGTGCCACATTGCTCCAAGAAATCTGGAAACTGTAACTGTATGGAAAATCTGTATGAAATCATGTGCTGACAAAGGGCTGTCAGGTGTGCTACACCCAGTGGGTGATGTCCTGCCACTCGGTGCAAGGCTTGGCTGTGTGTCACATCTGCAGGCTCCCTCAGCCTGCTGGCTGGTGACAGCTGACCCACTCTCCAGGACTATCATGCCCTTACAGATGAAGAGGATGAGCCTTGCTCTGCTGCTCCCTGGTGATAGCCCTGCTTGCTTCAGTGACTGTCCCAGCCACAGATCCTTCTGTCTCATTTACCATGTGAACTATTTCAAGACCAGGCTCTTTTTTGATCCTATTTTCTCCTTATATTCACTTGATTCTCCACTGGGACAGTCACAAGGAATTAAGAAAACTGGGCGACATATTTCCAAATGTGCGCATGCTCTTCGGGGCTGCTCTTCCCCAGGGCCATCCTTCCCCTCTCCTGCAGCTTGGCCCTGTGTCCTCTTGTACTACCTGAGTCTTGCAGGCTCACTGTGAGGAGACATTTCTTGGCAATGCTATACCTTCTGTGTGCAAAACATCAAATGTTTTCCTAGTTGTAATAAATCTCACTAGTTAGTGTTCTTTTCCATTATTTTTATAGCTGTTCTTAGACTTTTCTCTGATGCATAGCTGGCTTGACTACTAACATCCTTCTTCTCTTCCCCCCCTTGCCTTGCACAAGCTCAAAAATGAAAGCTGTAGGTTGGAGACCATCCGTGCAGGGAGCGATAGTGTTATGCCAGGGTTGGCTTCGTTTCTTCTTGTCTGGTCTAGACAGCTTATATAAGAAAGAACCGAACAGCTGCCTGGTCAGGAGTCTTCCATGCCCAGCTGTGACTCTGCCAAGTCTTGCACTGGACTCTTAATCCTTGTCGGTATGTCTAGTCTGCTGCAGGCAGGCTGAGCTATGTTCCATTAAAATGCCCTGTCCACACACAAAAAGCTTGCTAGCACACCTTTCAGCATTTCCTATGTGGTTTCAAACTCACTTTGAAGATGGAAGATTAATTTATCCATTGCAAAGCCGGTACAAACGGGTCCTTATCCTGCAGCAAATGCTCCCACCAGCACCCCATGTTTCTCTGTTGGCTCCCTGGCTCCCTATGATGTGCTTTCCTACCCTTTCCTTTTCTGGAGGTCATTCTTGCAAGTCCCAACTTCCGTCACCAAATTGGGGTCACCTGCAGCTCCAGCACACGTGGAGGTCACAAATCAGCACTGTACTCCTTGTGACTGAGTTACAGCTGACCATTGCACCCCAGTCCAACAGGAGATCCTGCACTGTGGTGATTGCTGAGCTCCTGCTCCAGTTACCCAGGCTGCAAACAACTCAGATGCAGGTGAGCACCCGAGTTCTTTACTGCCACTACACCGAGCATCACTGCACCCAGCTGCCAGTGCCCGCACGGTACCGCAGCCAGCTGCATGCCCTCCGGCTGAGCCGGGCATGGGTTGCAGAGCACATCCAGCAGCCCTTGTCCTGGCCGGACCCCCTGGCCTTCCTGCTCTTGGGCTAGTATCTTCTGTGTCTCAAGGGCTCTTTACTCTCTTTCAGAATAAAGGCTCTGCCCAGAAGGGTACCGTTTCTCCATCCCTTTTCACCATGCCATGGGGACAGAAGAGCAGCTGCCTCCTGTTTGTGGTGCTCTGCAGTCTCTGGCTTCCCACCTCTGCCACCATCACCTTCCAAAAATCCAGTACTGAGAGGGGAGAGACTGTGACCTGCAACAAAGACTACAATAGACTTCCTTTAAAGAAGCTACTGGAGGTGATTTTGAAGTAATTTTGAAATTTATCTTCCATCCAAAGCAAAGGAGTGAGAAGGGTTTCTCTGGCCCCGGGCAGAGAAGCGACGGATGTCACCGCAGGAACGCCAGCCTTCCCAGCATCAGATGCCTCACAGCACCCTCCAAGGCCGATGGACTTTTCCTAGGCGTATTTCCAGTTCTACTTGTAAAAGCCACTGGGAATTTTACGTTTATAGTTTTGAATGCTGCAGTTTGCTCTCTCTTAAGTTTTGCTATCTTGACATCCCCACAGACACCTCTTGAACACCAGCTGTCTTTCACAGCAAAACACGCTGTATAACCCAGCCAGAAATACATGAGCGACAGCTATCGCCTGCCACTATGCAATTTCTTCTGTCTGCTCATCAGTATGATGGCACATGCAGAAATCTTACAATAACCTTTCACAAAAACTCTGACATTTCTCACAAGCTGTGCCCACATTTGGAGGCCCCTCGTGCTGTGTCTGGTCCCTCGGGGAAGCTGTTCTGCCAGCTACACAAAACGTGCCCCAGTCCTGTGCCTACTCCAGCAGCTATGATGCAGGACACAAAAACCAGCTGTCACAAAGTGAAGCTTCTCCTGATTCACTCGCAGTATTTACCTTTCATTCTTACAAACACACAGGCTTTTGCCATCCTGCAAATTAGCGAGTTGTTGGTACAAGCTTCTTTCTCTTCTCCCAGTACCTGTTAAGATGTTTCCTGGCCCCAGGTACACGTGGTAAGGTGAACCTAGCAGAACGATGAAGGACATCAGCAACATTCACTGAGGTCATACAATGGATCAAAGTCTGTACCATAGTCAGCACTATAAAGCCGGTGACACCTTTGCCAAACCAGAGGGAAGGCAAGCCCCCCCCCCAGGCTCTTCCGCTTTGGCAAGACTCAAGGAGGAGCTAGCAGGGACAAGCCCCAGGCATGGCACACAGTCCGCACTGCCTGCTCCCCACCACTCGGTGGGCTCCTCGTGTTGCATGAGCTCTGAGCTTGTGTGGCCTCTCTTTGCAAGGCCATCTTGTTCCTAGCAAGTGTCCCCTTCCCTGCACAGACAGCGCAGCTGGGACAGGGAGGCTTGGCTTTTGCCCCCCCAGTTGTGCCATTCTCTTCCCATGTGTACTCTTCCCATCTTCCCTGTTCTCAGTGGAAAAGTCTGTCAAATGAAGAGCTATTTTTCAGGATTAACCAAGGATAAATTGCCTTTTCTCCCCCTTGCTATGACAGTGGTTGGATTAAGGCCTTATTCCACATGCAAACAGACGGTGGTGTGGGGGAAAGCCCTGGTCGTGCCCAGAGCTTGAACCCCGTAATCAGCAAAGAATTAAATCTCCACAAGCGGGGGAAGGAAGTACTGTCTTAGAGCAAAATATTTATATTCTGTGGAATATTGGCCAATTACAATATTTTTCTTCAAATAAAACATTTGTAAGAACATTGAAATAAACATTTGAGAACACAGTATACCAAAGCCCTGAGTCACTCCTGATGCAAAAGTTTTCCCTCATTTTTCAGGCAGCTTCCCCATGTAGGGTTTGGAGTCAGGATGGCTTCTGGTACCACTGAGGTGCACTGACAGGTCCAGTGGCACATGTCCCTGCTGCTCGGAGATGGCAGAGCTCCTCCTGGCAAGGGTCACCTCCCAGTTTGAGCCTAATGCCTGGGTGTGCTGTGGAGTCTGTGGTGAGGTCTGTGAGGAGATGTACTGCCTTGAATTCAAAAAGACACTGCCAGCAGCAGCTTGGGGAAGGGCCTGCAGGCAGCTCTCCCCAGAAGGTGGGAAGAGGGGGCACTTCTTGACATTCCTCCTTGCTCCAGTCCTTCTGTATGGAGGACTCTGCAGACAGATGCGGACACAAATGAGATTCCTTAGAAGGTCTCTTCTGAGATTCGGATGAACTGACATGCTAATTTGAGCTACACTTACTGCAGACACTGTCAGGGAACTTGTTCAGTGGCAGTGGGGGTTGCATCCCATCCCCCTGGCTGCAGAAGCAAGGCAAACCCCTCATATGGCTACAGCAGATTTACTGTCCTGCTCCTGACTGCATCTGATCTGATGCACATCCAGGAACCCAACAGCCCCAACCACATGCTTTGCTTTGCCCTATATTTTGCCCCCATTTCTCCCTGCCATATGACCAACCCACCCCAGTTCTTTCCCCCTCCCACCTGCTCCCCCACAGGCTCAAGTTTTGCTGATTTTGCACTCTTATTCAGTAATTACAGCCTTGGTGAGTGATCCCAGTCAGGCAGCACTGCCATTGGGCACTCTCTATCCAAGGCAGGGCTGACACTACCTCTCACCCCTTTGTCTGGTTGTTTCTTGCTCTGTTTGCATAGCCCTAGGTGAGGGCTGGCCCCCTTTAGCCTCTCCACCCTCTGCAGCAGCTGGCAGTTACTCCTCCATTTAACCTCAGGCCAGGGTCAGCCATCTGCCTGCAACTTTGCACTAATGTCATTAATGCTGGTATTTTCCTACTTTCAACTGCCACCATAGCTTCTCAGCTGACTTTTAGCACAGGTTGGAGACAGTCTCTTTTCACTGGCTTTCACACAACCACTATCCCACATGCCTGTAGCAAACATGCCACTACCACACTCCTTGTGAGCCTATGGATACTTCGCTCTTCCTTGTCACGTCAGGTTAGGTGCAGAGGGAGGAAAGAAATAGTTTGGGAGAGCCACATAGGCAAAGCCACCTTTACAGAGCAAAGGTCTTGACTTTTTAAAATATTCAAGCTCATGTGAGAAAAGAACATGTGCTATCCAGATCATTAGCACCGGACAAAGCCAGACGCCATGAAGAAGGGGAGCTCTGGATATATTGAACAAGCATGGTGACATCTCCACACATTCTGCAAATTGGACACTGATGGGATTACAAGATTGCTGAAGACTGGTCAAACCATCAATCAGATGACCCAACTGTGCTGATAAAACCTTTCCTGAGTGCTTTCTCTTAATGAAAATAACCACATTGGATGAAAGATCTGAGCATCAAGAACAAATAAGTTCAGGGTCAAGTTGCTGAAAAAAAGGCCATTGCCCTGCAGCTTTGTTTTTTTTTTACCTCCCGAGAACCTCCAGGCTTCCTGACAGTCCCTGCTCAGGCTAAGGACACTCTCCGGAGCTGTGTACTAACACAGCACTGACTGACAGCTTTTCGCTACGTTCTGCTGCTATGGTACTTTTGTTCCTCACACTACCTCTTGCCTTCATGGTTGCAACTGTCAGACTGACTAGCTTCCTGCAAACCATCACATGCCAGAGAAGATGCTATGCATCTGCAAAGTTCCCCTCACTCTCTCCCACCAAGGCAACCAAGCCTGTCTTCTTTGATGACAACACCACATAGCACAGATGGGCAGTCCAGGGTTCTGTGTACACCTTGTACCTGTTTACATCTAAAGTTAGGGGAGATGAACACCTTCGGAGCTGACAAAAGATGTTTAACACCATTCACAGCACACACTAGAGGAGCAGTTATCTACTGTCACTCATCACTGACAGATGTTTTAATGGGAAGAACCTGTAGAGCCTTGCTCCCTCCCTAGCACTCCCCAAACGTGTTATGTACCAGATACAGCTGCTCATCTCTTCATTCGTATCACAGCTCAATCTGCTCAGATGCTACTTCTAAGAGGCACCCATACATGAGACTTCTGTAAGCTTTTGACTACAAGACCACATTTTCAGTTGCATGCAAATTTGCCAAACTGAGATTACTTGAGCTGCCCATGTTAGGCACATCCACCAGGCTGGTTTAAAAAGACACTGAACCGAGCAAAAACCCACAGGTAACATAGTCCACACATTTCAAATAATGAGACAGGGAAAACTATTTACTCATGAAAAACAGAAATTCTGCTAGTTAGTCACCTTGTTAAGAAGCCTGTACACCTTCTCATGTTGGTAGAAGCCACTAAAACTGTCATGCGATCACATCTTAGAAAGAAGGAAGCCTCCAGGCTTGGGTCCTTTTCAGCATCCCTGTGGAAAACTATCCAACCTGTAAACCTCTGAAAAATGATCAGTTCCTACCATTTGTAACTTTTCCAGGTTTATCAGCTAAATTCTTTTAAGACACCACCATCACTCCTCTTCTACTAGCTTCTCGTGGACTCTTCTGCATGTCATTCTCACAAAGACACAAAGTATTTTCTATTTGAGGCCTGAGGTGGTGAAGTAATGCTATACTGACATTTTACATTTTTTTTCATGTCTGCTAATTCCATTGTTTGCTTAGTTCATTAATCAAAGCTGGACTCAGGACCAGGGGAGCCTGACTGGATGATAAGGAGTCTCATCATCCACCATTTCACTGACAATTTCCTGGTTCTCACTTCAAGATGTCTCCCTGCTCTCATCTATTCTTACCCTTTCCATTCTCCTGCAAACTCACTTACAAAGTGACTTCTGACAGCCAGTGTCTCACTGAGAATGGTACCTAGACCAAAATAATGAATTTAAATCCATGGTGTGACTTTCCCTGGAAACAAAGAAGCGAGAGGCTGACACCTGGCACTACAGAAAAGGTCTTTGAACTTTTATGCCAGTGCCTCCCATATACGTTTAGGTACTCGCATTTGAACATCTTGGTCTGTGTGTTTTGTAAGGACTGATTCACTGACTGCTCATCAAATGACTGTTTCCAAGAGGAGAAAGGCAGGATTTAGGTCTCCCAACATAGGAGAAAAAAATACTTTCATGAAGAGAAGTCGCACTTCGTGACTCCTTTGCATTTAGTCAGCAAATTGCTCTGCTACTTGACATGAATGATGGAGAGGTGGGACAGACATGACTATGAACACAAGAAACAGGTCTACCCCAGGTCACATAAGGCAGAACTCCTTACTAGGAAAAGCCAGGGGGAAAACACTTCCTTTTTTAAATTCTTTACTTTGTGGCTTGTATTCTTGTATTGTATTGAGTCGACCCCGAGATTCAACTCATTCCCAAGAAAAGGCAGAATATTTTGATGAATAATGCAGCTCTTCTCTGTAAGACAGCCACGCTTCCATTTAAAAATACCTTATGCTGTTTTGAGAGAGTAGCGTATTTCATGGCAGAAGTTTCCATTCTGACCAGGGAGATAATCAGAGTGAATCACATTCCAGAGCCAGCGTGTGCCACAACATGAAGGAAAGAACCAAAAAGCTGCAAGCCAACACCAGGATTTCACAGCCCATTAAGGGAAGATAATTTGAAATTCCTTCTATAAATTCAGGGAAATAGAAAAGAGATCCACACCACTCAGGTTACCGGGGCCTGTAACTGCATCTAGACTTTGTAAGAGAAGTATCTTGAAAGTGAACTCAGTAGAAAAACAGCACTGACCAAGAACTTCAGCAACTTCTGTCATTGCCGATACAGAGGACCTTGTATCCAGAGACAGTGTTGGATGCTATTTTTCCATTGTAGAAAAAGGAAGGATAAGGGAAGGACCAGTAATTCCCTGAGGATTACTGGTGATGTTCTCAGATTTATTTTGCACTGCCTTCAGTGATTATTTCACTCTGACAGTGAAAATCTCATTTATACAATGCAAAGGTTTACATTTCTTCATGTACATAAACACAGAATAAAGCCACTAACAGCTAACTCAGGAAACTTAATAGGAGTGTGAAAAAGACACTTTGCTACACTCACGGCACTTGTCTGGTGCAGAATACAGTACTTACCACTACCGCAATTCACCCATTAAGTACTGGCTTGGAAGTATAGTTTCTTAAAAACTAGGGGAAACAAAGAATAACTGTTGATTCAAGGCCCACACAGGTGTTAGAAGCAGTTATCTCCAATTTTGAGAACAAGGGCCATATAAATAAATTGTTCAATGACCTCAGGGTATGGCCCAGACTCCAGTGGAAAGAGGCTTAGCAAAATACTGTGCCAGACTAAGGACCCAGTAAACGCTATACAGGACTGCATGGGAACTCCCACTCCCCAACCTAGAAACACAAAATTTGTCCAGTGTGGAATCACAAGACTCATTTTACAAGGGAATTTGGGGGTTATTTCAGACTAAGAAACTCGCAGACGTGGGTTAAAGAAGAGCAGTACAGTTTGCCTCAAGCTCCACATGTACAAGTTGGACAAACCACCAATCTACAGGTCATTTATTAGGAAAGTCATATGCACCAGAGCAAACCACTGCTTTCAACTGCAACAGGAGCCCCTCAAGAGTGAGAGGGTATTGCCTGTGACACTGAAGAAGCCAGACTTGTTCTGCCTGTTCATGTAAGATGGCTGCAGAGACCCTGGTGCTGAACAGGAACTCAGGGAAATGGTGCTGGCAGCAGATGGGGGAAAAAGAAAAAAAAGGGAAGTTGCCTGTCATAATCAGTGTAACAGAGAGATCTAGAACTATTTAAACAAAGTTTGGAGCAGGAGTTTCCAAGACAAACCAGTTGCCCCAAAAGAGGATAAATGTGAATTTGCAGTGGGAACACTTCCATCTCAAAAGAACTGAGGAACTCAGAAGTTTGAAGCATCGGCACACGGGCAAAAAGAGCATATCATCTCTCCATCCACTGACAGACAGGTTCCCACCAAAGAATAGCTCGCTGTGGCCAAGGTAGAGCCGCGGTGCAATCCAAATGCTGTTTTGCAAAAGGTAAATTAATTTCATTACTCCTTGGGATAATGTCCAGCAGCTCAGAGGGCCAGTGAAGAATGATATAATCCTTTCAAGACTTGGACAAGAGAAACGAAAGAGAAGTTAGAAACATGTCTGAAACCTACTTCAGAATGGCTATGCAAAGCGTAAGAATTACATTTTCACTTCACTTTTGCTAAAGAAAATGAAAGAGACGTGGAATTCAACACCACCAAATGGTGGGATGGAAAAGAGTAATTTCCTGCCTGGGACTGGCCAAATAAAATGGAACTGCAATGTACTGGTCTTCTCCCAGGGGCGAGATGGAAAGGACTGGCATCCAGCCAGCCAGTCCTAGGAGTAGGCCAGATCCCACAGGAGCAGCAAGCTGTCCCAGCTGTTCCAGAGCTCTGTTGATGTTGTCAACCTCTCCAATGTTAGGAAAGGAACACTGGTTCCTCCCCAAAGGTCACATGATGAGACAAAGTTCCTGTTAGGGAAAGACGAGATACCCAGAGTACCAAAGAGGGCTGACAAGATGTACAAGCCCAGGTTCATGTTCCTTAGGAACATGTGTCTGGGTAGTTACTTCACCCTTACATGGATAGGATTTATATTGCCTTTGAACATCGACTTCTGATATTGACTAAAATATGATGATATACAAGCTGAGCACAATAGATGATGCTGCTGTCTTTAAAAGACTCAAGTAGATACATCATATTCTGTCACAAACTCAATGACACCTAAACACAGTGGTTGTCAGTAATTTTCATAATTCTTTCATGCAGCTTTGATGTTCTGGTCTACACAGCTTTTCAGAGATAAGGCCTAAAAGAGTCACTGCATGCATGTATACAGTGACTTTTTGATGACTACACACATACACAGAACAATCCCCGTCAGCAGGAATGACACAACTTGCTGGCTTGAAGGAATCTTTAGATGTGAACAGTTTGAACTGAGGATGAACAGAACTAAATGCTGTCCTGGGAGGTGGAGTTCTCAGGTCAAAGCTGCAGACTTGTCAGCTCTGGCTTGCACACCACTGGGGACCCATTGCACACAAATGCACAGACCAGAAGACATGGCAAACAAAATTAAAGGCAAGCAACTCAAATATGAAGCTTGGATTTTAGCCATTCACCAATCCAGATTAATAGATCTTTAAGTTTAACTTTGCACCGCATAGCTCGAACACGTATCAGTTTCTGCACAGAATGAATTCCTTCAGATTTTTGATCTTTAGTTCAGATTCCTATTATCCAAGACACAGGGAATCCCGTTTTAAAGTCCATTTCAGAAGGAGGATTTGGTCTGCTTTTCCACCGGCCCAGTCAAGCGTCCAGCTGAGTACTCCTGCCATTCAGGACTCGTGGGCTCAGCCTGCGGTACGGAAGGGGACAAGGCGTGTGCAGGTTACAGGGGGACAGCCCCGCTTTCCTCAATCCCTTCGCATTCCTTGCTGAATCAAAGGCACGGGATTGAAGTAGGAGTATTTATGATCTCATACGCCCTCTCTATTAACGCATTTCAGTAAGAACGGGCACACTCAGCTGCTTCTCCGTAACGATCCCCTGAGCATCCATCGACCGTGCCCCACAGGCCGCAGCCGCCTGCACCCGGGCGGATTTCACCGGCGGGCTCTCCCCCTCCGGCCGCCTCCCTCCCGCGCAGCCGCTGCCGCGGCAGAACGACATGGAGGCTTCTCCCGCTCCGCCCCGCCGCCCGAGATTCACCCTGAGCCGGATCCTCCGAGCTCCGCCGTCCGCAACCGCCGGGCCAGGCCCCACGACAACCCTCCATCCCCCCGCCAGCCCCTGCGGCAGCCGGGCCCCACCGTTCCGGCGGGGTCTCGTCAGGGCGCGCGGGCTGGACACTGCTCCCGCCACCGGGCGGTCTTCCGTTCCCTCTGCCCGCTCCCCGCCCGCCCCCGCGGAGGACCGCAGCGCCGCTCCCGCCGCACTGAGGCGCGCGGCCGCCGGCGGCGCTGGGCGGGACGGGGCGAGCACCGGGGAAGGGGCGGGGCCTGCGGCGCCTGCGCGCGCCGCCGTCGCTGGCCCACCCGCCTCTCAGCGCGCCCGTCACGCGGCCTCAAAGAAGCCGCGGCGGCCCGCGCCATGGCTCTCCCGTCACGTGCCACGGCCCGCCCAATGGGCGGTGAGCGGTTCGGCCCCGCCCCGCCGGGGCGGGGGCGTTTGCGGGCGGTGGGGGGGCGCGATCGCAGTAGCGGTAGAGACAAAGCGGGGCCGGTGGGCGAGCGGGGTGGTCGGCAGCAGCAGCCGGTGGCCGCGGCTCAGGCCCGGCGGGGGGCCCCGCGCGCGGCGCCGGCCTCCCGGCGGCGGCAGCGACTCAGCGGCGGCGGGTGGCGGGCGGGCCTCGAGGCGCGCGGGGCCGGCGACGCACGCGGAGCGCGGCCCGGGCCCGGGCGCCGCCGCCGCCATGGCCTTGGCCAATTACAGCAGCCTGAACCGGGCACAGCTCACCTTCGAGTACCTGCACACCAACTCGTGAGTACCGGGCCGCGCCGCCGCGGTGGCCGGGCAGGGCTGCGACGGGGCGGGGCCGCGGCCAGCTCCCCCTGGGGCGGCCCTCCCCCCCCCCCCCCCCGCCACCGGGGCGGTGGTGCCGGGGGCGGCAGGTGAGTATGGGTGCGCCTGGCGGGCCCCCCCCCTCCCGCTGGCCCCAGCGCCGCCGGCCCGCACCTCGTGGGCCGGCCCCGGCTCCGGCGGGCGGAAGGGCCCGGGTAGGGCTGTCCTTGTGCGGCGGGCCAGCCCGCGGTCCGTAGGGAATAACCGTGCGTGGAGGGGATGGGGCTCACCGGGTCGGGTATAGCCCCCAGGTCAGCTGTACCCTTGCAGCTGCGCATCTCTGGAGAAGCGCCTGTGCTGGCCGTAGCAGCTGTCATCCCTCTGTGGTACCGCATTGCCTTTGCACCCAAATGTTTTGTGCAGGTATATTTGAAGCAGGAATGTGACGCTCTTCTTCTCATCAGCTTTTTGGAACTGCTGTGGCTTTTGCGCATCACTGATGAACACACACACACCCCCCAAAATAAGAAGAGAAGAGACAAAGTTCGTCTTTAAAATGAGCTATTTCTGAACATGTGTCTAGAAAATGGGGAGCACCAAGAAATGGTGCTTAGCAGGGTTAAGCATCCATCTGCGACCTGCCTATTGCACATAGGCCTTGTAGTGCTACATACAGAAGAGCTTAAAGAAAGAGCTTGTTCTGTCCAAACTGCCCTGGAAGGACAATATGAACCACACTTGGCGTCTCTTCGTTTTCATCAGCTGATCACCAGCGTAAGATTGTCTTCTAACATTTTGTGGAAGAGTTGACTCTTGCCATCAATAGAAGAAGAAATAAAGTGCAGGCTTATATTTTTGCTTTCCTTTTTCAATGTTTGAAGGATCACAGTGGTCTGCAGGAGTCTAAAGACTTCTTATGCATGGAAATATGGGCGACTTGATTTCAAAGTAGATCTGACTGGTTTTGTTGGTAACACAAGGTACATCTGCAAGAGCAACTAAGACATGTCACATATGCCAAGAGTGTTATGATCCATTTCTTTTCAGGATCAAGAACGTAATGGGTTTTGCACAGGAGAAGAAACCTTATAACAACCTGGTGTCAACCCTGGGTCCATGTTCTGTGACTTGGCTGGTAGCGGTTGCATGTGGAGTGAACAGTCTGGTGCCTGAAGATGGTGGACAATACTGAGTCATGTTCCTGGTGCTGTCACTGATTTGTGAAATTCTCACATCCAGCTGCAGAAAACAAAGGCTTTTACAGATGAGAAGGCCATATGGTAGAGCTCTGTCTTGCGGTTGCTTGCAGAACACCAGAACTCTGGCCGTCTTCATAAGAAGATAATGTCTGTGCTGCAGAAAAGGCTGATGTGTTGTTGCTGCCCTGAAGTATTAAATATTAAAGCTACTTCATGTTGCTGCCATACTTTCTGTTCTGCAAATACGACTTGTCTCCTTCCAGTGTGCTACATGTCTGCAGTGCATAACTGCATTACAAAATTGTTAGGAGGAGCTGCAAGCTGATGCAGATGAATAAGCCAAAGCTGGGACTTCTGGTCCATCGTGAGCGAAGAGCCTTGTGAGATTATGGGTGTCAGTGCATAAGCCAAGTACTTCCCTAAGAATGGGAATGGAAACAACGGAAGTCATTTTTAAAAGCAAAGAAGGAAAAAAAAAAAGCATACCCAAACCAACCCACAACAAATAAGCAACTCCCTGCTCCCCCAAGAAAAAAATGAGCGCCCCCCCACCAACCCAACACAAGAGCAGTGCAGGGCTTTTGATCATGGAGACTCATGTCTTTTGGACTATTTTCTTGCTGAGGAAAGCTATGCCATCTCAGACAAATTCATTTCAGTGCTAAAGATGTTCTCACAGTCATGGAGGTAGAAGTTTTTTAAATTGCAGCAGTCTAGCTGTTGAGGTACAGAAGGAAACCATGATTATTTTTTTTCTCCCTTTTTAAGGCTTTATTTAGGAGAAGTTTCTGTATGTCTGATGCAGAGTACTCAACCTGGCTCCTGCAAAGCACTTCAGACAATCTGGTCTCTGAACTTGAGGACTTGCAACAGATCTTTTCAATAGCTTCTTAATGCTTCCATGTCTGATGTCAAATTTCATGGCATGTGCCTGAATCACTTCGGTTGCCATGTTTTTTTTTAATAAAAATACCCCTGTGCTTTTCTTGATGAAGTTGAGTGTGGACAGACTTTAGTAGGGCCTGTAGTGATAGCACAAGGGGTAATGGTTTTAAACTAAAAGAAGGTAGATTCAGACTAGATATAAGGAAGAATTTTATTTTTTTTTTTTTTTTTTTTACAATGAGAGTGCCTGGAGAAGTGGTAGATGCCCCATCCCTGGAAATATTCAGGGTCAGGTTAGATGGACCTCTGAGCAACCTGATCTAGTTGAAGATGTTGAAGATGCTCATTGCAGGGGGATTGGACTGGATGACCTTTAAAGGTCCCTTCCAACCCCAACTACTTTACGATTTTATGTGAAAGTTCTTTTAGAGCCTAGAATGAAAATCGCTGTGCATAAGCATGTGAAAATTACCCCTCCATTGTTTTTATGTCTTCCCAGACCCACCCGCTTGCCTTCACATTATTTTTCCCTAAATTAAATGCTGCTATTTGAGATACTTCCAAAGCCACTCATTGAGATGATCAGAAAAACACACTTGAGCCCAACCAACTTGTTTTTTGCATATTCTGAATATTTGTAATGTAAAATTGAAGGAGTTTGTTAAAAATTGAACAGCTGAAATTGTCTTCTAACAGTAGGTACGATTTAGCTTGTGATTGAACTTGAGTTTTTTCTGTAACTTGAATTGTCCTGTTGAATACAGCTGGAGTGGGTGAAGGTCACTCAAATAGAAAGATGTTAAAATGACTGAATACTGGACTCGAGGAATATTAGTAATAACAAACCACCATCTCCCCATCCCCTGAGCTCTCCCATTTCTTCTTGTGTGTGTTCTCCATTCTTGCCTGAAATGGAGTGCAGTACTGTGAGGATAACTCTTGTTCCTGATGCAGATGCCGAACTTAAATACTTTCGCGGATGTGGCCTCCTTCAGAGCAAACATGAAGTCTTATGTTTTTCATTAGTAATTGGGTGCTTGTCTGACTACGCAGGATCAGGAGTCCAACCGGGTTCAAACAGGGGTGATCCTTGAAGAACTGCTGGTAAAATAAGCTTTTCTTCCCTTGGGATGTTACTCCAAATGGTTATTTTGTAGAGATGTTGGGAATCAGTCATGTTCTGGTCAAGTCGTCTGGCTTGACCTTTTGTAACCCAAATTTCAATAAATTGGCAGCACTGGACTTCCCTGTTGTGATCCTTGTCCAGCCTGCACTCCTGCATGGAGCTGTCTCAAATGAAAATTGGAAGTTGTAGGAAGGTCCAAGCCAGTCTGCTTCCACCAAGATGAGTTGTTGCGGAGACTACAGGTTTTCATAATGCTTCCCCCGCTTTCCTGTGTCATTTCATCATATATGACCAGTAATAGTTGTGTTTCAAGTGCTCTGTCTGATGGAGGTTACTGTTACCTCTGATGATACCCATCTAGCTCGTGCTTAAGTGTTTCCAGGTTATGGGCAAGCTCTGATAGACTCCGTTTCGCCAACAGCTCGACTCACGTTTTTTAAACTTATGTTGTAAGTAAGATAATCCCAAGTTTTTTTGGGGAGGTGAGGGAAAATTGTCACCAGTTTATAATGGTGGATGTTAAGTACTTCAGGTACTTTTGACCGTAAGGCAAGACTATGGTCTCTGTTAAAGCTGAGTTGACTGAATCAGGCCAAAGCACTTCATATGACTTTGATTAGATATTGACAAGATGAGTGTAAGTGTTGAGATTAATATACTGAATAGAAGGTATTTATAGCGTATCTAAATTTTTATTAGGGATAAATAGCTGGAGTGGATTTTGCCTGCTTGTAGTGAGGTTTCACTTCACCTGTGTCAGCACAAGAGGTTCCATTTTTGGTAGATGTTCAGGCTGAGTGTGGTGTAAGGCTATGTGGAAATCATGTTTTCTCTTGCCTCTCTTTTTATCATCTGCAGCTACGTTTTCAGCTACTTTATTCCAGTATCTTTCTTTGGAAATCCCTATTTGTATCTTATCTGCATCTTTTCCTTAGTTTGAAGCATTCTTTAAATTGTAGAGTAAAAGCTGCTAATGAAGCATAGTTGCTAGTGCTAAAGCATCCGTTTACTTATGGGTTTTTCCTGACATGGGTTACTTCCTAAATAAACTTCTGTTGATTTGTGGAGCTGAATAGGTGCTTGTAAACTCGAGGGAACACTTGAAATCTACGGACAGTAAATCGTGCTCAAAGGAAAGAATACCAAGTTTGAGCGTCTGTGGAAGCTTTCTGATTGGGAAGGTAGTCTTTAAGACACCATTCCCTTCTGTATCTTGTCTTTGCGTGGGCCAGTGGAAGCTTGTAGAGATGGAAATCTCCGTTCTTGTGGTTCTAGTGATAACTTTGAAAGCTGATATGTTTTAACTCTGATTGGAGCTGCATTGATGGGTTAGGTGTCATGACATTGAAGATGGATATGAAAGTTTGGTTTGTGATTATTAGCATTATGGACAGCTGTATATTTTATGTGTGAGAAGTACCTATGTATCTTGTTTGTCAAAATGAGTGATATGAGTATGTATCACTTTCTGTTTGGTCGTCTGTTGGCCTTTTTGTGTAGTAGTGAAAACAGCTTGTATGTGAGGAGGTTTCATGCAAACTGAAACCTATTGATAAAAACAGTTTCTGAGGGAGGACTCAGTCTCTTCATCAAGCATCTTAGAGGAGCAACAAATTCCAGCAACTGTTTTTCCAGGTCATGTCGCTGCTGTTAATATTGGGGTCTGTGTGGTCATTTACATTTGAAATAATTATTAGATGTTGAAGATAGGGCACTAAGTTGGGCATTCAGTGGAGATACTACAGTAATGTCGGCAGGCAATGTATTGTACTGATTTTATTACCTCTTCAAATTTTTCTCATCATGTATCTTCTTTCAAGGTTAAGGCACGTAACTGATGGCTTGCAAACGGGTGCTGCTTATAAACGGTGGCAGCGAAGAGGCTGGAAACTAAACATGGCTGTTGGGATTGTGCTGAAGTGGCATCCAGCTAGATGATTTTAGCACTGAGTTTGGAAGGTGGTGTGGTACAGTCGTGGCAGAAGGCTATCTTTCTCTGGATTAGGAGCAGTGGCAGCTATTGAAGTCTTCCAGGATCTGGAAACTTCAGAAATAACTTCTACATAGTGAATACATGCATGGGGAAGATGGACCTTATGCATAATCCTCATCTGTCTGTGTTTTACGTATATACAGTGTTTAGTTGCCACGAGGAGACCTCTCAATGTGGTGAATAATTAAGGATTTGTATGAATTGTTGACTGGCTCATAGGCTGGTTCATTATGTCAATAATTTTCTCTGTTGTGTCTGTTTACCATGGGATGTTTTTTAGACCATAGCGAGCAGCAGTTTTTTGAATCAGGACTCCATGGGACAGCTTGTTTGCTGCGTCTCTGCCTCTGGTAGACAGTGAAATGCTCATTTCTAGTCTGCTGTCAGCAGCAGATGTTGATATTGTGAACATACAATTGGATTTGTTTAAAATGTGGTTGAGATTCTTGTTTATTTAAAGGTCTCTCCTTAAGTGTCAGTGTAACCCTGCTGATTCTGTGTTTCATTGCAGAACTACCCATGAGTTCTTGTTTGGTGCCCTTGCTGAACTTGTAGATAATGCCAGGTATGTACCTGAGACTGTGTAATTCCCAAGGTAAATTCAGTTAAGATTTAATTATTCTGTGTATGTGTTATCTTGAGCAATTTTCACTTCTAGTAGACTTTACAAAAATTAAAAAATAGAAGACTTTGCTGTAGGTTAGTATGAATATTTCCCTTAGTCCTCTTATACCACCACATCTACCCCCTTTGAAAAAAAGAAAAGAAAACAGGTATTATTCCTGAAACGGTAAGTTTGAGTGAATCGTAGAACAACTCATATTGGAAGGGAAATTGTTAGAAGACGCAAGATAGATTTAAGGAAAAAAATAAGTCTGCCTTTTTGTTTAAAGTAATTGGTAAAATAATAATTACTGGAGCTGGGACTCTTAAGATACTTAGGTAATCTTTGACTTTAGTATCAAGCATGGTGACAGGATGAAAATGAAATCAGAAGTGGGATGCTGAAAAATAGAGCAAGCACAGTTCAAGCAATTGTGACACTTAAGAGGAGACTTTGTGTTCGGAAATTGCAGGTTCTAGGCCACATTTCTCATGTTTGCATTGAGGAATCCAGGCTATAGCTGTGTTCCAAGCCTTGCATACTTACCTCTTCAGCTTCACAAAATAGTCTTATATGGCATTATGGAAATATTTTGGGATCATTTTCTATCAAGTGTGAATTGTGATGCTATGCAGTTCGTAGTGTAAGGAGCTGAAACTGGAAGATTTCTGTGGAGGAAAAATTCCATGTAGGGAATCAGCCATGTGTCTGTGCGCTGTTGCTGTTTTCACTTTTGCTACAACATAGTTGAATGTAGCATCTTTGAGATTGAGTGGTTTTCTCTTCAACATTTTGGTTTCTCCTCTGGCGAAAGAGAGGTTGGCTGCTGGGGAAAGTCGTAGCTGTACTTGGCTGCAGGTACGAAGACAAGACAAAGTGACTTCAGCATTTGGGAAGTGGGGTTTTATTACAGCGCTACAGCTGCACTCTTCTGATCAGCAAACCAAGGGTATGTTATGGTCTACATGGGGGAAAAAAAATTTAAAAATTGGTTTTGAGAAGAGGGCAGTAGTGCTGTGTATGCTGCTTTTTCAAATACGGAGGAGGGTGCATGGTGTATGAAGGGCTTTGCTTAAATGATCTTGTAAGGACGCAGTTTCCTATGACAACCTTGAATGTATTTGGATGGAGTGAAACGTGGAGTTGCTAAACTTTTCATAGGCAACTTGACAGAAAAAATGTAGGTATTGTTTGTTTCATTCAGGAGAGAGCTCAGAAGTGTGTGCTTAGTTGATTCCTGCCTCCACCCCACCTTAATATGACCTTTGTTAAAAAGCCAGTGATCCTCACTGTAACTAGATTTTGTTGTGTGGCAGCAATGTCTTGTTGCGGAGTTTAGGTTCAAATAGGCAAAAAGTGGAACAGTGTGTCTTTTAACTTGTCTGTTAGTGCTGACTGTGGGGCCTTTGTGGACTTTGATCTGTGCAGCCAGTTCATTTTGGAAATTACTGCACGTGCCTGGATTTTAGCTTCATTTCTATTTGAGATTTGAATACTGATTGTGTTTTTATTGCTTTGTAGGGATGCAGATGCCACGAGAATAGACATTTATACTGGTAAGTCGCTCCTCCTGCTTCCTTGCATGTCAGCAGTTCAGTCGGTAGTTAACTTGGATTTAGGCTGTGAATGTGTGTTGTACCTGGTAGAGTAAGAGTGAGGGTGTTTATGCCCTATACTGCATTCAGTTTTGTGCCGCTCACTACAAGAAAGACATTGAGGCGCTGGAGTGTGTCCAGAGGAGGGCAATGAAGCTGGTGAGGGGTCTGGAGCACAAGTCTTACGAGGAGCGGCTGATGGAACTGGGGTTGTTCAGCCTGGAGAAAAGGAGGCTGAGGGAGACCTTATCGCTCTCTACAGCTCCCTGAAAGGAGGGTGTAGCAAGGGGGAGTTGATCTCTTCTCCCAACTAAGAAGCAATGGGACAAGAAGAAACGGCCTCCAGTTGCACTAGGGGAGGTTTAGATTAGATACTAGGAAAAATTTCTTCACCAAAAAGGGCATCCTGATTTCAGCTGGGATAGAGTTAATTTCCTTTCTAGTGGCTGCTATGTTGCAAGTTTGGTATGAAAGGAATGTCAATAATGCATATTGTTATAGTTGTTGCTAGGTAATATGTATAGAATTCAAGGAATTTTTGGCTTCCCATAGAAGCTGAGAAGGAGCACAGACAGAGCAATGGAATGGCCAATGGAATATTCCGTACCATAGATGTCATGCTTATTATATAAATGGGGATTGGCTGGGGGGCAGGAATCGCGATCACTGCTTGGGACGGTGCCGAATTCACCAATTTACCGGGTGGTAAAAGCGACTTGTGTCATTATTATTATTATTATTGCTATTCAGCTGTCTATCTCAACCCACAAGGTTTTTTTCCCTTTCCTTTCCCCTCCTTTTCCCCCTCTTCTCCCTGCCCGTCTGAGGGGAAGGGAGAGAACTGTGGGAGCGCCTGTGTGATCCTAGCTGCCAGCTGGGTTTAAACCACGACAAAGGGTTGTGAAGCATTGGAGCAGACTGCCCAGGGAAGTGGTGGAATCACCATCCCTGGAGGTATTTAAAAGATGTGGTGCTGAGGGACATGGTTTAGTGGTGGTTTTGGCAGTGTTAGGTTTATGGTTGGGCTTGATGATCTTAAGGATCTCTTCTAACCTAAACGATTCTATGATTCTACTGTTTGTCCTGTGCCCCAGTGCCTGTTGTCTTTCAAAAAGCAGTACCTTTACAAATAACTCGTGCAAGCACTTAGATCAGCCTTCAGCTCACGTCAGGTAAAGTGAGTATCTGTTTATACTGGATGCTTAAGAAACCTGCTTTTACAATATACTCTTGTAGCATATATTCACATGCAGGAGAAGTTCTTAGTTGTTCTGTAACAAAAATCTGGTGCTCTTTCTTCCAGCTGTGTTGTATTTGGCTTGGGAAAGCCTTGTTTGTTGTGTTACTTCTGTTGTGAACACTGATTCCATTTTGTGGAACTTTTAACTTTTGCTTGTGGGAGTAGTGAATAACTCTTCTTTTGTAGAGCGACGGGAAGACCTACGAGGTGGATTCATGCTGTGTTTTTTGGATGATGGAACGGGAATGGATTCAAGTAAGTGACTAGGAAGTCACACTTGCGTTTTCAAGCTGAGGTTTAATGTTATGGCTTAAACTGAATTAACAGCTTGGTTATGTTGAAAGGGGCATATTTCATGCCATGTTCCTGGCTCTGCACTGGCTCTTTTGCACCGTGTCATATATCAAACTATTCACCTCTTCAGTTGCAGAAAACTAATCTGGCCAAAAGAAAATTGTTTTGCTGTGTTATAGAGTTGAGTCAGCCTGGCCTGTGGCTTTTGCAGCACACCAAAGTTGGCCTTGGGGCTGGAGGGAGAATAGTGTAGCCAGACAAGGGAATGAGCTCGAGCTCTGACAGGCATAAGCCTTTTCCCCATTAGAGGCTCCCAAGTGATGAGTGTATCTCAGCTCTAATAAGAAAGTGTGCCATGGCAGAAATAGAAAGCTTAGCTTTGAAAGCATTTTGCCATTGTTTCATTATTGGCATTGTGATTGAGATCAATACTTGACAATATAAAATCTTAGGAGTATGAGAAGAATGTAGCAAATGTACTTCTGCCTTGTTGTAAGAATTGATGTAAATCTATGTTGTAGCTAGCAGGAGAAAAGCCTTCTTGGTTTGCTTTAGCATCAGCAAACAGCACTGTCAACACACATCACCTTCTTTGTGTCTTGAAGATGAGTCAGTCCTCCTGTGAGGAGCTCTCCACTGGGCTAAAAAGTTGGGCTAAATTGGAAGGTTTTGGAGAAGGCGAGGGAGATGGATAAATAAGCATCGACTAACACTTTTGTTCTTATCCTTCAGTACTATAAGATCCTCTTGTGATATGAAGCATTTAGTTCCATTTATTAATGCTTACAAAAATACATTAACATCTTTGATATGCAGATTTGTGACTTGCATGAAGAAATTTAGCTTGAACTCTAGATACTGTATGTGTATTCTCTGGAATACAATTAAGGATGTCTTCTGAGAGTACTTTTCTGTCACCAATGGAACTGAAGGAAGCAATTAAGCCCCATTCATAAGACAAGTTCAGAGACTTAACTATGGCCTTCTCACAAGCCTTTGTATCAGGGAGAAGATTTTCTGCATGTCTTGAAAACTACATGTTTGTCTCTGGATCGAGAGCAGAATGTGACCAATGCCTGTTCTAATGCTGCAGAGTCCAAATAGCAGCTTTTACGCTGTTGTTGCTCCCGTATTGCTGATTTTATGACAAAGTGGGATTTAAGTATTGGTTAAGAATTAAGCTGCTTCTTTTGACTGATCTTTCTGCTAAATCGTGAAGGATTTTGTCCTGACTCTGGTCTGAGATACACTGTGAAAGAGACTGGCAGATATTGTAGGTTCTAGTGGTATTTGAGTGGTGTTTCACAGCGCTATACATCATATCAGTGAATACCATATAATTTATCTCCTTTGACTGTCTTGATTCTTGCATCAAAGTATGGTTCATTCTGCGTCTGAATTTTTTTTTATTTTAAATAGGCTGTGAAGTTATCCTTGTCCCTTTCCAGGACACTGCTTTTCAGAATGTAAAATTGGTATGCAACTTTGAGCACTTTTAAAAAAGCCCTTCTTAGTTTTCAGTAGTCTGGGACATACTGTTTTGATGCAGAGTCTAGCTCTAGTGATTATGGCTTCAACGCTGGATGATCATAGTAGGCTTGATAAGCTTTTGAAAGTCACTTAACCAAGGGCAGCCAGGTAGAAACTCCACTTGCTGCACTGTTTGCCTGTCAACATGGACAAAATTACTTGGGGGGGAGTCTGTTTCTCTGACTCCCTACATGGGCCTCTTTCTGTTTCTGCCCCTGGCTATAGGGGTCTGAGTTTTAATTTCCCATAATGCAGGATCTGCCAGTTTTAAAGACATCTTGAAGATCTCTTGTCTGAAGCTGATTTTAGGAGATGTCAGCAGAAAACCTTTTATTGGAATTTTCTCCCTTATTTTGAAAATAGCATCAACATCTGTATAGACCTTCCTTCAAGAGAAATCACAGAGCTTGGAAGTGTTTTATTTTTCTGCATGAGAATTTTAATTAGGGATTATTTTTATAGTACATAAAGCTGACGGGTAAAAAAGAATAACTACATGACTTGCCATAGTGCTGTTGGAGCCCACACTAGTGTGTGAGGACACCAGCAATGTGCCCTGGTGGCCAAGAAGGCCAATGGCATCCTGGGGTGCACCCAGCAGAGTGTGGCCAGCAGGGCGAGGGAGGTCATCCTCCCCCTCTGCTCTGCCCTGGGGAGGCCGCAGCCGGAGCACTGTGTGCAGTTCTGGGCTCCCCGGGTCAAGAAGGACAGGGAACTGCTGGAGAGGGTCCAGCAAAGGGCTACAAAGATGATCAGGGGATTAGAGCATCTTTCTTACGAAGAAAGGCAGAGGGACTTGGGTCTTTTTAGTCTAGAGAAAAGATGACTGAGGAGGGATCTTATCAATGCTTATAAATACTTAAAGGGAGGGTGCCAGGTAGATGGGAACAGTCTTTTTTCAGTTGTGCCCAGTGACAGGACTAGAGGTAACGGGCACAAACTGGAGCACAGGAAGTTCCATCTTAACATGAGGAGGAACTTCTTTCCTTTGAGGGTGGCAGAGCAGTGGCACAGCTGCCCAGAGAGGTTGTGGACTCTCCCACACTGGAGACATTCCAAACCTGCCTGGACGCCGTCCTGTGCAACTGCTGTAGGTGTCCCTGCTGTGGCAGGGGGGTTGGGCTTAGATGATCTCCAGAGGTCCCTTCCAACCCTGACCATTCTGTGATTCTGTTAGAAGGCTAGACGAGGCATCATTTGGGAGGCTGAGTAAATGAACCCAGGTGTCTCTGCGTGCTTTCACTCAGAGAGAGGAGCCAAACGGCTGAAGTGAACCATTCCATTAGCACGGTCTCTGTGTTACTCTGTTGTGTTGCTGTTCATTGGTCTTGTTCTGTGTTGGACAGTTCTAGATTTATCTGGCAAGCTGTGAAAACGGAGAAGGGTGTAGTGAGGCAATAGGCCAAATTTGAGTGCTCTGTCTGATAGCTCCTGATTGTCAAACCTAATGGCAGCTCCTCAACTAAAATTATAGAATCATAAAATCTTAGAATTG
The DNA here is from genome assembly GCA_017639485.1 of Pluvialis apricaria. NCBI lineage: Eukaryota > Metazoa > Chordata > Aves > Charadriiformes > Charadriidae > Pluvialis > Pluvialis apricaria. The sequence continues at coordinate 17,125,034 of CM030022.1, forward strand.
TAGAATTGCTGAGGTTGGAAGGGACCTTTAAGATCATCAAGTCCAACCATTAACCTACCCTGACAAAACCCACTTCTAAACCATGTCCCTAAGTACCATATTTACCCTTTTTTTAAACACCTCCAGAGATGGTGAATCCACCACCTCCCTGGGCAGCCTATTCCAGTGTTTAATAACCCTTTCAGTGAAAAAATGTTTCCTAATAACCAGTCTAAACCTCCCCTGACATAACTTAAACCCATTTCCTCTTGTCCTATCACTTGTCACCCGGGAGAGAAGAGGTCAGCCCCCACCTCTCTACAACCTCCTTTCAGGTAGTTGTTAGAGGGTGATAAGGTCTCCCCTCAGCCTCCTCTTCTCCAGGCTAAACAACCCCAGTTCCCTCAGTCATTCCTTGTAAGATTTGTCCTCCAGAGCCCTCACCAGCCTTGTAGCCCTTCTCTGGACATGCTCCAACACCTCAATGTCCTTCTTGTAGTGAGGGGCCCAAAACTGAACGCAGTACTCGAGGTGGGACCTCACCAGTGCTGAGTACAGGGGGATGATCACTTCCCTAGTCTGGCTCACCACACTGTTCCTGATGCAGGCCAGGATGGTGTTGGCCTTCTTGGCTGCCTGGGCACACTGCTGGCTCATACTCAGCCGGCTGTCCACCAACACCCCCAGATCCTTCTCTGCCGGGCAGCTTTCCAGCCACTCCGCCCCAATCCTGTGAAAGGTGTGATGAGCATTTCTAAAAATGAGGTGTGTTTGTAAAGTGACTCCCACTACAGTTGCATTCAGAACTTGCTGCACTGGCTCCCTTAATGATCACACTGGATTGTGTGGTCTGAAGATCAAAATATGATTGTACTCAAGGTGCAAACATCTTATGCTGTAGAGTCATAAGTTATCAAAAGATCTGAGGATTTGGTGATGCCATAGTACAGATCTTTTTTAGAAAAGCATCGCGTCCCACAGGGAGATATTAGCATAGTAGTACTGGTCCAAAAGTTTGGCTTTTTCATAAGGGACTAAATAGGAGTCAGTTAGAAAAACAAACAATAGATCTCATGCAGTATATCTTAGGTCGGGATTTCCCATATTGTCAGTGGCGTTACTACTGATGATACTTAGGTTTGAGAATTTTATCTACTGCTTGGGCTCTGAAGGTGCTGCATGAATTTAATGAATCAAAACGTAGATTGAACGATTCAATGAATCAACTTGTAGGTTGAAAGAGTATAACTACTAATGTGGTAGTATTCTTGAAGGACCGAAGAAAGTAAGTCTTTAACTTGCCTTTTAGAATCATAGCACCATAGAACAGCCCAGGTTGGAAGGGACCTCAGAGATCATCTGGTCCAACCTTTCATGGGAAAGGGAGCCTAGATGAGATGATTTAGCACCCTGTCCTGTTGCATCTTGAGAACCTCCAGTGATGGGGACTCCACCACATCCTTGGGGAGGTTGTTCTGGTGATTGATTGTTCTCACTCTAAAAATGTCTTTCCTATATTGTGATGAAACCTCTCCCAGTGCAATTTGTACCCGTTGCCCTTTGTCTTCTCCTTGTGAAGGGAGAGCCTTCATCCTCTTTGTAGCCTCCCTTTAAGTACTGGAATACTGTGATGAGATTCCCTTTGAGCCCTTACTTCTCCAGGAAGAAGAGACCCAACTCCTTCAGTCTTTTCTCATAGGGCAGGTTCTCCAGCCCTTTGATCATCTTCTTCTGTCCGGTCTGTCTGCCTCTTTCTTGAATTGAGGAGACTAGAACTGGACACAGTACTCCAGTTGTGGCCTGACAAGCACTGAGCAGAGTGGGATGATCACTTCTCTGTTTCTGTAGTAATGCCCCTGTGAATGCACCCCAGGATCCCATTTGCCTTCATTGCTGCTGCAGCAGCGCACTGCTGACTCCTGTTCAGTTTGTCTACCAGGACCCCCAGGTCCCTTTCAAAAAGGCTGCTCCCCAGCCACACCGATCCCAGTCTGTACTGGGCTTTTTGGTTATTTCATCCCAGGTGCAGGAACTTGCCTTTCCCTGAACTTCTTACAGTTCTCGCTTGCCCAGACTTCCAGTCTGTCCAGGTCTCTACCTAAGATGGCTCTCCTTTCTGATGTGTCCAGCTCACCACCATCAGCAAACCTGGTGAGGGTGCTTTCGATCCCATCATTCGGATCCCTTATGAAGATGTTGAACAGTGTGGGGCACAGCATCAGTCCCTGGGGGACCCCACTTGTGACAGGCTGCCAGCCAGAGTAAAAACTGTTGATCATCACCCTCTGAGCGCAACCTGTGGGCCAGTTCCCTACCCATCTTGCATACCACCCATCCGGTCTGTGTCTTGCCAGGTTGTCCAGGAGAAGGCTGTGGGAAACAGCGTCCAACACTTTGCTGAAGCCCAGCTAAACGACACCCACTGCTCTCCCCATGTGGACAGAAAGTGCTGCCTTGTTGTAGAAGGTGACCAGGTCAGCCAGGCATGACTTGCCGTTGGTAAATCTGTGCTGGCTTATCCCAGTCACCTGCTTCATTTGGCTTGTGATAGTTTTTAAGAGGACTCGTTCCATTGTTTTCCCAGGGTTTGAAGTCAGTATATCAGTTCTTGCTCCTTTAAACTGTATTTTTGAAATTTGGAAGCTCAAAAGAGCTTTTGTTTTACTGGATGCAGTTAATTCAGTACTAATATCTTGGTTACTTTATTAGAGCTTATATTTTTAGAATACTGTTTATCCAAGGCTCATAATGGTGGGGAACGATGTTTAAATGTAATATGGATTCTAGCACTTATTTTAAAGTGTGTGTATGTGCTTTTGTGTGTAGGCCGTGACGCTCGGGGGACTGCTCTCAGGGGAATGGGCTACATACTTCTCAGGGGAAAGTGTCACTTTAAGCTTGTAGCACATTGATGTTTCCTCTCAAGTTAACAGATTTTTTGAAGTAAATTGCAGGTACGTATATCAAACTGATTTGTCAATCGCTAGCTGCAGTCAGCTGTTTCCCTCAGGTGGCTCGGTGTCTTGTGTTATGGTGATGAAAGACGTCGGAGCTTCTCCCCTGTTCCCTGGGAAAGTTTGACTGGAGGTAATCTTGGTTTAGGCTGACTTCCCCCAGGTAGTAATTTACTACTAGGGATATTTTGGCCCCGGGATATTTTTTGAGGATGCTGTCAAGTCCACTGCAAGTACTCTACCGCATGCAAATATAGCAGATGAATTTCTGGAGAAGGCAGGAAGAGTAACTTTCCGTGCTCAGATAATTCCTTAGTGTATTCTCAGTTTGAAAACCTGGAAATACGAGAGGAGTCTTCTCAAAGGGCAAAGCCAGGTCTGACTTCAGTGGCTGCCTGGAGCAGGGAGGTATGGCTTGTGACCCAGAGCAGGCAGCTGCCTGCAGGGATGTCAGCGGTGCACTGTGTGCCAGCCAGCGTGTGTGCTGTAACAGCCTGCCTGTCCTTCAGGAGGATGCTCTCTTGCTGTCCTGGAGGCAAACAGCTCTGTCCCCTACTTCATCATCTCAGGTGTCTGATATTTCTTATTAGAAAACTTTTTATCTGTGCCCTTGATTCCTTTTCTTGGGCTCTGAAGATCAATCTGCCATCTTGAGCAAATTCCTTCGGATTGTTTTTTCTCTCGTCTGTTTGGCATAGATCACATCACCCTCTTTTTTGTTGCTAGGGAGTTTGGGGTTTTTTTTAAGTCCAGTAACTCTGAGACACGACAAAACAAAAACAGTGTGACTAAAATAGCCTTGAGTGAAACTCCCTCCAGAGTTTTAACTCAAAAACGCTGGAAAAAAATTCATTTGTACCTTGACTCTTGGGAGGAGGTGAAGACTAAATCTCTACCCAAAGACAGCAAGCCTGGAGCAGAGAGAGATGCTCACTCGGTCCAGAGTAGTCCCCTCTGCTTGGTGTAATCTTCATCCCTCTGCCCAGAAAGAAGAATCTTTATAGGGTGGTTTTGGACATCCAGCATTGAGTGCTAAACCATATGGTCACCTTTTCTGAGAGAGGAAATGGTTTGGACAATTACTCTTTACCGTTTTTAGGCTTCTCAAAGTTTTCTTAAAAATAGTTGTTGATACAACTTTTTGTAGAGCAAAAGGGTTCCAGTACCCTTCTCTTGTTTTCTGACCGGGCTTTAAAACTAACACAGTAATAATAATATCATCGTTGTCAATATCCTTACCCAGATCTCAAACACGAGATAATCTAATGTTTTCTTTGTTTGGCTGGAAAATACTATAGTAGGCTGAAGGCAAGGAAGAGATACTCTCATCTAGTCAAAAGTTGGTTTTGTAGTAGTTGTGGACCTCTGTTATGAACATACTGAATTGGGGCGGTGAGGTGCTTGTTCAGTTGTTCTCCTGTATTTTCACCTTGTTATTTGTGGCTTTAAATCTGAATGTCATTTCAATGGAAAACGGCATTCTGACACCCAGCTCAGTGATTTCGTGTTAGACAGATGGTGTTAGTACTAAAAATCTTACTGTAAAAACCCACTGTCATCAGTACTAGCAGACCTGGGCAAGTGTCCTGGATGCTTAAATCCAGCTTGTCCACAGGCTCAGCCTCTGTGTAGGTGGCTGATGGAGTGAGTGGTGTCCCGTGCTCCCTCACAGCTTGTGTACGCATTTGAGCGCTGTAATTGTTGTTAGCCTTCCTGTTAAGGCACTTGGTGTTCCTCGCCTCTGGAATTGTGTTTCACTTCTCCCAGTAAACACTATGGTGAAATGATTGCTATCTCTTGGGGGAAGGGAGAGGAATTGTTCTGTCCTGTGGGTGATGTTAAAAGGCTTTATCCCTTGAACAATAGAAAGGCTTGAACTAAAAATGACAGACCCTCTCAGCTGTAAAGCCATCACGTCCTTTCATTTTGTCCTGTGATAATGAAATACTCCGTTAATTGCTGCAGTACTTGCTAGCACTGCCTTTTCACCCACAGCTGTCCTGCTGTCAGTGGTCCAGCAATCTGCTGCAAAAATTAGCTTTTGTCTTACTAGTGTGTTAATTAATGATAGTGTTCAGTTCAATGCCATGAAGAAAAAGTAATGTTTATCCCAAATTCAAGACCTTTTTTTATGGTACTGACTTATGCTCTAGTGCCAGTGGTTTGGAGTCTGTGGTGTCAGCAGTACACACAGTATAGCAGAGTCACGGTGTCCCAGGGTATGTTTTGGTTTATGAGCGTGTTGATAATTGTGGTGGACACAACAGATCATCTCGAGGACATTTTTTCTCTAAAAAAAAATATCTTTTCGGACTGGGCACTGGTCTAGTCTGAAACGTAACTCTTTTGTCAGCATAATGGCATCCATACAGAGCTCTTGATAATGTAAATGCCATTGAGCGTATGTGTATCTTACAGAGCTGGATGGTGGAGCTTCAGAATGAGACTTTCCTTGGGCTTCTGCTCTCTTCCATGCTAAAATCTTTCTGTGCTACTTACAGTGGTGAATAAGTTTATTTAAGATGTGTGTGTCTGTATATTAAAATAAAGTTTTTTTGTCCCCTGTCTCTTTTTCCAGATGAAGCTGCCAGTGTTATTCAATTTGGTAAATCAGCCAAGCGATCACCCGAGTCAACTCAAATTGGGCAGTATGGGAATGGCTTGAAATCGTAGGTATAACAAAAGCCAGCCTCCTGAGATTATGGAGGTTAGAGTTGAGATAGTAAATGTATTTTTTGCTTGGAGGTGTATATCTTTTTTTCAGGGCGAGGGGGTGGGGGGGGAGAAGGCAAATGACATCTAAATAAAGATACCATGGTTTGGTAGACAGGAGCTCTGTGAACATCTGGTGTAATTCTTTGGTGACAGAGAAATCTGTCCAAAGCTGATGACAGTGTTTTGCCATTATGTTTGCATGACGCAGAGTATACAGATCAGAGCTGGGGAAAAGACATGAAAGAGCAGGAAACAAAACCTTAATATGCCTGTGGCAGGCAGATAGTAAAATTGGAGCAAAATAGTGCTGCAACCTCTTGCTAGGAAAGTTGTCTGGTGCAAGTCAGATGGACTTAAACCTTTTCTTTTTGTCTTAAACAAATGCATGGAGAAGAAGGGCAATGATGGAAGGAATGAGAGGAGGAGTGGGATTAAGTGGTAGAGGAACAGAGGCAGGAAGGAAATCTTATGGGTTGGAGGGGATTTGCTAGGAAAGGGAACGGTGTTTGGTGTGGTGAATGGATATCTTTGGGAAAGTTAGAGGGCTTTTATGTCTTACTCTGATCAGCTCTTCTGCTTTATGCTGTTCCATGTGGCTTGATTATTTATATGCATTCTACTAGGGAAGTCTGTGGGACTTTATAATCTGGACAGAAAGACAAAAAGGGGACATAAGGGATCCTGAGATACTATTGATCTAGCTGCAGTGCAGGACAGATCCCAGATCCTGCCTGTGCACTTGCAGGACAGATCTCTGTCCTGTTCTTAACCTTGAGTAAGAGGCATACTATATTACAGCTGAGAAATGGGGACTGAAGCCTAAACATGCGAAAGGTGAGCTTTGGTATCTCATTAAGCCAATCTAAAGAGAACTGAACTGACAGAACACTAATCCTTCTTTTGATGCAACGATAATTTTTCTGTGTTAAGGTTTCTTGGACAAGTTGGGTAATAGGGTAAAAGAGAAGATGGAAAAGGCACTATCTGGGATAGGAGAGCGGGGGGAAGATGAGTCTCTCCCTTTTCGTGAGAGCTAGCTGCTAAATTGCATTAGCTGGAGTGTCGGTGAGTTTTTCAAGTTAGATGTTAGGAAATAAATTATGTCTCCCAGAAACTTGTCTGCTCCTGTTCTGCATACAGCGAAAAGAAGCGTGCGTTCACTTTCTCACTTATATTTCTGCTCATATATTTGAAGGTTATTGTCACATCTCACCTTAGTCATCTTTTTTACCTTTAAAAAAAGATACTTTCTTTTTTAGACTTTTTACATAAGATGAGCCTAGAAAGCTGCCCTGTACTTCTGCACATTTTAATTGTGGCTAGTGTTAAATGTTTTGAAACGTCATGAAAATGTCCAGATTGAGATGCCTTTTGAAAGAAATGAGATGTTTAGAGAGAAATGGTAGTTGGTGCTTAAGCTGTTCTTCTGTCTTACCTGGCTTTGGTATCTCATAATTGAACATAATGGGGAAAAAAACCACAATAATGTGGTCTGCTTTCTAGAAAGTGGTGTGCATCAGGTGTAACATGCAGCCTGAAATCTGTTTCCAGGGGTTCCATGCGGATTGGGAAGGATTTTGTGTTGTTCACAAAGAAAGACAACACCATGACTTGCCTCCTGTTGTCACGGACATTCCATGAGGAAGAAGGCATTGATGAGGTTTGCATGTACTTTGTTGTAATGAACTAATGTGGTGAATGCTGTCTCGTGAACTTCCACAGCTCTCACAGGAGAAGAGTCTATGTCGGTGCTGGTTGCCACTCTGATGTATGATTTTCTCAGTGTATGATTTTCTCTTGGTGATACACTTGTAGGGGTTCTCCAAAGTCATGAAATATTTTTTTCCTTTTGATTTTAATTCTGTTTGAGAGGTCTCTCTAAACTACCGCAACTTTGAAGGACTTATTTCAATCAGTTAAAGTTGCTCATGCTGAGTTCAGGACATGCCCAGGCTTCTTGTGTTTTCCTTTTCCCACAAAATTTGAGTTTGAGATGTATTTAAATTTATTGCTCTGATTTGATTTTCTCTGGAAAACTAACGGTGTGATTGAAGTTGCTACCCACAGGTCATAAACTCCAGACATCTCATCTTTCTGATCTTCTTTTTTTAAATAAAAAATCAGCACGGTTCTACCTATTGAAAACTCATTTATCTTAATAGATAGTTCAGGCATTGTTGTTCTGTATCCAGACTCATAAGATGGAAGTATTTTTGTGCTCAAGCACAAGTATTTTCCAGGCAAGGTCAATAATGAAAAGCTGTAAATTTGCACTGGGATAGTATCTAAGAAAGCATTTTCCATTGTGATAGTGGAGGGAGCTCTACAAAGAAGCTGTTGAGGAAGCAGTGCTTGATGATGGCTGAAGCAAGTTGGGAATAATGATGTAGTTCCCACAGCAGCTCCGGAACCAGAAATTCTGGCTTTATCTCAATTCTAAAGTGAGGATGGGATTTGCTGTCCTTGATAGGCAGCTGCAGTCTGTAATCCTAGCTGTGTTTTTGTTCTAAATGCCAGAAAACACCAATAACCTTGCTAGAATCCTATAAAAATAATGAGTGAGATCGGGATAAATACAAGTGAAGGATATTTGAGTTCAAGAGAAGTTAAGCACAGAGGCTGACATTTTTAAAGAAGCAAAGTTTGGGTGTTTTTTTAGTTTTATGAAAGTTGTTACAAGAGGAGGGGGAAAAAAGACATTGAGTGTGTGAGTAGCCAGTACCATACAGGTTACTTGGGAATGGTTCAGTCTAAGACTAGTTGTAGGAAGGCAACTCAGAGGCTGGCAAAGAGGGGTCCTCAAGCATTTGACAGACATGCAAGCCACTGAGAAGCTAGCAAGGACTCTTGCAGTGACTTAGGGGGCTGTCAGAAGAGGTAGATTGCCTGGCCATGATCCAGAGAAGGGGCTGACTGGAGTGGGTGAGCCTGAGTCACTCTTCGTACAATGCGATTTGCAGGTCATCGTTCCCCTGCCCACCTGGAATGCACGAAGCCGGGAGCCTGTGTCTGACAACATGGAGAAGTTTGGTATTGAGACGGAGCTAATTTACAAGTATTCCCCTTTCAAATCAGAGCAGGAAGTGATGGAGCAGTTTAATAAGATCTGTGGGGAGAAAGGTACGTATGGACGGTTGCTGGTCATGGGCAAGGTATTTGGGGTTTGGCTGGGATTCACCTGATCAACTTGTTACTTGTTCAGGCACCTTGGTGATCATCTTTAACCTGAAACTAATGGATAATGGAGAGCCAGAGCTGGATGTGACTTCTGACCCCCGAGACATTCAGATGGCAGAAACACCCCCAGAGGGAACGTAAGTATGATGGGTGTTACAGGCCCTTGGACTCTGATCAAATTATGTGTAGGGTTTGGCTATATACTGTGTGCATGTGTTTTTTAAAAGCTTCTGTTCTACAGTGAGTTTGAAAATTTAGATGATCTTTAGTTTGTTCTTTAGCAGTTTGGAGTTCGTGTGTATAAATGGCCTTGCAGGCATTATGGTTGTGTGTTTGGCGTGAATGCCTGCATTGGCTTGTCTCAGCTTCGTCAAAGCAGCAAACTCTATGCCCTTCTTTAGGTACCCTAAAACAAAGGATCCCTAAGCTATATTGCTACTCATCAAAGAAGTTTTAATCAGAATGACAGCTAGCTGTGAGTCTGTGCTGCTCTCAAACTGATGTTCAGTTTTGTGATTAAATGAACCCTGGCAAAATGCAAGGCACTGGAGGTCAGCCTCCACGGGCGAATGGTATGGGTGGGCGCAGGTGGGGCGTATCACCACGTCTTTCTGGCAGCAGGGGCCAGCTCCTGGACTTCTCTGTAGAGGAAGCAGGAGGATGTACTCAGAAGGCAGCTGGAGGAGCAGAGGGCCCCGTTCAGGGAGAGCTGAGTGTTTGCCGAGTTGTTCATTTGTAGCCTGAAAAGCAAAAATTGAGATGAACTGAGCCAAATGCTTGATTAAATCCCAGAGCTCCATGGGAGCAAGCTTTACCTTTCTTATGAGATTATACGTTTCTTCCCTGAATTGCTTGAATTTCCTGTAGTAATACAGTTTCAAACACTGTAAACCTAGTGATTTCTGTATGTATTAGCTTGATGTTATTGAGTACAAAGGTGCAGCAAATTCCTTGGGGACCTCCAGGGACCTAATGTGCTTCTCAGTTTCTTGAATGCCTGCTGGTGAGCTTTCATGATTATCACTTGTAGTTTAACCCCAAGCGGCAACCAGGACCCACACAGCTGTTCACTCAGTCCCTGCCTGCCCAGTGGGATAGGGGAGGAGAACTGAAAAAAAAGGAAACCTTGTGGGTTGAGATAAAGGCAGTTTAATAGAACAGTAATGGAAGAGAAGATGATAGTAACAGTTATAAAAGAATATACAAAATGAGTGAAGAATATACAAAATGAGTGATGCGATGCAATTGCTTACCACCCAATGATCAGTTGCCCAGCCTGTCCCAAGCAGCGATCGTAGATTCCTGCCCTCCAGCCAACCCCCATATATATACTGAGCACGACGTCTGTGGTATGTGATATTCCTTTGGCCAGCTTGTTCTGTCTATACTTCTCTCAGTTTCTATTGGAAGCTGAAAAAGTCCTTGACCTTAATATAAGCATTACTGAGCAACAACTAAATCAATATGTTACCAACATTATTCTCATACTAAATCCAAAACACAGCAGCTACTGGGAAAATTAACTCCATCCCAGCTGAAACCAGGCCAGCACTGATCACTGAAAGGAGCTTCTTCCTCCTGACCTTGTGATACCATTTCTGTGTGTGATCAGTGTAGTTTGTCAGCATGTACTCCTGACTAACCAAGGGTGAGAGAACGCACTAGTGTCATGGTTTAGGCTGTGCTGTCACTAAATGCATGACAGTGTGTCCCTCTCCCTTCCCAGAAGGGGAAGGAAGAGAGAATAAGGGGGAGAGACTTATGGGTTGAAAAAAACCCCCAAGACCGAAAACAGCTGTAATGAAATAATAACAATAAAAAGAAAAAATAGTAATATTAATAAGAAAATAATGAAATGTATACGAAAACCATATGGAGCTCCTAGGATGACTGTTACGTTGCCGGCAGACACTGGGAAAATCCTGGGCTGCACTTCGCAGCAGATGGGAACTGCATTCAGGAATGCATGGATTGGGATCAGAGGCAGATGAACAGACAGTGTCCTCAGATGCCAGCCGTTGAAGAAAGAGGCTGATGCTTTGATCCCTCAGTTTTTATACTGAGCATGAGGCAGATGAGATGGAGTACCCCATTGGTCAGTTTTGGGTCACCTGTCCTGTCCGCTCCTCCCCGCAGGTGGGACCCCTCTACTCTTTTCTGCTTCTGACCCTAGGGCAAATAACACCAGGGCCAGCTAACTTTGTTATAGCAATAAGTATAAGCAAGAGCCTCTCTGCATACCATTCCTTGGCATCAACTATAAACATCAGATGTTATCTCTCTGGGAGCATACACTGTCTGAAAAATATACCGTTAATTTCAGAGAGTGCAGTTAGTCACAAGTGACTTAACTGAAAAGTAAAATTACTGAGAAGAAAATTGGTTCTGTTCTATCTCCAACCAGGACATTGCAGTCCTTATTCCATACCATTTGCATCATGCTCAGGTCACTACTGCTTGTTGTCTTCAAATATATATACACAGATCGCTAATTTATGATTTCTTTTTCTCCACAAAAGTTCATTAAGTTCATTTAGTCCATGATTTCAGGTTTCCATCTGTCATGGCAGTCTCTAAGGGCAGGATAAAAGGTACGAAATTCATCATGGTTCATGCCCACGGGTAGCGTGTCCACCTCAAAGAGGTTACTGGACCACCACTTGATGAAACTGGTTCTGATTTCATCACCACTATGTTATCTGGAAAAACACTCATTGAACACTGTTACTATTACATAGCAGTTAACATCATGCAGCTCAAAATTGGGTATTCTCACGCAGCGTTAAATTTCCGTGAGGTACACATTGGACTTCTCCATTCTTCAGCATCACCCACCAAGTACATCCAGGTCCTTGAGTAAAAACAGTCCCACTAATAGGTTTGCCTCTGCCCAAAGTAGGAAAAACCTGAACAGTTTTCCCCAACAAGTTCCTTTCATGCACCACAGGGACTTTATCCCCTTCTCCAGTATGTAAAAGGTCTGATTGAGCAGGACCAGCTCGACTGATGGATCCCCTGGTATTAACTAACCAGGTGTCTTGCACTAAATGCTTGTCCCAGTTTTTAAAGGTTCCATCCCCTGTTGCCTTCAGGGTAGTTTTTAACAGTCCATTGTATTGCTCAATTTTCCCGGAAGCTGGGAAAGGGGGCTGCATGATCGGGGATATGATATACCCTGTTCTTTGGCCCAACTACTTATAAGATTGTTTTTAAAATGCGTCCCATTGGTCAACTCAATTCTTTCTGGAGTGCTTTGTCACTGCAAGACTTGCTTTTCAAGGCCCAGGATGGTATTCCGGGCAGTGGCATGGGGCACGGCATAGGTTTCCAACCATTCAGTGCTTGCTTCCACCACCATTGTAAGCACATAGCGCTTACCCTGTGTCGTGGTTTGGCCTCAGCCGGCAGCAACGAACCACGCGGCCGCTCGCTCAACCCCCCACAGCCATGGGGGGGGAAGTACGAAGAAAAAGGCAAAACTCGTGGGTTGAGATAAAGGCAGTTTAACAGAACAGCAAAGGGAAGAGAAGACAGTAACAATAACACCAATAAAGGAATATACAAACGCGATCAGGGCACTGCCGCTCACCGACCGGACCCGGACCCGCGCTGCCGCAGCCCGTGCTGAGCCTCGACTTCCTGCCCCCTCCCCCCGGCAGCTCCCCCCTACTGCCTGGGCATGGCTCACATGGTGTGGAATACCTGTGCCCCCTCCCATCCTTGGGGAAATTAACCCCATCCCTGCCGGAACCAGGACATTATCCACCCCTTATTCCATACCATCTGCGCCATGCCCGGATCCTACAGTTCCCAATCATTTACCACCACTTTCCCCTGTCTTTTATATATATATATGTACATCTATATACATACAGATTTAATTCCCGCAGTCTATTCCTCTAAAATGTCCACTGAGTTAATTTAGTCCATTGCTGTGGGCCCCATCTGTGAAAGCAGTCTCTCAGGGCAGGCGAGATGGTGTGTGGTGCTGGACTGGTACACGCTGCATTCGGAGCTCGCGGCTGGTGTACCCGGTGTGGCCCATACCCGCAGTTCGCAGGTTGAAGGTGTTGATCTCCAGGAAGTTGCTGGGCGCCAGCTGATGAGGTCAGTCCTTGTTACCTCACCGCTGCACTTTACTCCATTTTATCAAAGTCCATCTGTCATTGGTTTGGGAGATTCTTACTGTAGTACCCTTGATAGCAGTTATAGTAATGATGACATGCAGTGACAGCGTTATTTAGCACATAACATCATAAGATTTGATTCATTGACTATTCTCACCCAAAATCAGATCCCCGTGAGGTACACATCGGACCTCCCCATCCTCCCGCATCACCCACCAAGTGCACCCAGGTCTTTGTGCAAAAGCAATCCCACGGATGGGTTTGCCTTTGCCTGAGGCAGGGCTAACCCAGACTGTCTTCCCTAACATATTCTTCACGTGCACTACAGGGACTTTATCCCCTTCTATTGTACGTGGAAGTTTTGATTGGGCGGGCCCAGCTCGGTTGGCAGATCCCCTGGTGTTGACTAGCCAGGTGGCCTTTGCTAAATGCGTATCCCAGTGTTTGAAAGTCCCACCCCCCATGGCTCTCAGCGTAGTCTTTAACAGTCCGTTGTATCGTTCTATCTTCCCTGAGGCCGGTGCGTGATAGGGGATGTGATACACCCACTCAGTGCCATGCTCTTTGGCCCAGGTATCTGTCAGGCTGTTTCGGAAATGAGTCCCGTTGTCTGACTCAATTCTCTCTGGGGTGCCATGTCGCCATAAGACTTGTTTTTCAAGGCCCAGGATAGTGTTCCAGGCGGTGACATGGGGCACAGGGTATGTTTCCAGCCACCCGGTGGTTGCTTCCACCATTGTGAGCACATGGCGCTTGCCTTGGTGGGTTTGTGGCAGTGTAATATAATCAATCTGCCAGGCCTCCCCATATTTGTATTTTAGCCATCGTCCTCCATACCAAAGGGGCTTTAACCGCTTGGCTTGCTTAATTGCAGCACATGTTTCACATTCGTGGATGACCTGTGCAATAGTGTCCATGGTCAAGTCCACCCCTCGGTCTCGAGCCCATCTATATGTCGCATCTCTTCCCTGATGGCCTGAGGCATCATGAGCCCACCGAGCTATGAATAATTCACCCTTATGTTGCCAGTCCAGATCCACCTGAGCCACTTCAATCTTAGCGGCCTGATCTACCCGCTGGTTGTTTTGATGTTCCTCAGTGGCACGACTCCTGGGTACGTGGGCATCTACATGACGTACTTTCACAGCCAGATTCTCTATCCGGGCAGCAATATCTTGGCACAGTTCAGCCGCCCAGATGGGTTTACCTCTGTGCTGCCAGTTGCTCTGTTTCCACTGCTGTAACCACCCCCACAGAGCATTTGCCACCATCCATGAATCAGTATAGAGGTAAAGTACTGGCCATTTCTCTCGTTCAGCAGTGTCTAACGCTAGCTGGATGGCTTTCACCTCTGCAAACTGGCTCGATTCGCCTTGTCCTTCAGTGGCTTCTGCAACTCGTCGTGTGGGGCTCCACACAGCAGCCTTCCACTTCCGATGCTTTCCCACAATCCGGCAGGACCCATCTGTGAACAAGGCATGTTTCCTCTCATTTTCTGGTAGTTTATTATACGGTGGAGCTTCTTCTGCACGCGTCACCTCCTCCTCCGGTGATATCCTGAAATCTTTGCCTTCCGGCCAGTCCATGATCACTTCAAGTATTCCTGGGCGATTGGGGTTTCCCATTCGAGTTCGCTGCGTGATCAGTGCAATCCACTTACTCCATGTGGCATCAGTCGCATGGTGTGTGGCAGGGACCCTTTCTTTGAACATCCAGCCCAGCACTAGGAGTCGAGGTGCCAAGAGGAGCTGTGCCTCAGTACCAACCACTTCTGAAGCAGCTCGAACCCCCTCGTATGCTGCCAATATCTCTTTTTCGGTTGGAGTATAGCGGGCTTCAGATCCTCTGTATCCCCGACTCCAAAACCCCAGGGGTCGACCTCGAGTCTCCCCTGGTGCTTTCTGCCAGAGGCTCCAGGTAGGCCGATTGTCCCCGGCTGCGGGGTAGAGCACATTTTTAACATCCTTGGGGAAATTAACCCCATCCCTGCTGGAACCAGGACACCCTGGCGAGTTTGAGGGAGTGTGATGTAGTCAATTGGCCAGGTCTCCCCATGCTTACATTTTAACCATCATCCCATCATAAATGGGAGTCCTGGTGGACAACAGGATGACCATGAGCCAGCAATGTGCCCTGGTGGCCAAGAAGGCCAGTGGCACCCTGGGGGGCACCCAGCAGAGTGTGGCCAGCAGGGCGAGGGAGGGCATCCTCCCCCTCTGCTCTGCCCTGGGGAGGCCGCATCTGGAGCACTGTGTGCAGTTCTGGGCTCCCCGGGTCAGGAAGGACAGGGAACCGCTGGAGAGAGTCCAGCAAAGGGCTACACAGATGATGAGGGGATTGGAACACCTTCCTTATGAGAAAAGGCTCAGGGACTTGGGTCTTTTTAGTCGAGAAAAAAGATGACTGAGGAGGGATCTTATCAATACTTATAAATACTTAAGGGGAGGGTGCCAGGTAGATGGGAACAGTCTTTTTTCAGTTGTGCCCAGTGATAGGACTAGAGGTAACGGGCACAAACTGGAGCACAGGAAGTTCCATCTTAACATGAGGAGGAACTTCTTCCCTTTGAGGGTGGCAGAGCAGTGGCACAGCTGCCCAGAGAGGTTGTGGACTCTCCCGCCTGGACGCCGTCCTGTGCAGCTGCTGTAGGTGTCCCTGCTGTGGGTGAGGGGTTGGACTTAGATGATCTCCAGAGGTCCCTTCCAACCCCGACGATTCTGTGATCCCCTATACCACAAAGGTTTTAACTGTTTGGCTTGCTTGATTGCAGCACATATTTCACAGTCGTGGATAACCTGCACAATAGTGTCCATAGTTAAGTCCACACCTCAGTCACAAGCCCATCTATGTGTTGCATCCCTTCCTTGATGATCTGAAGTGTCATGGGCCCACCCAGCTAAAAATAGTTCACCCTTATGTTCCCAGTCCAAATCTATCTGGAAAATTTTAGCAGCCTGATCCACCTGTTGATTGTTCCGATATTCCGCAGTGGCCCGACTCATGGGTATGTGGAACGTACCTTTACGACTAGTTTCCCTAGCCAGTCAGCAATATCTTGCCACAATTCAGCAGCCCAGATGGGTTTACCTCTGCGCTGCCAGTTGCTCTGCTTTCACTGCTTTAACCATCCCCACAGAGCATTGGCCACCATCCATGAGTCAGTATAGAGTACTGGCCCCTTTTCTTGTTTGGCAATGTCTAAAGCCAGCTGGATGGCTTTCACTTCTGCAAATTGACTCGATTCACCTTCTCCTTCAGCTGCTTTTGTGACTCATCTTGTAGGACTCCACACAGCAGCCTTCCACCTTCAGTGCTTTCCTACAATATGACAGGATCCATCAGGGAACAGAGCATACCGCTTCTTACTAGCTGAGAGTTCATTTACAGTGGAGCTTCTTCAGCACGTGTCACCACTTCCTCTGCTGGCATTCCGAAGTCTTTGCCTTCTGGCAAGTTTGTGATCACTTCTACGATTCCTGGATGGTTTGGGTTTCCTATTCGAGCTTGCTGTGTGATTAAGGCAACCCACTTACTCCAGGTAGCATTGGTGACATGATGAGTAGAAGGAACTTTACCGTTGAACATCCAGCCCAGTACTGGTAATCGGTGCGCCAGGAGGAGCTGTGCTTCAGTACCAGTTTCCTCTGAAGCAGCTCTAACTCCTTCATATGCTGCCAAGATTTCTTTCTCAGTTGGAATATAGTTGGCCTTGGAGCCTTTGTATCCTGGACTCCAAAACCCCAGGGGTTGACCTCGAGTCTCCCCTGGTGCTTTCTGCCAAAGGCTCCAGGTAGGCCGATTGTCCCCGGCTGTGGTGTAGAGCACATTTTTAATGTCCCGTCCAGTTTGGACTGGTCCAAGGGCTACTGCATGCGCAATCTCTTGTTTAATGTGTTCAAATGCTGCTTGTTGCTCAGGGACCCATGTAAAATCATTCTTATTTTCAGTCACTTCATAGAGAGGTCTCACAGTCTGACTATAACCTGGAATATGCATTCTCCAGAAACCCACAATGCCTAAGAAGTATTGTGTTTCCTTTTTGTTAGTAGGTGGGGACATAGATGTTATTTTGTTAATTATGTCCATTGGGATTTGGTGACGCCCATCTTGCCACTTAATTCCCAAAAACTGGATCTCTTGTGCAGGTCCCTTGACCTTACCTCTTCTTATAGCAAAACCTGCTTTCAGAAGAATCTTAATGATTTTCCTACCTTTCTTGAAAACTTCTTCTGCTGTGTTACCCCACACAATGATGTCGTCGATGTATTGTAGGTGTTCTGGAGCTCTGCCCTTCTCCAGTGCGGTCTGGATCAGTCCATGGCAAACAGTAGGGCTGTGTTTCCACCCCTGGGGCAGTCGATTCCAGGTGTACTGGACACCCCTCCAGGTGAAAGCAAACTGTGGCCTGCACTCTGCTGCCAAAGGAATAGAGAAAAAGCATTAGCAATGGCAATTGTTGCATACCATTTGGCTGCCTTTGACTCCAGTTCATACTGAAGTTCTAGCATGTCTGGCACAGCAGCACTCAGTGGTGCTGTGACTTCATTCAGGCCACGATAGTCTACTGTTAATCTCCAGTCTCCATCAGACTTTTGCGCTGGCCATGTAGAGACATAGAATGGTTTGGGTTGGAAGGGACCTTAAAGATCATCTAGTTCCAACCCCTCTGCCATAGGCAGGGACACCTTCCACTAGACGAGGTTGCTCAAAGCCCCATCCAGCCTGGCCTTGAACACCTCCAGGGGAAACCTGTTCCAGTGCCTCACCACCCTCAGAGTGAAAATTTTCTTCCTGACATGTATTCTAAGTCTCCCCTCTTCTAGTTTGAAGCCATTACCCCTCGTTCTGTCACAACATGCCTTTGTAAAAAGTCCTTCCCCAGCTCTCCTGTAGGCCCCCTTTAGGTACTGGAAGGCCGCAATAAGATCTCCCCGGAGCCTTCTCTTCTCCAGGCTGAAAAACCCCAACTCTCTCAGCCTGTCTTCATAGAAGTGCTCTAACCCTCTCATCATCTTTGTGGCCTCCTCTGGCCCTGCTCCACCAGGTCATGTCCTTCTTATGTTGGCGGCCCCAGAGCTGGAGGCAGCACTGCAGGTGGGGTCTCCCCAGAGTGGAGCAGAGGGGCAGAATCCCCTCCCTCACCCTGCTGGCCACGCTGCTGGGGATGCAGCCCAGTATGCAGGTGGCCTTATGGGCTGGCAGTGCACATTGCTGTCTGTTAAAGGGTGAGCAAGTCTTGCTGATCACTCCTTGACTCTCTAGCCGACGAGTCAGTTTGTGATGGGAATCAGGGAGTCTCGGTTGGTGCGATACTGTCGTCGATGCACCGTGGCAGTAGGAATTGGCACCTGCTGATCTTTAACCCTCAGCAGTCCCACAACAGAAGGATCATCTGAAAGACTGGGGAAGGTTGACAGCTGTGTAACATCCTCAGTCTCTACAGCTGCTATACCAAAAGCTCACCAATACCCTTTTTGGTCCTTAAAATACCCTCCCTTGGGGTAGTCTATGCCAAGGATGCGTGGAGCATCTGGGCCAGTCACAATGATGTGCTTCTCTCATTTATTCCCAGTTAGGCTCACTTCAGCCTCTACTATAGTCAGTTCTTGAGATCCGCCTGTCACTCCAGAAATAGTGATGGATTCTGCCCCTTTATGATTTGATGGCAACAGGGTACAATGTGCACCAGTGTCCACCAGGGCTTTATACTTCTGTGGCTCTAACGTGCCAGGCCATTAAATCCACACAGTCCAATAAACTCAGTTGTCCTTCTTCTCCTCCTGGGTGGTGGCAGGGCCCCTCTGATCTTGTGCATAGTACCTGCTATTAACAGATAGGTTCACGTGACTTGCATAGCTATCAACAAATGGGTTCGTACTCAAACTGGAGAACCACTTGTGGTAGTGCTTTATTGATGCCTGCGTCTCTGGTCAGGTTTCCCAGCTGTCTGGCTTCTCTACCATCTAAGTCTATGGTATTGGCCCCATTATCCCAGGATCAGGGCAACCAGGTGGTGAGTGTCTCACCTTCATGACAGCTAAAGTCCTTTCTTATATTTTGCAAGTCCTACATAGATAAGGATTGAACGATTACCTCTGTGCCTGATTCCTCCTCTTGTGTTGATGCTGCCCAAGAAGGACCCGCTCCCTGATCTGCTTGGGAAGGACCCTTTCCCTGATCTCGATGATATGACAAGAGTTGCCGTGCGACTCTTGCAGATCACTGGAAGGAGCTTCTTCCTCCTGACCTTGTGATACCATTTCTGTGTGTGATCAGAGCAATTTCTGTTGGGGCGTTCTCCTGACTAACTGAAGGGTAAGAGAACACACTAGGAAGTGGGACACACGGTGTTAAATGGTCCAGTGTGTAGGTTTGAACTTTATTATCCAACTGTATTCAAAACATCCTTTCAAGCTACAGTAATATGTGCATCAGTGTTTTGTAATGGTATTAAAAGCGTACAGCTCAATAGAAAATCTCTGTAGAAGACATAGGTAGAAAAAATTTAAAATAGAAAGGCCTTTTCTTTTACCTAGCTTTCCTGCTGAAGGTTGTCTCTTTGGTGTGTTTTGAAGTAGATGTCTGTGAGCTGAGATGGTAACAGTTACAGTTGTGTGAATCCTGCCATAGGTGCTTAAAATACATCAGGGGTAGCACAGAGCAGCGTCGGGAGGTGTTTCTGTTGGTCACTTGGCTTGTGGGTAGCAGTTTATTAGGAAATGAGAATCTTACAAGTTTGGAGAAACTTGTTCATTTAGTTTGGATAGAGGAGGAGGCTTTGTGACAGTAGTATGTCACAGCTTTTAATTGGAGGGGAATGAAGAGGCAAAAACTGTGAAGGAAAGAGGAAGCCAAATGCAGAGTGCTCTGACTAAAAAGACACTGGTTACTCAGGGGGTGAATCGATGGAGTTGTCCTTGGGCTACATGGCCCAGACAGGGAGAATGTCTGCTGGCAGTCCTGCAAGGAAATGCTGAAGAAACTGCTCAGTCTCTGTAAGCTTCCCTCTCTTGCAGAAAGCCTGAGCGCCGTTCCTTCCGTGCCTATGCTGCTGTGCTTTATATTGATCCCAGAATGAGGATCTTCATAAACGGACATAAAGTACAAACCAAACGACTTTCGTGCTGCCTGTACAAGCCAAGGTAAGTGTTGGACCCAAAGTCTGCAGACACTCAGGACCTTTTGGAGTTTTCTTACAGGAAAGGTTTAGCATTTTTCTCTCCAGGTGTATCCTGCATAATTCCATGTTTCAGCCACAGAAACAGAACATAAGAGAATGTGATGTGGTATTAACATGCAAAAAGAGGTAGATAGTCAAATCTAATGCCTTTGAAAATCACATGAGTAATTTTTACAATTTGGCTCCCTTTCAGAGCAAACAAAGAAATGAAGATACTGGTTGTTCAAAATGCCATATCCATACCAAACAGTTGGGTAACTGTTTGGTTTTTCTTTAAAAGTAGGACAAGGAAATACGTATTGTAGATGTTAGAATTATTACTGAAAAGAAACTATACTGAGCACTTTGGAACAGTTGCTTTGAAAATTAACTTTTATGTGTAGCTGATCTAGGTTTGAATAGAGTTTGAGAAATACTTTTCCCTGTCTTCCTTTCAAAATCCCTTAAGCAAAAAACTTGAAAGTGAGTGCTGAGCTGTGCTCCCAGGTGGCTTAACAGGGTCTGGGAAAGGTTATAAGAATGGGAGGAGAAAGGAAAACATGTATTTAAGTCTGCCTGAGGCAATAGTGTTGTTCTGTCCCTGGGAGCACACAGGCTGCATTCTAGATACCTTAATGTGATTTCTCTCAATAAAATAATAGTAATTTTATAGAGTATTTGCGGATTGTTTTAATATAGCAGTTTGGATTGCAGTAGTGTTTCAATAGTATGGGCCTACTATCAACCCGTCAGGTACTTTTCCTAACAGCGATCCAATGCCAGGCCACCGATTGCTTCCCTAAGGGCCTGGCCAGTTTTCAACTTACAGCATGGTCTGTCTGTCAAGCTCTTACTTCCTCAGCTTCTTAAGTGAAAATGTGTGAAATGGTATCAGAAACTTGACCGAAATCAAGAGAGATTACATCCACTGCTCTCTTCTTGTTGACCAAGCCAGTTGTTTCATTGTAGAAGGCAGCGGATAGGTGCAGCTTGACTTGCCACTGTAAATCCTGATTCACTGGGTAGAGAATCGCTGCATTTCTGACTGCATTTTACCTACATGTGTGTGCCATGTGCTGCTTCCTCTGATGCCGCAGTCCAATAAAAGTACTGTAGAGAGAAAGCAGAGAAAGAGGGCACAGGTTTTTATCTCATCAGAGACCAGCTTCTTGCATGACTCAAAGACAGGTTGCCATTGCTGTGGGATGGTGCTAGCATGGTCATGATAATATAACATGGACCAGGTCATCCCAGATGTTCATTTGCCTCAGTATCTTTTTCAAGTGGTCAGTAGTCAATGCCTGGGGAGGGACATGAGAATTTTGTTCTATACTGTAGGACTGTTTTCTGTTGAAAAAGAGACTGTGTTTTGAGACGATTTAGACAGCAGCTCTTCTAGGTCCCTATCACCAATTCTGTATCTGCTTTTCATTGATTTCTGGGGAATAGTTGCAGCTGTAGAAGGGGAAATTCAAATTGTAACTGCTTAGAATGGTAATTCACGACCAAGGAATGATCTGGCATGGAGGACAAGAAAGCCCAACCACCGAGTGGGTTACACTGGCTGATGAGATAAATGCTGCATTATTGTCTCATAAAAAGCTCAGGGGCCAGTTGCGGTAAATGGAGCTGGTGCTGGGGGATGAATCCAAGGCTGGGCTAAGGTGTTGAATGCTGATGCTCACGGGATCAATGCTGGTACAGGTGTATCTAACAAATCTGCTTGTGCCACAGTTTTGCAGGCTCCTTGTAGATGTGCTTACAGTGGTAGGTTGATAAAAATTCCTCAACGCTGTAAAGACGTTTACATTTAAAATCCCCACTCCTGATTCCAGGCTTGGGCTCCAGAAGCTGCGTGGCCATCAGGACAAGCCATCAAAGCCTTCACTGTGGGTTCTGAGAGCCAGCACAGCCCTTGGAGTAGGTGCCCACTCTCTGCCCTGGACAGGTTGGGGAAACTCAGTCTTTTGCCTTCAGACACCTGAGCAGAACTTAGGCTGCCCTGGGTGGCTCTTTCCCAAAGGAAAACCAGTAAATCAGTCCATTCTGAGAGTGGAGTTACTCTACTTTTACAGCTATAGGTGATTTTTTTTCTTTTTTTCTCCCTGAACCTGCAGAAAAGTGTTGCTTATTCCCTGGATTTTCTCTTTAGAGTGGGAGCCAAACCTCACACATCCCCATTTAGCTACTCGGCGGTGGGTGTTCTGCAGATTAATACCGCTCCCCTGCATTTGTGCAGGGACTCTGATTTGTATGGGGGTGCACAGGGAAGGTGTACCACCATTAAGGTGTTCCTTTAGAGCATAGTTGATGCAGCAGTGATGGTCGGCTCTTTAGCATACTTGTTTTTTGCAGAGCCTCAGTAGCCTAGGGCTAACTGTTGAACTTCCCTAGTCCACCAAAGGGATGGGTAACAGACAGTGAAGGTTCTCCTGTCTTACAACCCCAGTAGATGGTGTGCTGTGTGTGGTACGTACCAAAGGGCTCTTTGCTAGTCTTTGGGGAAGTGTCATGATGCCTGAGCCAGGTGTTAATTTTATTCATATCCTGATAAAGGCCAGTGAACTACTGTAAGGGAGTGCCATTCATCTGTCAGTATGGAGACACCTCTGTCCATCCATACCATTGGTTTTATAAGGAATTCTGTTGTAAACCAGCCGAGCATGCAAAGGGCAGGTCATTCCCTGATGGCGAGATGACACATGACTCCTGATTGCGGTCTTTTTGCATACTTCTTGGTGAACTTTGGGCCAGGTGTATTTCTGTTGTCAGTGATGCTTTCATGCCTTAGGTTGGACATTGGTAGGTACAGCCATCGGCTTGTCTCTCTGCCTTCTGGTTTGCTTTCAAGATTTGCCCAGGGGGATTGCTTTCAGGAGGTGGTGGCTCCCCTCCCACAGTAGAGCTGTGTGTCAGATTGCCTTCATCTCTGAAGGAAAAGCTTGTACAGGGGCTTATCTGCAGGTTAATGGGTTGGTGTTAGAGAACAAAGAATGGAAATCCATCATAGGCTTTAGGGTATTTAAATGCCTTTTCAGTAAAGTGAGGTTTTGCAGCCATTGCACTGTTCTTCGTCAGGAATAACAGCTTGTCTCCTGAGCAGGGCACTTGTTTTCCTTTTGTCACCTGCCCTTTCTGGAAGCGTGTTTCTGTGGTTAGAGGCTTCTCCATACCTTTCGGGAGCCTGTGACGTCCTGGTGGCAGGTACAGGCTGGTTTTCTGCAGATCCTTCACCCCTGTTTGTACATGTGATACCACAGTACCAGCCTCCCTGGGAATGGCTCCTGTCTCCTGAAGGATTGCTTCCATCTGTTCCCTTCCCCAGCAACTCTTCGGGCTTGTTTAGCAGCACAGGCTGTGCAGGTAGAAGTAGACAGGCCATGTGCAAGGATGTCCCTTCACGAGGGCACTCCAAGGTAGTCATAATGAATGTCTTGAAGCTGGGAGAGTGTGTTTTACTAGCATGTCCTGCAGACTTCTTGTCTGTCTGACCTCTTTCTGTACGTCTTTGCTAGATACGCTGTTCCAGACCACTTGAATAGGGGCTTTCCTGGCTGTGGCTGAAGTAACTTGGTGTTGGAAAAGAACGTGAAACAGGAGGGCGGGCACAGTGGTGGCTCATGGTGCCTATCTGGGACACCCTGCAATTGCTCACACCACACCCTGTTGCAGAGGGGGTGCTGTCCTTAAGGTCCTCTCCAGGTACTGCCCTGCCTCACGAGCTGGGTGCATTGAGATAATTCAG
This sequence comes from Pluvialis apricaria, assembly GCA_017639485.1. NCBI lineage: Eukaryota > Metazoa > Chordata > Aves > Charadriiformes > Charadriidae > Pluvialis > Pluvialis apricaria. The sequence continues at coordinate 17,148,890 of CM030022.1, forward strand.
CTTCACCCTGCTTCTCTTTTTTTTCTTTTTTTTTTTTTTTTTCCTTACCCTCAGGAAAGTCAGGCGGGATGCGGATGAGGTAATCTAATTATACCAACATGTCAAAAGCAGTCTGATTTACAGAATGTGTTCTCTCTCTTGGCTCCAGTTTTAATTGCCCTTAAGTTGATTTGGGGAGATGGTGCCACCAAAAACCTGACTCTGCATCTCCTAACATGGTGATTGGGTGATTTCTGGAAGAGCTAGCACCTGCCTGCTTTTTCCCCAGTGAGGAGATACTTATGAATAGCAGAAAATGAATTTAGTAAATGCAGAAATGTATTTAAGTGGACTGTGCTTGAGGTATGAATTTTCTGGATTGGGGAACAAGGGTTGGTGAGATGATTTCTGACATCAGTATCAACATCTATGTGTGCTCTCCCACAGAAACATACCTAAATGTTTTTTTTCATCTGTGCAAGGTGATTTCTCATGGATCCTGATAGGTTATCAGCCATTTGGGGGGATCTTGTCTCTCATTGGGATCTAAATGTCGTTCTTCCTATATTAATGAGATGGTCAATCAAACCTTACGTCCGTATGTGTTTCAGCCTCTCTCTGTAAAAACAGCATTTCTAGTGGCTTTTGCTTTGGCTAAATGCTGCAGAGGTTTATTTTTTCCTAAAAAGTTCTTTGGGATGGGATTTTCCTCTCAATACCTCCAAACCCTTGTGTTTCAAGGCAGTCTGAGTTGCTGCAGGCTCTGAATTTCCTTCTTGGTGTCATCTCTCTCTCCCAGTTACGTGCCTCTGCACAGAGGTGACGCATACTCACGAGCTTCTGCCTGCCTCTTTCATGCTGCGGTAGTCACTCAGATTGGGATCTGCATTTTGGCATGTTTATGATATAGGGAAGGTGAAACAAGCCACTGCAACTCAAGCATAGTTTACAAGGTTGTCAGTCAGATGTGTAGCATACAGAAATATCCTGAAACTTGAAGCTCCATTCAGAGAATTGCTCTGCCACTTGGAGGATTTGAGCTAGCCCTGAGTGGAGATAGGCACTGTCAGACTGCACATATGGAAAGCTATTTGCAGGAGAAAGGAAAGTTATTTATATGTAATGGGAGGTTTTTGAGAAGCCTTCCATATATATTCAGTCCTCTTTTCTGCTTCTGAGAAGTTATTTCTCTAAACCTTGGGATTTCCTCCAAGAATGTGGATATTTCGCCCCCACCAGCTAATGCAGAAGGTTGCAGCTACTACTAAAGCATCTCTGTCTTAAAAAGTTTTTGCCAAACTACATCCAAAAATGCCCAGTTCCTGATATGTAAACCTCCTTCTCCATTTATTGAATCTATTGAGAAGAGTAGAGTAGCATGTGGAGACCTTATTCTGTCATATGGTGATGAAATCTTGGTTTGACCTTACTGCTGAGTTTGCTGATTATAAGTTTTGATCATCACAGGATGTACAAATATACTTCAAACCGTTTCAAGACCCGTGCAGAGCAAGAGGTGAAGAAAGCAGAGCACATGGCGAGGATAGGTGAGTCTTCGGGATATGCATGCATCCTGATTTTGCTGTATCGAAGAAAAGGACTGAAAGAGCCTGCCTTGCTGGATGTGACTTGAAATTGCTTGCTTCTGTGATCATCATGGTTGCTCAGGAAATTAGTTATTACAGCAACTACAGATGACCCAGACTTACTTCCATGCAATGGAAGGAAGGTACATTGTTCCCTAAGACCACTTCCCCAGGGGAATACACGTACAGAATAACCCTTGGAGTCACAGTTGTCTGCCCTTCCTCCATCTGAAGCCTGGCTAAGCTGCTGCCCTGTAACTCCACAGTTCTGCTCTCACCTTTTGGTTCTGGTCTCCTTCTGCTCCTTCCCTGTTGAGGCAGTTGTTCAAAATATAGATTTTTATTCTGTCACCTGATGTAAAGCGACTGACTGGGTGTACAAGGGGGTCCTGGTTTGTTTCTCTTTTTTTTTTTGGTTCAATACATACCTTTTGTCCACCTAGTCTTCCCTTCCTATTAAGTCCTATAGTCCTCAGGAGAAACCCAGTTTGACATTATTGGGTATTCAGCATATAGAAATCACATACGCACATAAATATAGCATATAACTTCATTAAATTTGCACAAATTTAACGTACAAAGCGATCTCCTTAACCCCTGATGGGGAAATGCCTTAGTGAAGGAGGAATCTTGGAAGTTGTAAGACATGTTGGCCTGTGTCTTCTGGTAGGTTTCATAAATCAACTTCATAAATCAGCCAGAGGCATGTCTCCTCTCTCCCTGTATAAGAGCTGCTCTAGGCATGTGTGTGTACGTGTGCAGGTCAGATACGCAAGCGGCGGTGCCACGTTCAGCCTGTGCAGAGTCATTAAGGGCAGTGTGATCTTCACCCTGCCCAAAGCAAAGCAGCAAAATGAAATTGTGTAAATTGATATGTTCCCCATTCGTACTTTATGAAGTACAGCCTAACAAGATAGACTTGAAGCTATGAGCTTTAAGCAGATTTTATCCTGCGTCTCAGTCCTCATAGATGAATTTATTTTTTAGATTGAGTCCTATTGATCAGCACACACTTGCATTGCCTTCAAGAAAGTACAAATACCATGATTTAGAGAGGTTTCTTTTTTGCAGCAGTCCATGAGGCCTTCATGATGTTTAAGAGGTGAGCTTAAGTGTCTGGTCACTGAAGAATACTGCCATTCCATGTCCCAGTGCTAAGAGCAGATACCATTGGCACGGAGACAAGGATGCTGAGCAAAGGGCTTTGCACATGGTGGTGAAAACTCATGGCAGACTTGAGACTGTTTTCTGCAAGATTTAATCACATGAAGCCTCCAGGACTAAACGTTCATGTAGAATTAACCTCATCTTCAATGGCACAGATCTCATTTCTTTGCTTCTAGGCAAATGAATTTAATCTGTAACAACCAAGTTCTCTTGTTCTTCTGTTGATGGAAAAGATTAACTTCTCGTCATCTCCAGTGTATGTTTTGTCTTGAGAATGCGCACCGCTCTTAGGAGGGATCTTCACCAGGGAATGATTTGCAGTTTTCTCTTTCGAAACTAGGGGTGCACTGTGAGAAATGGCAGGTCTCAGCTGCGCTAACTGCAGTTCCAGTATGCCATGGCTGCCTGCCAGGGGTGTGTTGGAATCCATAATACTGCAGAACTCTACTGAGGGATTGATGAGTCTCTAGAAGTAGCTTATGAGCTTGTTGAACCAAAACTTATGATAACCCAAAAATAGTTGGGGGAGGGAGGGAAGACATATGGGCAGCTATGGCTATTGGTGACATGGCTTGGGCACACGCAAGAAGAGCCATAGCTCAGGAGTGAAGACATACGTATATTTAAGGTGAGGAAAAGCCACTTTTCATTCCCTGGGAACTGACTTCCTGTGATAAGCTGTAGCATCCAGATCCCTAAGTGAGTAGGCGGACCCAGGAAAAAAGTACCAGTCCTGGGCAAGGTAGCTGTGTGCTTTCTGTGTATTTCTGAACCAAGACTGAATACTGCACTGAGGCAGGGTTGCAGTGTGCAGTTCTGCTGTGACTTGCTTGGTAAGCTTCTCTGAACCTCAGAGCGTGCTTCTGTGGGAATTAGTGGAACAAAACTCAAATATAACACTGCATAGAAAAGAAAGGTGATTTTTATCGTAATGGTCTAAGTAAGTTGACTGTGCCCATTTGCATTCCCGTACCTGCACACGCCAAAAATGTGCGTTTCGGCAAGTAATGCTGACCGTGGCATGGAGAACACTGTATACCCATTATCAAACACTGGCTACAGTGTCTGGATTCCTTCTGGCTGGCAACTCAGTGCTGCTTTTTGGAGAGACACTTGGTAATCTCTTAAGAGACAATAGCTATCCTGTTATCTTCTTGCTTACCTGATCCTCTGCAAACCTTAGGCAAGGTGGCTCCTCCACTGTTGTGTTTCTTTGGTGTGGGTATCTCACAGCCTGTTGGGAGAGGAGGGAGAGCGATGGCTCATAGGGTGTGCTGCAGCCGTGCTGCCACCCTCCTGCTACAGGGTGCAAGCACGCTGCTAGCCTTGGTGTGAGCTACACCATCCCTCGGCATGTACCACTTGTATGTCCAAATCTTGTCTGTGCCTGACAGCACATGCCACTCTCAACCCATGTTTATCGCTTCTTCTAGTCATCTTGCACATAAACATTTACGTTCACACTTCGTTTATACCAGCCTATTGCTGTTAGAAATCTCCACAGTTCATGAAGGCTGCGGTGTCGCTGTATCCTCCTTCAGAAATTTCCATGCTCAGAAGCGAGCGTGGGCAGCATCGTGGCAAGGTCAGTGCTGCATTCACAGCACGCGTACCCGCGTTGGGTGCTTACAGGTGGCAGCTGCAGCTCTGACTTTCCATGCCTAAGCATGGCATGACTTGCCAATCCATGTTTACCCCTGCGGACCTCATAGCCTGTGAGCAGAACAGGCTTCTGACATGAAAGGGAACATGAGAGGGTTGTAACCAAAGTGGTTTTGGATGAAGAGCGGGCAGATGCAAGGTACATGGTGCTAATTTACCAAAGTACCTTGTGTCTCAATTTTAGGAAGGGATCTCCTTGCTGAAACGGAAATTTATTCAATGAATCTTAAGCAACGTGAGGGTGACGTACCTATTGCCAGGCAGTCTTGTTGGTAGTCTGGGAGAGAAGCGAAAAAGGGAAGTTCTTTTAAGTTGGTAAACTTTGTAGGTGCAAAGATCAGGTGTAGTGGTAGGTTTTCAGAACACTGTCCGATTTTGTGTGTAACACAGATTTGTCTTTCCAGGCAAAATTTAGCAATTATCAAAGACAAAAGCATTTCGGAGAGTAGTCTTTTCCCTTTGCCTCTGCAAGAAAATTACCTCTTTATAACTCCTTTTCAAGCCTGAACTCAGTCTTCGTTTTGTGAGAGCCTTTCTCTGCCTTCACACTTCCAGGCAGAGCAGGCAGGGCCACTTGGATCCTTACTCTTTCCAGTTCCTCGTAAATTCCTCATGGATCCTTCCTTTAAACATGCTTTTGCAGAGTTTAGCCCTCATTATGCTGGTGTTGACTGCGACCTCTGAGCAAGTTATGGATCTCATGTCACTGGTGCGCTCTCATGTGTAAGGTTTTATTCTGTACCTGTTTGTGTTACCCCTGTACCCTTGTACGTGTCAGTCCAGCAAAGGTGCTCTGGAAATCGGTCTCCTCAGGTGAATGCCTTATGATACACTGTCTCTACTGAATGGTTGACATCCTCCTTTTCCCTGTGTGTTTCAGCGGAGGAGAAGGCTCGTGAGGCGGAGAGTAAAGCCCGTGCCCTGGAGCTGCGCCTAGGAGGGGATCTCACGCGGGAGTCCAGGGTGAGCCTTGTGCTTTGGCAGCATGTCACGGTTTAGGCACTGAGGGACAGTTCGGAACACTGGCTCTGGAGCAGGGCTGGCTGTGGAGCCACGCTGGCTTGGAGCCGTGCTGGCTGGTCAGCATGTGGTGGTAGCACCGGGTGTGTAGGCAGGTGGCAACTTCAGTCAGCAGTGAGTTGCCAGCAGCATTTGGGCAGCTCCGTGGTCTCATCATCACTGCACGTGCTTCAACACCTACATGTGGTTTCCAGCCCAAGGGGAAGCATGCTGACGTTCCCCTGCCCACAACCTCCAGTATATCCTGTGTGGGAAGGCAACCCCCAGCCCCAGGTGCTTTGTTTGGTGTCAGCCTCTGCAGGAGAGGCCAGGGGAACGTAAGGGATATGAACAGAAGTAAAATTGGGTGCTTTTTGGATGTTCCCTGCCCCTGCCTGCACAGCTGGCTCCGAAGCGTTTGGTGGGCTTTCAGAGAGGGGCTGTTTGCTTCCTCACAGTGAGACTGTGGCTGAGGCCTGGCCTGCTGCTGAGTGGGAGGAGGGCTGTGGGGACCCCAGGTGGGTCAGCAGGTGACACCAGCTTAAAATCACTGTCCTTCCTATTGGCATCTGATGGAAACAATGGTATCCAAGTACCCTGGCTGTTTCCCTGTAACTCCATTACCTTCTGGTTTCAGTTACCTTAAACGTTTAGTTACATTTACTCATTTTCTTCCAAGCAACTCCGTAGCTGCTTAAACAACCCAGCAGCAAGTGCTGCCCTAAATGTAAAGGTGTGCTGATTTTCACCCTCCATGATGAATTCTTTACATTTAAAACATTGCTGAGATCTTCTTGAAGGGGGAAGAAATCACAGAATGAGTTAACTTCATGAACTTCACAGCAGCAGTTTTACTGTGTGGTGCCTGTTTGCAGGTGTCACTACGGCAAGTCCAAAACTCTGCAATAACCATGCGCCGGGAGGCCGACGTCAAGAAAAGGATCAAGGATGCAAAGCAGCGGTGAGTGCAAGGTAGTTCAAAGCTTGGGTTTTCCCAGTCTGTTCACTCCACATGCTCAGATGTCTCTCCTACTTTGCTTGCGTGGTCAAGCAAGTTTGAGCAGTTCAGCTCAAAGCTTAAATGTCTGTGGCTGCCCTGTGCATGCCCTGGCTGTTAAACCAAGGGGACTGAGTTTGCTATTCTGGTTGGTTCTGCTATTCCCCTCTTACTTGCTGAAAGATATCTTTGATTTGGCTTGTTTTTTGTAGATGTTTACCTAATTCTCACATCTGCTTTTTTCACTCTTTTGCTTTTTGTTCTGCAGGTGAGATTTAGGGAGGCAAACAAATGTTAGCAATTACAGTGAAACGGCTTTTAAAGTTGTAGAGATATTTTCTAAAAACTTGTTGAGTTTCGTCAGTGCTGTGAAATCCCAAGACATTCTTCTAACTTAGCTCTGGTTGCAATTAATTTCGCTATCAATGTACTCACAGGAGCACTTCACTCTTTGTGTACAGTTTGTTTGCAAATTTGTCATGTGCATTTCACAAATGAAGTTGTAACCAGAAACAAATGCTCTTAAAAGAAATGCTGAGCCTGAGAAAGTTAGGGATTTGTATATACTAAGTCTCTGTTCCCACCTAGTTGTTTTGCATGCTAGTTTACATGGCTGCTTAGCTCAGAACTATCCCAGACTTGTTGCCAGAGACAGTTCTAATGCATCTTAAGGTGCAATAAATAAAAAAATACAGCTTTAATTTTGAAGTGCTAAGGCTGTGATCTGAAGAACTCTTTGGAGAAGCTGTTTTCTTCAGTTTCCATGTACTTTTCCATGTACAGCTTGTCTTTTAATTCTTGGTTTTGATGACATTAGTGCAAAAAGTGAAATTTTGTGAATGGTCGTCTGGCCTTCCTGCCAATGGGCAAAATACTTTTTCCTTTCAAAAAGCTGAACAACAAAGAACTCAGACAATACAAGTTTGTTTGAAAATAGCTTCTTTATTTTTCTTCTATCCTCTTCTTGAAACCTTAGACTTCAGGAGGGCTAACTTTGAGCTCTTCAAGAAATTGATGGGAGAAATCAAATGGGAGAGGGCTCTAGAGGGTAAGGGGGCTCAAGAGAGCTGGCTGGTAGTCAAGCACCACCTCCTCCAAGCTCAGGACAGGTGCATCCCGAAGAGCAAGAAATCGGGCAAGGGAAGGAGACCTGCATGGCTGAGCAGGGATCTTCAGAAAAAAAACTCAGGTGGAAGCAGGGAGTTCACAAGATGTGGAAAAGGGGGCTGACGACTTGGGATGAGTACAAGAATGCTGTCAGGGTATGCAGGGAAGAAACAAGAAAAGCCAAGGCAGCCTTGGAATTGAACCTGGCGAGGGATGTCAAGGCCAATAGGAAGGGTTTCTTTAAGTGTATAGGAGGCAAAAGGAAAACCAGGGAAAATGTGGCCCCGCTCTTGAACGAGACGGGTGCTGTGGTGACGGATGATGCAGAGAAGGCAGAGTTGCTGAATGCCACCTTTGCTTCTGTCTTCACTGCTCGGGCCAGCTCTCGGGAGTCCCAGACTTTGTGGGTAACAGAGAAAGTCTGGAGGAAGGAAAACTTTCCCTTGGTTGAAGAGGAACAAGTTAGAGAACAATTAAGTAACATGGATACCCACAAGTCCATGGGGCCTGATGGGATGCACCCACGAGTGCTGAGGGAGCTGGCGGAAGTCATTGCTGGGCCACTCTCCATCATATTTGAAAGGTCCTGGAGAACAGGGGAGATGCCTGAGGACTGGAGGAAAGCCAATGTCACTCCAGTCTTCAAGAAGGGCAAGAAGGATGACCCGGGAAACTACAGGACAGTCAGCCTCACCTCCATCCCTGGAAAGATGATGGAACAGCTTGTTCTGGGCATCATCTCCAAGCATCTGGAGGAAAAGAAGTTATCAGAAGTAGTCAACATGGATCCACCAAGGGGAAGTCATGTCTGACTAATCTGATAGCCTTCTATGATGGCGTGACTGGATGGGTGGGAGAGGGGAGGGCAGTGGATGTTGTCTACCTGGACTTCAGCAAGGCGTTCGACACTGTCTCCCACATCATCCTCGCAGGCAAGCTTAGAAGTGTGGGTTGGATGAATGGACAGTGGGGTGGATTGAACAGTGGCTGAACGATAGAGCTCAGAGGGCTGTGGTCAGTGGTTCAGAGTCCAGTTGGAGGCCAGTAACAAGTGGTGTCCCTCAGGGGTCAGTACTGGGTCCAGTCCTGTTCAATATATTCATCAATGACCTGGATGAAGGGATAGAGTGTACCGTCAGCCAGTTTGCTGATGAGACAAAACTGGGAGGGGTGGCTGACACGCCGGAAGGCTGTGCCGCCATACAGCGTGACCTGGACGGGCTGGAGAGTTGGGCAGAGAAATACCTGAAGTTCAACAAAGGCAAGTGTAGGGTACTGCATCTGGGGAGGAATAACCCCATGCATCAGTACAGGTTGGGGGCTGACCTCCTGGAGAGCAGCTCTGTGGAAAGGGACCTGGGAGTCCTGGGGGCCAACAGGGTGACCACGAGCCAGCAGTGTGCCTTGGTGGCCAAGAAGGCCAATGGCACCCTGGGGTGCACCCAGCAGAGTGTGGCCAGCAGGGCGAGGGAGGGCATCCTCCCCCTCTGCTCTGCCCTGGGGAGGCCGCAGCCGGAGCACTGTGTGCAGTTCTGGGCTCCCCGGGTCAGGAAGAACAGGGAACTGCTGGAGAGGGTCCAGCAAAGGGCTACAAAGATGATGAGGGCATTGGAGCATCTTCCTTATGAGGAAAGGCTCAGGGACTTGGGTCTTTTTAGGCTAGAAAAAAGAAGACTCAGGGGGGATCTTATAAATACTTATAAGTACTTAAGGGGAGGGTGCCAGGGAGATGAGAAGAGTCTTTTTTCAGTTGTGCCCAGTGACAGGACTAGAGGTAACGGGCACAAACTTGAGCACAGGCAGTTCCATCTTAACATGAGGAGGAACTTCTTTCCTTTGAGGGTGGCAGAGCAGTGGCACAGCTGCCCAGAGAGGTTGTGGACTCTCCCACTCTGGAGACATTCCAAACCCGCCTGGACGCCGTCCTGTGCCACTGCTGTAGGTGTCCCTGCTGTGGCAGGGGGGTTGGGCTTAGATGATCTCCAGAGGGCCCTTTGCAACCCTTACGATTCTGATTCTCTATGCCCTTTATTGACTAACAAGTCAGAAATGACAGACTCCAAGTTTTCTTCAGCAGTTCTTTCTGTTTAAATCCAAGATTTAAACCTAAAATTTAAACCAGCTGTTTTGGAAGAATATCCCAATGGTAGATCTGTCAAAAGGTTATCTCTAGTCAGGTTTCAAATATGTGATGGTGAAGAAAGCAGATGTATGCAACAGCAAACCAACGGCAGAGGAAAAGGCCTTTTGTCTGGGTTTCTGTACAGACTGAGCCATGTGTGCTCCCAGGCAAGAGCTGCTGGGTGCTCAGGGCAGGCATAGGACTTTCCCTACATCCCTGCATTCATCACCGGTGATCAGAGACAGTTCAGAGGGTCAGGCCTTTCCATAATTTCTACTTTATCCAGAAAACAGAAGAAATTCCTGAAAAATGTGTATAATAGGAAACCTTCTGTACAAAACAATTTCTGTAGCTTCTTTGAAAACTCTTGAGTTATAGAGAATGTTGGAGTTTTCTGCTGTTTCTCTGGTGCTGGTTACATCAATGAAAGAAATGCTTTCTGGTTTCCAAAGCCTGTGTAACGTCAGGTTATAAATCCAGTGGATAGGACAGATAATGAAGTCTTAGTAATAAAATCCTGGGGTTTTGGCCCATCACTTAATTTTCCATGGTTTGGATGATAATTTGACTTCCTGTGCTCTCTTATAAAAATGAGGAGATGCCCTTCCTATTTTATAGGTGAGCACACATTATTACTTGAAATTTAAGGCTCTGCATCCTTTTCCAGAAGTTAGAAAAAGAAGACTAATCCCCAAGATGGGTGTTCTGCATGCCTACTCATTCTCTCAAATCGCAGTTGTCCACCTGGATGAGCTGAGACCAAAGCGGTAATGATCTAGCCCAGCTTCTATGTTGGCACCATTCAAAACACCTCTTGGCAAAGGTTTAGGTTTAAAATTACTGACAGCTGCTATACCAGGTGGTTTCCTAGTAACTTATTTTAGAGTCATCTGTTTTAAAGGAAGTTGTGTTACAGGGTAACTACACATCTGTGTGGGGAAGAGGATGGCTTTAAACAGAAAATGAACATGAAATGACTTTATTTCAGGGATTTACTTTGAGATGCTTGACCGTTAAGACAGACTTACATCATACCTCTGCAGATTCTTATTGTGCAGTGTTCATGCATGCACATTTTAATATGTGATGTTAGTAGACAGTCAACAGATCATTTTAAATTCCACTATCTTCAACTGATTGCTTAATGAGAAGTCAAATTCCTAATTGGGCTAAAGCACAGAAGTGCTAAGAATTTGATGTGGGAGGAAAAATAAGGGAGGTCAAAAATGAGAGGGGTGAGTAGGACAGCGGTATAGACTATGCCTTGCAATAGTTAAAAAGTTTCGACCTCACTTTTGATGATACCTTCAGCCTGAAACTGTGAGGATCCTTACCATGAAAAATCCTCAGCGTGGGTTTGATGGAAGCTGTGGAGCCTACTTACTTTAATCTTTTAAAGAGCAGTAGTTCTGTTTGTGAGACATGGGGATTTTGTTTGATTTATAATGCAGAGAGATCTAAATCTCTTGAGACTTTATGCATCACAGGAGATACAATTCCTGATAATCACAGATTCTGATTCAGAAATCTGTATGTGCTCACAACCATACTTGAGGCCAACTTTCGTTGAAGTCATCTGCTGCATAGATAAAGTATAAATCATGCAAATTGCTATGTTGTCATTTCCAGAAAAAAAAATCTGCTTGGGCTGTGTATCATATCTTCCAGCTTTTGAACTTAGAGTAATAGCATTGGACAATGTGTAATTACAAGAACTTTTCCAGAATCTGAATTTCAAGGCTGTAGTTTTATATAAAAATCTTAATTTCCGTGCTTTATCTAGCATAGAGATCTGCATCTGGAAAATACAAACCAAAATAGCATTGGAGGCAACTGGTCTGTACCTAACAGTACTTTCATAAAACTAGTTAACTGTAATGTTTTGAACAAGCAAACCTGAAATAAAAACCAGAATCCATTCCTGAAGGAGAAAACATATCCAAATGAATAATTAAATTATCTGAACAGATACTGTCCAGCCTAAATTGGTGCCTGTATTGCAAACCTTCTCTATTTTGTTCATCTTTAGTTGTAATGCACATTGAACAAGTGCTTCTTGTTTTTTTAGAAATAGCAGACTACAGGACAGGTGTTAGTAAACCCATAATGCTCAAAGGTGCTGGCTTTCCATACCCACTGTCTAGTGACAGCAGGTAATTAGTTTGATTTTCAGCATCTCTGAGGCTCTGTTTCATTCACAGGGCGCTGAAGGAACCCAAAGAACTGAATTTTATCTTTGGTGTGAATATTGAGCAGCGCGAATTGGATGGCATGTTCATTTATAACTGCAGTCGGCTGATAAAGATGTATGAGAAGGTGGGCCCGCAGCTGGAGGGTGGCATGTGAGTTCCTGGATATTTTTCAGCAGTCATTTTGCTTAAGCCTGGCTTGTTCCTACGTATAACTTAGGCTGTGCAATAACCTTGTTCTGCATTAAACATTCTTCACGAGCACAAGGCTTACTCATTTTGTCAGCCTTTTGTTTGGATTCTGACAAATAAGTTATATTTAATACTGCCCACTATTTCCCTGGTTTCTCGATAGAGAGTTCTCTGCACAGATTTTGGTCATACCAGTGTGAGGCTTTTGTGCTCAGTGCTGGCATTTGGGGTTGATGAATACTGGTAGCAATACTGCTGCATTCTAGGGACAGGGCGAATAGGTCTTGAAAGCAAGTACAAACATTTGAGCCTACCCTACTTTTTGCACGCCAGCTCGAGTCTGATTTAGAAAGCTGATAAATTAAAACCAGTATGGCTGCATAAATGGGGGTATGTGCATAATCTGCTGTTTTCAATATTGTTTCTCTGAACAGCAACCTGGTGGTTTAATGATGCTTGTGAGTGTGTGTCCCTCTTCCAGGGCATGTGGTGGAGTGGTCGGTGTGGTGGATGTGCCCTATTTGGTTCTGGAGCCAACCCATAATAAACAAGACTTTGCTGATGCCAAAGAGTATCGACACCTGCTGAAGGCCATGGGAGAGCATTTGGCTCAGTATTGGAAGGATGTTGCTATAGGTAACGAAGCTTCACAATTACTAGGGGCTGGAAGGGGTAACTTTGTTGGCTGGAAGGCAGCTAAGGGGAGGGCAGGCAAGAGTGATTTTTGTTGTAATGGCTCCATACTGAGTCAGGGCTTGTTTGTTTTCCAGCCCAGAGAGGTATCATCAAGTTCTGGGATGAATTCGGTTATTTGTCAGCAAACTGGAACCAGCCTCCATCTAGTGAACTGCGCTATAAACGACGGAGAGCCATGGAGATCCCTACTACGATTCAGTGTGGTGCGTCTGGCCAGGCTGCGATTAGGACGCTGGTCCTCCCTGGGGAAGCGGGGAGGGACTCCTGGCTGCAGCTGGGGAGCAGCTACACGGGTAGATTTGAGATGAGCTTCGCTATCATTATCCCCTTCTAGGGCTTGTCTCCTTGTGTGAGTTACCTTTGTCTGCGCTTGATGGGACACTTAGACATCTTAGTGTAAGGTTCCTTTCCTGCACAGTTTACCAACCATGATGTTCTTCAGGTGCCCTTACAGAACGGGGCAGCTGCAGCCAGTAGCAGTGTTGAGAATGGGCTGAGAAATGTCACTGGAAGTGGAACTGGCCAAAGCCACACATCCCAACGCTAGAATAAGATCAGAAACTTCCCTGTAGGCAATGGAAAGTGGCCAAGTAATTTTTATTCTGATGCACTGGCCTGCTAATAGGTACTAGGCACGAGCGCAGAAGGGAACCATTTCCATTTTCAAATTTAATGCAAGTTCTCTCCTGTGCACCTCTAAACAGCTCTGGCTAAGCTCTTACTGGGGTAAGGGACATCTCAACACAACCACTTCGTCTCTTAGTAGAGGGGCAGCAAACTTTCACAGTCTCATTTTCCCCACAGGACCTGGGGATGAGAATGTAGCAAGGAATGTGAGGCCAGTCTTGTGGAAGTATTTTGTTAGGCTCTCCTGCTTTGATGGTTTTCTCAGTCCTTTCCAAGTTCCTCCCAAAGAGGAGAGGCTTTCCTGTCATTATTCTTGTCCTATGCTGTTGACAACCTTCCAGAGCCTGATTTAAGAACGTTTGCATTTTCTTGGCAAAACTTGATTATTTTTTTTTTAAGCTGTTGGTTTCCTGGTAGGCCAGCAATGCCCTGGAAGTCAAGTCTGTATTCCTGCTTCATCTAAAATTTATTAGATTATTATAAATTTTTTTTTTTTTTTTAGTGGATAAATCTCTGACTTGTTTTGTGTTGATATCAGTAAGAAACAGCCTGACTTCTGAGATGTGCAGTGATTTCAGGACCAGCTGTTCAGTTTGGTTTGTACATGCTGTCATTGAAGCAGTGAGTGTGAGGTCCTCTAGTATCTGTTGATGCCAGGCTTCATCAGATTCTTGCTATGAATGCCTTGTACGAGATTTGAGGTCTCCCTCCAAGCATTTTGTGAGCATGAAGTGAGAACTGACTCAGTATATCCTTTGGCTGTCTCACTTTCTTTTTGGCCACCCGTCTTACTGTCAGATATACTTTGGAAATCGGTGTGGTCCTTGGGCGTTAAACGGGCTTGAGAAGTGCTATGGAGGAAGAGGATTTTGTTGCTCAGGCTGTGTATTTCTGACTTGCAAATTGTTTGTCTAACAGATGTATGTCTGAAATGGCGGACTCTCCCATTCCAGCTGAGCTCAGTGGAGAAGAATTACCCTGATAGCTGGGTGTGCTCTATGAACCCTGATCCTGAACAAGACAGGTAAGAATCACAGAATGGTCAGGGTTGGAAGGGCCCTCTGGAGCTCCCCCAGTCCAACGTCCTGCCACAGCAGGGACACCTACAGCAGTTGCACAGGACGGCGTCCAGGCGGGTTTGGAATGTCTCCAGAGTGGGAGAGTCCACAACCTCTCTGGGCAGCTGTGCCACTGCTCTGCCACCCTCAAAGGGAAGAAGTTCCTCCTCATGTTAAGATGGAACTTCCTGTGCTCCAGTTTGTGCCCGTTACCTCTAGTCCTATCACTGGGCACCACTGAAAAAAGACTGTTCCCCTCCCCCTGGCACCCTCCCCTTAAGTATTTATAAGTATTGATAAGATCCCTCCTGAGTCTTCTTTTTTCTAGCCTAAAACGACCCAAGTCCCTGAGCCTTTCCTCATAAGGAAGATGCTCCAATGCCTTCATCATCTTTGTAGCCCTTTGCTGGACCCTCTCCAGCAGTTCCCTGTCCTTCTTGACCCGGGGAGCCCAGAACTGCACACAGTGCTCCAGATGCGGCCTCCCCAGGGCAGAGCAGAGGGGGAGGATGACCTCCCTCGCCCTGCTGGCCACACTCTGCTGGGTGCACCCCAGGATGCCATTGGCCTTCTTGGCCACCAGGGCACATTGCGGGCTCGTGGTCACCCTGTTGGCCCCCAGGACTCCCAGGTCCCTTTCCCCAGAGCTGCTCTCCAGGAGGTCAGCCCCCAACCTGTACTGATGCATGGGTTTATTCCTCCCCAGATGCAGTACCCTACGCTTGCCTTTGTTGAACTTCATCAGGTTCCTCTCTGCCCAACTCTCCAGCCTGTCCAGGTCACGCTGTATGGCGGCACAGCCTTCCGGCATGTCAGTCACCCCTCCCAGTTTTGTCTCATCAGCAAACTTGCTGACGGTACACTCTACCCCTTCATCCAGGTCATTGATGAATATATTGAACAGGACTGGACCCAGTACTGACCCCTGGGGGACACCACTTGTTACTGGCCTCCAACTGGACTCTGAACCACTGACCACAACCCTCTGAGCTCTATCGTTCAGCCACTGTTCAATCCACCCCACTGTCCATTCATCCAACCCACACTTCCTAAGCTTGCCTGCGAGGATGATGTGGGAGACAGTGTCGAAAGCCTTGCTGAAGTCCAGGTAGACAACATCCACTGCCCTCCCCTCATCCACCCATCCAGTCACGCCTTCATAGAAGGCTATCAGATTAGTCAGACATGACTTCCCCTTGGTGAATCCATGTTGACTACTTCTGATAACTTCTTTTCCTCCAGATGCTTGGAGATGATGCCCAGAACAAGCTGTTCCATCATCTTTCCAGGGATGGAGGTGAGGCTGACTGTCCTGTAGTTTCCCGGGTCATCCTTCTTGCCCTTCTTGAAGACTGGAGTGACATTGGCTTTCCTCCAGTCCTCAGGCACCTCCCCTGTTCTCCAGGACCTTTCAAATATGATGGAGAGCGGCCCAGCAATGACTTCTGCCAGCTCCCTCAGCACTCGCGGGTGCATCCCATCAGGCCCCATGGACTTGTGGGTATCCAGTTTACTTAATTGTTCTCTAACTTGTTCCTCTTCAACCAAGGGAAAGTTTTCCTTCCTCCAGACTTTCTCTGTTACCCACAAAGTCTGGGACTCCCAAGAGCTGGCCCGAGCAGTGAAGACAGAAGCAAAGGTGGCATTCAGCAACTCTGCCTTCTCTGCATCATCCGTCACCACAGCACCCGTCTCGTTCAAGAGTGGGGCCACATTTTCCCTGGTTTTCCTTTTGCCTCCTATATACTTAAAGAAACCCTTCCTATTGGTCTTGACATCCCTCGCCAGGTTCAATTCCAAGGCTGCCTTGGCTTTTCTTGTTTCTTCCCTGCATACCCTGACAGCGTTCTTATACTCATCCCAAGTCGTCAGCCCCCTTTTCCACATCTTGTGAACTCCCTGCTTCCGCCTGAGCTTTTTCTGAAGATCCCTGCTCAGCCATGCAGGTCTCCTTCCCTTGCCCAATTTCTTGCTCTTCGGGATGCACCTATCCTGAGCTCGGAGGAGGTGGTGCTTGAATATCAGCCAGCTCTCTTGAGCCCCCTTACCCTCTAGAGCCCTCTCCCATTTGATTTCTCCCATCAATTTCTTGAAGAGCTCAAAGTTAGCCCTCCTGAAGTCTAAGGTTTCAACCCTGCTTATCATTTTGTGCATACTGCACTTAATCCTGAACTCTATCTTCTCATGATCACTGCAGCCAAGTCTGCCCCCAGCCTTAACATCCTCCACCAGTCCCTCTTTGTTTGTCAGTACAATCAGTTAATATAAAGACTTTTCTGCAGCATGCCTTATTTGCACGTATCTTTTTTTCTTATTCATCTGTTCTTTGAGAACAAGTGGAGGGGTAGGCAGTAATTCTGTACCTTTAAGCTGTGCTCCCAGTCTGTAAAAAAGTAGTGATGATGTGTGTATTTGGAGCTGACACATTGGTGGGCGTTTGTGCAATATACAAATTGCGAGTGCACCCTCAGCAAGTTTGTAGATGATACCAAGCTGGGAGGCGTGGCTGATAGGCCAGAAGGTTCTGCATCCGTGCAGAGGGACCTGGACAAGCTGGAGAAATGGGCCAACAGGAACCTTATGAGGTTCAATCAGAGGAAGCGCAAAATCCAGCCCCTGGGGAGGAATGACCCCAGGCACCAGGACACACAGTGTAGCTTGGTGTAGAGAAGGTTCAAGGGGATCTCATCAATGTATAGAAATACCTGAAGGCAGGCTGCAAAGGGGACAGAACCTGGCTCTTCTCAGTGGTGCCCAGTGGCAGGACCAGAGGCAATGGGCACGAACTGGAACACAGGAGGTTCCTTCTGAACATCAGGAAACACTTTTTCCCTGTGAGGGGTTACTGAGCTCTGGCACAGGATGCCCAGGGAGGTTGTGGAATCTCCATCCTTGGAGATATTACAGGACATGGTCCTGGGCAACCAGTTCCGAGTGGCCCTGCCTGAGCAGGGGATTGGAACAGATGACCTGCAGAGGCCCCTCTAACCTCAACCAGTTATTTGGTCAAATTAGGTTCCTTTATGGTTTTCTGCACTCCCACTGGAAATATGATTGTAGCCTTAGTTGATGTATGTTAATTTTAATGTAGGTAGCAATTGAAGAATAGTCATAAATGCAGGCTGGGAGTGATAAGTGTTCAGTGTGGTCTTAGCAGTTGTCTTTATTGCTACTATAGCTCTAACCCATCAGACATGCAAACTGCAGCAACACCTCTGAGTTGCAGTGACCCCAAGAATGTCATTTTGCACACTTGAGGGAGCAACACGTGGATTCATTTACCAGAGGTGTGTCTCACAGTTGTAAAATTTAGGTAGAATTGACCGAGGAAAATGATTGCTCAAGGCTGCTTCTCTGTGGAGAGAGATGCTGCTAGAAGCTGATTCTTGTCTTAGTTGTATAACAAGGGAAGCTGCTCGGCTGTAATTCGGGTGCCTTGGCTCAGTGCTTAAGGACAAAGGGAATGAATCCAGGTGGTAACTTTTAATTGGAATAAAAATTTTAACATCTGTGGCTGAAAAGGCTACAAAGAAATGTTGGTATTTGGAAAGCACTGATTTTCTGGCTTCTTCCTTTTGGCACCTGTCAGTGGAAGAATACCGATGCTGACTTCCCTGTCGCTCCATGTATTTGTGCCCTGGTGCAGAGCTACGAAGAGTGTGGTTGTGCTGAGGTTGTCCTCGGACTAAACCATTGGGGCAGGGCCAGATCTGCAAGCCCGAGAAGAGGCTGCCACACCTCCAGCCCCCCAGCTGGAAGCAGTAGCAAGGCTGGGAATGTGTTGCCGGTAGACACATGCAAACACAGATAGACCATGCATGTATGCAGGTCCAGCCCCGCAGATCAACAAAGGCTGACACACACAGCGCTCACGCAAACAGCACCGGCAGCCTCATCTTTTTTCCCTCTTGGCTGATCAGGGTGAAGGACGGCTAGTGGAAATACTCAGGTCCGTATCTGGTCCCTGGATCCCATCCCTCTGGTTACTTGCACTGGGATAGATGAGCCCTGAGGCCTGCAGCCCCAGGGGTTGAGGGTTACAGACCTCCTCACGTGGACACAGATAACACATCCACACTACAGATCTCCCAGTGTCTCACCTTAGGCGTGCTCTCCATCCCATAGTGGATCTGGATCCTTGCTCTTCTTAGGTGCCTCCTGCCTAGAGGCACTCACAGCTCTGCCTACACCCCGCTACCCATCTCCAGCAGACGGGCAGGGCTCCCCGGTCCCTCCAGGAGTCAGCTCCTGCGGACTTGCCCTTAGATGGCCCCTTCCCTTGCTCCCAGGCCACCTCCTCGCTGGCTTGTCTGTCCCAACGTTTGCTGTTAATCACACGTTCATGTGCACACCCACAATCACTGCAGCTGGTGGCACACAGGCCCCTGCGATCGGTGTGGTCCCAGTCCAGCTGCTGGTATTCAGACCCTCATACACACATGCGCATGCATGTCGTCATTTGATTGACGAGAAGCTCGACACGAGCCAGCAATGTGTGATCACAGCCCAGAAGGCCAACCGTATCCTGGGCTGCATCAAAAGAAGTGTGGCCAGCAGGGCGAGGGGGGGAAATCTGCCCCTCTGCTCCACTCTCGTGAGACCCCACCTGGAGTACTGCATCCAGCTGTGGAGTCCCCAACATAAGAAGGACATGGACCTGCTGGAGCGTGTCCAGAGGAGAGCCACGAGGAGGATCCAAGGGATGGAGCACCTCTCCTATGAGGAAAGGCTGAGACAGTTGGGGCTGTTCAGCCTGGAGAAGAGAAGGCTCCGGGGAGATCTTATTGCGGCCTTCCAGTACCTAAAGGGGGCCTACAGGAGAGCTGGGGAAGGACTTTTTACACGGGCGTGTAGTGATAGGATGAGGGGGGATGGCTTTAAGCTGGAAGAGGGCAGGTTTAGATTAAACATTAGGAAGAAGTTTTTCACTTTAAGGGTGGTGAGGCACTGGCACAGGTTGCCCAGAGAGGTTGTTGAAGCTCCGTCCCTGGAGGTGTTCAAGGCCAGGTTGGACGTGGCCTTGGGCAACCTGGGCTGGTGGGAGGTGTCCCTGCCTATGGCAGGGGGGTTGGAACTCGGTGATCTTCAAGGTCACTTCCAACCTAAAGCATTCTATGATTCTATGCAGAATAGAGTCCCTCACCCAGGAAAATAGTTAGAAATGGGGTTTAGTACAAAGACAAGTGTACTGACCAGCCAACTGTTTATGTACAACTGGCCCTTTTTAGCCTCTTATTTCTCTATTTTCCCATGTTTGTTCCTCCCCAAATCATCTCAGTCCCTTTTACTTGCTTTTGGTTCCTCCCATGTGTCCAAAAGATGCTTCAGAGAGCCGCTCCCATTGACTGGACACTGGGGCTGAGGCTTCCCTGGGACAGCCCTGGTAGGAACCCAGACAGGATATCTGTTCCTCTGTTTACCTAATTTGCATTCCTTGAGCTGCGTTTTGGCCTCTGGGCTTGTGGAAGTGGGTCTTGGATGGGCTGGTGGCTTCTGGGATGGCCTGGGAGTAGCCAGGGAAAGGTGTTATTCAGGTTCCCCCACCTGCCATTGTCTTTGTGCTCTTCTGTGTATGTGCAGATGAGCTTTTTTATCATGTAATCTGACAGGAACTTGATTTACTAATGAAAGAATTAAAATTTTGTATTTGCAATAGCTTGAAAATTTGTAGGGGTTTGGCTGCATTTCGTGTGAGGACATGCTGGGACGCTGGTTGGAGCGAGTTATAGTGCCTCTGCAGTGTGTGCACGCATGGTGTCGTCCCACATCCCCCTTGCAGGGAGGTGGGAAAGAGCAGGTGAAGTGCTTTGGACAGGTGATCCAAACTTCTGGTTGTTTCAGTTTCTTCGGAAGAGATCTCAGGACTCTTAGTCTGGGAGGATAAATAACTGTAGAATATTTTTGGACTGAGTAGGCTTACATGCACTTTCCAACAGTGAGTGCAGTTGTGTCCTTTTACACGAGGCAGAAGGTTTTCTACAGGAGTTGCACTAGCATTCCCCTGGCTTGGTTGGTGCCAGCAGAAAGCAGGGCTTCCTTGCAGTCACTGCACTTCTGAACTCCCCTTCCAAGTGTTCTACTGTCTGATGTTGCGTGCTGTGTCCTTGTGCCATGGGTTTGCACACCTTCACCTCTGTGTCTTGATCATGTGCCCCAGCTGTTCCATTCCAGGTATTTGTACTGTCTGAGGGAGGACTGAGGATTTGGGAAGCATTGCTGTTGCCACCATGGGTGGGGAGCATCAAGCCTGCGTGCCATGAGGGTCTGTGCAGAAACTCATCCAGCCAAGTTGAAGATGAAGCACTGTCAGAGTCGATGATCAGACTCTCTCCTGGCATCAGAAGACCATGTGGTGGTTTTGGCTGCCTTGGCATTGTCTGCCTGCATTGTGTCCGCTATTCGCACTGAGCTGTTCCTCACCCTTCTCACTTGTCCACCTACACCTCAGTTTCTGCTGGTGGCCCATTGTCCTGGATCATGGGAGCTGAATGTTCTTCTCCATCTCTGTCATGTAAAGCAGTCACCGCTTCCGATGCCACGGTCTATATTGGGGTCAACACTAAGTGGCACCATCACTCACTTTGTCACAGAGAAGGCAGCGTGTCTGTGTGTCACTTCAGTGTCAGGCTCTCCTCCCTTTTCCTACCTAAAATCCAGTTGGGTCCTAAATGGTGTTTGGACTCGTGGCTGAAACACCAGCTGAAGTCTTTGGCTCAGAGCTCCTTGAATATCACCAAAGTCTTGGTGCTGAAGGTGAAGACTATTGTGACATCAAAGATAATTCCTTTTTTCTGACTTGCTGGCTCTAGTGATGCAATCTGTGGGTTTGAATGTCATGAGTAATACTAATTTTTTTCCTGTCGGCAGAACTAACAGGCGCTTTCTTACTTTCTTCTGCTGTAAGATACAGCCTAATGTTTTGACCCTCAATCCATGCGATGGCATTTCTCTGCTGGGAAACTTGCGTATGGTGCCACTTGTTCAATTGCAGCTTTGGTGCCAAGCAGTCATTTTGCAGTGATGACAGAATTTCTTAATGGAGGAAGTAATCGCTCTATGAAAAACTCCCCTGCAGTGCTTCAGCTGAGAAGAGGCTGATGGAGAATCTGCTGCTTGTGCTCCTTTCCACTGACAAAGCTGATCACAGTATGTATCTTGCACACTAGGGGATATCCCATCAGTTGGCAGGTTCAGGATCAGAAATCTTGATAAAATCATCTCATCAGCCTCTTGGAGCTCTGCGTGATCCACAATGAGAGCGGGGTCCTCTCTTTATCTGTAAGACTCAAACTTGCGAGTTTTTAATAGCTTGGCTCCAAGGCACTGTAGAAGTCAGCTGGAACTCTTGCATTGTGCAAAAGTTGTCTGCGTACTTCTGCTTTCCTGTCTCACATCATCCTGGGTGACTTTGCCCTGAAGGGGTTGAGCCTGGTGTGTCTGTCCATGACAGTTCTGTGATGGGAGATGAGCCTGGGAACCCCTCAGTCCCTCCTTCTTCTGCTGGCAATGCTCCTGATGGCCAGCTGCTCAGGCAGAAGTTTGAAGATGATGCCAGTCCACTTTCATGTATTTCCTACCTGCATTTTCCTCCTCTCTCAAGGACTATTCCAGGATTCTGTATCTGAGGGGGCTTGAGGGATTAGGATACTTATACCACTGTTTTATAGGCCACAAGCTGAACAGAATGGGAAAAGCAAATAGTTAAGGGATATCGCAAAGGAAAACTTTGTGGCCTTGGGTGGCCAGGCAAAGTGCATCTTCTGTGGGAAGGCTCATGTAAACAATGTCTTAATCACGGGTTACTGGTAATAAGCTTTCCTTTCTCAATGGAAAGGAAGTCTGTAAAAAGAGGAATTGATATGAAGACGTAAGTTGCTGTAGAAGTCCAGAATACAGAAACAGTATAGCAAACCAGTCGCAGCTGTTCCTATGCTTTGTTTAGCTCCTGGGCTCTGAATTGGTAATTCCCAGTGTAAATGGCTTGGGTTTTTAACAACTATGCTTTTGATCCTGTCATGGTTTAACCACAGGCTGCAACTAGGACCATGCAGCCACTCGCTCACTCTCCCCACCCCAGTAGGGTAGGGAGAAAAGGAGGGGAAAGGACGAAACCTCATGGGTTGAGATAAAGACAGATTAACGGAACAGTAACAGAAAAGGAAAAGTAACAATAATAATAATAGTGGTGAAGGAGCGTACAAAATAAAATAATACAAGACAAGTCACTCTCACCACCCAGTGATCACTTTCCCAGCCCATCCTGACCAGTGATCGTGGATCACTGTCCCCCTGCCAACACCCATTTATGTACTCCGTACAACGTCTGTGGTATGGAATATTCTGTTGGCCTGCTTGTTCTGTCTAGGCTCCCTCTCAGCTTCTGTGGGAAACTGAAAAAGTCTTTGACTAATGTAAAACATCACCTGACAACAACTAAAACAATATGCGTTATCAGCATCATTCTCATGCCAAACTCAAAACACAGCGGCTACTAAAAAGAAAATTAACTTTATCCCAGCTGAAACCAGGACAGATCCTTAAATCATATATGTGTTTCCGAAGAAGAAAACCACTGTTTTTGAGATGGTGGCTACTGCAGAAAGGAAAGTGGGTTTACTGCTGCATTTGGGATGGGATATGGGGACAGTGCTGTGTGTGTGAGACTGCAGGTTCTGCTGTCGTTGCTGAGGTTGTCTTGCATTGCCTTTGTGCTAGGTGTGAAGCTGCAGAGCAGAAGCAGAAAGTACCACTGGGAACTCTGAAAAAAGACTTGAAATCACAAGAGGAAAAGCAGAAACAACTGTCAGAGAAAATCCGCCAGCAGCAGGAAAAGCTGGAAGCTCTGCAGGTGAATCTGGAGGTCTCCAGCTAAGCACAGCAGGTTTGAGGGACCTCCTAGTGCAAATGGCTGATGCCAAGTCATGTCTGTGTCAGCCTCTAATGCCACCTGTGCTCCTTCATGGGTTAGGAGGTGTTGTAATAACAGAAAAAAAGCATCTCAGCAGAAAATGAAATGCAAGCTAGGAATATGGGAGTGACTGCTGGTGTTTGGATGGAGGGGTGTCTCTTGAGGGACACAGAACACACCTTCTTATAATGGTTAATTTTAAACTGGAAAACTGGTTGCTGCGCTGGGTTCAGGTAGGCCCTGACAGCTTTTAAAGATGACCTTTCTGATTTATTTATATATTTATTTTTTCGATAGAAAACCACTCCAATTCGATCTCAAGCTGACTTAAAGAAACTGCCTCTGGAAGCGACCACACGGCCTGCAGGGGAGGTAAATGGGACACCACTGTAGGCTTTGTACTTTTCTGTGCTATCCTTAGCTGCTCTGAAAAGCAGTGCCCAACTCTTCCATCCTTTCTCTCTCTGTACCCTCATTTGTTTCAGAACACCCAGTCACAGACCCGACCTCAGCGCCCACGATCTCCTCCTTTACCTGATGTAATTAAGAATGCTCCCAGCAGACCACCACCACCTACGCCTCCTCCCAAGTCCATTAGTCAGCTGAAAAAGAGCTCTTCAGCTTGGCCAAATATCAGCACCCCCAAACTGGCAAGCATCCTCTCCAAGGAGGAGGCCAGCACTTCCAGGACACACCAGCACGCTGTGACAGCTGGAAAGTCTAACAGCGCTTTAAAAACTCTTGCCAAACCAAGTACAACGACGAAACCATCCTCTTCAGTCCAGCAGAACCCCAGAAGCTCACGTGAGACATCCAGTCCAAAAGCTGCCAAGATGCCAGCACTAAAGAAATCTGCCACTGTCAAATGCCCACAGGTGAGACTCGATGAGATGAAAACTGTCAGCTTCTTACCTACTATTCTGCATAGCCTGTCTTGCTCTGTCGTGTGGGGTTTGCACTGTAGTCCCTGCACAGGACGAGATAACATTTACTTTACTTTCGGGTTAGGCTGCCATTCTACACCCCTCTTGAAGACTTGTTTCATCTCTTTCCTGTTAGACCAGGCTGTTTCCCCAGAAAAAAAAAGGTGGAGTGGCGGGGTGAGTGTTTGCATGATCACATAGCACCTGCTAAAACCTTCTGGGAAAACTAATTAACTATCAAATTAAATACTGGATGCTTAGTTTTGGGTTTTTTTTAACTTGGCTGAAGGAAGGTTTTGGTTGGTAGCATGCTGGAATTATAGCTAGAGCTTGTTTACTCCCTACAGACCTCCACCCCTCGGAAGAGGACCTCGAACACCACAGAGGATGGATCTGAGGAGGAGGGGGAGTACAAGAAGGAGAAAAGAAAACGGGGCAAATTTCTGGCAGTGAAAGAAGAGAGGAAGGATTCCAGTGAGGTGGTGGTAGAGGTAGAGTGCACTGGTTTCCCCAGCAGAAGGTATTTGTCAAGTGTTTATAATCTTGCTGGGAGGCAGCTAATCTGAGCTCTCTCTGCTCACAGCTCACAGACAGTGCTGGGGAGGAAGAGCTGGCAGAATTGAAGAAAGCTCAGAAAGGTGAGAAATGAACCCTTGAACTGCCTCCAGATTCTAACGCAGTGGAAAAGGACTGTTGCAGAATGAGGCTCACTGGTTAAACATGTGATTTCATTCATGAGCCTTTTAAAGTAAGAATTAGTGTAAACTTGGGTCCCAAACCCCAAGGTTACTCTAACTCGCATGAAACATTTGGTCAGGGACCCCTTGATTAGACAAGAGACAATTGTGGTGTGGGAAGATCTGTAATCTGAGAGCTGTGTCACGTGAATGGGTGCGATGCTTGGCTGCATGGTGTATACTGTAATGCTCACCCTTCCTAACCAAATGGGTCGTGGAGCTACATTAGCTGAGAAATGCTGAGGACTTTGTCTAGACCTGCTGCACTGCTGTGAGAGAAGAGGGGCCAAGAGACCCCCAGGATAGATGATAGCCAGGATGGTATTGCACCTGCCAGAGCAGAGCGTTTCTTCAGCTTGTTCCCAAGGAGCCATCTGGAAAGTGACCTGCTAGGAACACGTGGCAAATTGTCCTAGTGGCCAACATGAGCCTGGAAAGCCCATATCAAACAGCCAGGAGTACGGGAGAAACCTTATGTCTGAAAATGCCATATAATTCCCTTGCATCTTAAGCGTTTCCAAGTAGGAGTTGAACTATGTGACAGTAGTGGTTTTATGGTTTACATACCATGTGAAGGGATTGTCACAGGTTTAGGTTTGCTCCCCACTGAGGGTGGCTGTCTTCTCTAGAGCTCATGCAGAATATGCTCTCCAGCATCTGAATGTTTGCAACATCTTTCCTGCCGTTCTCCTTGCAGATAAAGGGCTGCATGTGGAAGTGCGTGTGAACAAGGAGTGGTTCACAGGCCGTGTCACAGCTGTGGAAATGGGCAAGCATGCAGTACGCTGGAAGGTGAAGTTTGATTATGTTCCTACAGACACCACACCAAGGGATCGCTGGTAACTATCTCTAGCTCCTGGATTTTGGAGGCTTGTTTTGCTTTCAGGAGGAAGACCCCATTTTACTTCCATAGATGCTGACGACAGGTATGTTGCTGTCATGTCAGGGAGCATGTGTGTGCTCAGGACTGTCCAGTCGCTTCATAAGGAATGAGCATGACAGACTCCATCAGTCTGCCCATCGCTTTGATATGATGCTCCTGTGCAGGCAGCTGTTGTGTAATCTAGAGGTCTCAGAGTGACAGCTGGGTGCAGGTTCTGATGAAGCTGTTAACAGTGTTTCCGGTATGGCCAGTATAGAAAGAGATGTCTGACTTTCCCTTAATATTTTTTATTTCAGGGTAGAGAAGGGCAGTGAGGATGTGAGGTTGATGAAGCCTCCCTCTCCTGAGTACCAGGCTCCAGATACGCAGCAGGAAGAGGAGATTGTTGGGGCTGAACCTTCTACCTCAGACTGTGTCAGAATTGAGCCAGACACCACTGGTCCCAGCAGCAGCCAAGAAACAGTAGACTTACTAGTCCAGATCCTTCGGTGGGTTCACTGCAGTTCGTGTGAGCTGCTGCAGTCTGACTGCTTTAGTCTTTTAAACTCCCAATTCTGACTTTGTGTTTTTCTTTCCTGCATAGAAATTGTTTGCGGTACTTCTTACCTCCAAATTTTCCTATCTCCAAGAAGGAGCTGAGTTCCATGAGCTCAGAAGGGTTGTTGGCATTTCCCTTGGTGAGTTCAGTATTTCTAGAAAAGTAAGTTTGGGGTTTTTCCCCACACACATTCCATTCTTATGATGCAAGATCACACTCTTCAAAAGGTTATTTGGATCCTTAGCAGACTGACATAGCTGGGGAAAAGAATGAGAGCCTCTGGAACATGCCTTAGGTCTTTTGACAGTTGTTGTCTGAGGATTTTTTTAATTACCATACATTTGCATGGGAAAGCTGTTGGCTGCTACTATCCTAACTTTTTGTCCATCGCTGCTAAGCTTTTAAAAAAGAGAAACCAGGTTAGAGGTTTGTAAAAACAGGGTGTAAGCATACCTGTTCATTTTGCCCCCAGCCTTATAAATCTAACTTAGGCAGATGCAATCTGAAAAATGGGAGAGATTGCAGAAGCCAACCCTCTCACACTTCTCCAGGTGAGCAGGCTGACCGCCTGTGAGTCAGCCATACATCTTAAGGCTTTTGGTGTGGGCTCCATTTGTTTGAGCATTGAACAGATGGAGTTGAGCTTGCACCAGTATCTGTGTTCTGGTATTGGAAGGTTCAATGCAAGCTGAAATGTGAAGAAATGGTACTGGCTTCTCTGACTTCTCTCTTCTGTGACATACCGCAAAGGAAGACCTTTTCAGGAGGCATCTGTAGGTGACAAAAGCCACTACTTATTTGGTAGTCTTCAAAGTGCCCTACTTCTTCACTCTCAATTTATATATTGGCAGTCTCTCCCTCTCTTCTCTCTGTTAATTCAGGTGTCTGCTTGAGTTACTGGTCCTGCTGCTTCCACAGGACACGTTGCTCTTGTTTGGAGTTTCCTGCAAGCGTAGATGTTCCTGCCTTGCAGTAATAAGGACACTTGCTCACAGAGGCTGTCAGATCTTTCCACAACATAACTGTGGTTTTAGGCTTTTTAAAAGATGCTGCATCCTTGATCTGAGTTCAGGCAGCTTTTGTTGCAGTCCTGGTCTTTGAGGAAGGTGAAAACCCGTATGATTTTTGTGCTGCCTGCAGTAGGCAAATCAGAAATGTAAATGCGAGCATGGTAATGACCACAGGCAGGGCGTGCAGGGGCACAATGTTAAGCTGGTGGTGTTTGGTCGCGGGGTGCCAGTAGCTGGAATCTTGTACAAGCTACAAGTGCTGGGGCTTTCTTGACACTCAGTGCTTCTTCTCCACGTGTCATCTGTTGTGTTTTGTCTTCTACAGAAAGAATATTTCAAACAGTATGAGGTAGGTCTGCAGAATCTGTGCAATTCATATCAGACACGTGCCGATGCCCGGGCCAAAGCCTGTGAAGAAAACCTCCGCAACTCAGAGAGAAAGCTGAAGGAAACAGAGGAGAAACTGCAGAAGCTGAGGACTAACATCGTGGCCCTTCTGCAGAAAGTGCAGGAGGTGAGTGAGGAAGGGCTGCGAAACCAGAGCTGCCCCACAAGTAGCAACTTTCCCCTGACCCAGGCCCTTCCAGGCACTTGAGATGTTTTAGTCCAGCATTGAACTGGGCTTCAGCTCCTACTCAATTGCGTGCCACTTGGGCTTAGACCATCAGGAGCGGCTGAGTGCACAGCTGGCTGTCGCTGCCCACCTTTTGGGATTCAGGCCTTGGGGGTCCTGATGAGCATTAGTTTTCACAGGTGGATTTTTCATGGCATGTGCATAGTGCGCAGCTTCTATTTGTTTCCTGCAGGAGAATTTCCCTGGGCAGTGTTCTGCGGGGAATTTCTGCCCCATTCTTGGGCGGAAAGGTGGTACTAGATTCTGAACCCCGTGTATAGAAATGCAAACCTTTAAGCAAATAATACTTAATACTAAAAATTTATGTTAAATCTATTTATTAATTATACTATTAAATATTAAATTAAAATAGCAAATAAATATTTAAGTAAGAGCGTTAAATAAATAAACTTTAAATAAAAAACTACTTTAAATAAAATTAAGATGACTCAATGGAAAAGCTACTGAAAGCAGATGAAAGCAGTTGCTCCCTAATAGGAAAATGTGTGTTAAAGCTATAAAAAAAACCCCTAACTTGACCCTGATCAGCACTGTAAATCTATTGCTTGAGTGCATTGTGAGCATCAAGTGCTGACTGGTTTCCAGGCGTTGTCCATCAGGCTCTGACAGGGAAAGCTGACCAGTACAGATGTTCCAGAGGATGCTGTGCTGCTCCTCTCTCTTGTTCGTTCTTGCACTGTTCTTCCAGATTTGCTTTTCACTGGTATTTCTTGTGCCTTTGGTTTCAGGACATTGATATTAATACAGATGATGAACTGGATGCATATATCGAGGACTTGATCACAAAAGGAGATTGAGCAGCCCCAGTACAAGTCCTAGAGAAGTGCAGAGGAGCTGGTTGCTGCAATGGGAGATGTGAATTCCTGCAGTGGAGGACTATGGCAGCTGATGAGGAGAGAGGGTTTTTAGACAGTACTTATGTTGTCTTGGTGTACAACTTGTTCTTGTGACTTTACATGAAAAAGACATTTGTGCTGTTGGCAGGAGAATTTTTAACATTGTAGTTCTCTGAATCTCTTCCTTTTCTTTATAAATATTTATTTTTAAAAGAAATAGGGACTGTGCCTGATACAATGGGAAGGTTGCTGTGTGTTTTTCAGTGAGGCAAAAGTGTGAGTACCCTTTTTGCATCTGGGGTATATTCATATCCTAAACCTGGAAGCCCAGAACATCCTGACTAGTGTATTGTCTCAAGTAAGAACCTGGCAGCAACTTAAACATAAGCCTTGAGTTATGGAAGAGGAGGTCAGGACTTAGACTTTGAAGATACTAAACTTGGGCCAGAGAAAGCCAAGTCAGGAATTTGGGCTACCCAGAGGAGGTGAAAACACAGTCCCTGTGTGAGGGTGAGCGGAGGGGGTGAAATCTTGGTGGTTTGAGGGTGCTGGGGGTACAGGATTGGCACTTTCCACTGCAATGAGGTTCCTGAATATGAGGTCTCTGTAAGCAGGTGTTGTCACCATGCTAACAGTCAGAGGCTGAGGATCCTTTTAGAAGGGGATGGCCTCCTAGGCTGCTCGCAGTGGGTTGTGATCATCAGTGGCAGAAAGCTGGAGTTCAGATTCTTTTCTAGCAGTCACCTTATTGCACACTTTTGCTGCTGTTTCTTTGAGACATAATTGCAACGGCAGAAGAACTCCTCAACCAGCTGAAAATGAAGTGACCCTCTGTTCTGTTGTCACTCCCTCAGGTTTGCGTTGCTTTGATCAACTTGCTCTTCCAGGTAATGTTATTAATGAGTGCTGGAATTTGGAGCCTTGCATCACTGAGTCACGTCCGGCCCTGGGTCAGCAGCAAGGACCTTTCTTTCGTCCTCCCATTTGGAGGCTGCACTACAGCTCCTAGCAGACCACTTGTGGCCAAGGTGACTCGGTTTGAGTTCACTGGCTAGCCAGCTTCTCAGGTCTGCTAGGACAAGATGTCCATGAACTTGGTGCTCAGAAAACTGAAATCCTCTACAGCCTGGCGGTTTGAAGAAACTCAGCATGACCAAGAGCTGCCCACCTTCAGGAACCTCAAATGAAATGGACTGTTGGGGTTCTTTTGACAGCTAAATGTGTAATAGATGCTTTGCAAAAAAAAATTTCCAAATTAAACATCTGTTGCACAGAAAATCTTAAGCACTAATGGTTTATAGTCCTGCAGAACTCCCAAGTTCTACATACCGCAGGAGAGAGGGAAGACTTTTTGCTTATTACCTGGATTCCAGATCCTTGTAACAGCACGCAGTGAGACTGACTGCTTTCATTCAGGATCTGGGCCCGGACATCTCAGTATAAATGAAGGTAAGGAGCATCCCCCTGACCCTGTACACCTTCCTGGACAGAGGGGCAACGTTCCTTAAACGTAGGAGCAAGCTCCACCAGTCTTCTCAATTGCCTTAACACCTAGTGGAGGTTTTGTTAATTGGGATGGCACACTGGTGCTTCAGATGAAAATGAGCCTTCTGTAGAAGCTGAGTTTTATATTAAGGTAAAAGAAGAAATCTTTGTCCTTTCCAGGTGGCAGAGAGTCTAAAGAGCCAGATTTCGTTAAAATACAGTTCAGAGATGGTGCTTCATGGAAGCTTTAATTCATAACACCTGGGGTATACCAGTGTGGGACAAATAGCTCTTACACAGGTCTTGAGCTTCCTGGCAGTTTGATCCCCTACTCCTGCTCTCCTGATAGGAAGGTATTAATCGTTTTTTTTCCTCTGTTTTCTGGAAACTTCTCATTTCCAGTTGTAACTTTTTTTTTAATGGCTTGGTTTTGATCTTGTACGAAGTATTTTTGTTTGAGTTACATTGCTTCCCTGGAGTCACTTTCATCAGTACCATTGATGTGTCCTCTCTAAATTTCCATTTTGCTAGGAAAAGCAGGCCAAGAACTTTTTTAGTGCCAGTAAAACAAGTTTTTCATTCTCAAAACCTTCTTGGCAGTCCTCTGCAGCTGCTACAATTTGGTTTTTTTGTAACCTTGTTAAGTAGACCTCTGTGTAACACTAGGTTTTAGTAATGCATTTTAAAAATGTAGGAACAAAATGACTTCTGGAGGTCATGTAATGTTAATTACATGCTCCGAGCAAGGTGCGTTCAAAAGCTGTGTCACACTGTTCAGGGCCTTTGCCAGCTGAGCTCTTAGACTCTTCAAGGGTGGAGGTTGCACCACTTTTCTGCATCGCACAGCTGCCCAGTGAGCATGTTCATCCCCTGCATCTCTCGGGGGTGTCCCTCTTGCAGCTCTGGAGGCTGTTACAGCCGCCTGTTGAAAATCTCTCACCTGCTGCAGCCTCGGCCATTAGACCTTCATCCTACAGTCAAGCCTGTCAATCCCACGTCTGTGCTCAGTTCCCTCAGTCTTCCTCTCAGCTTCCAGCTGTTTCTTGCAGCAGAAATACTAAGTACACAAGTTGCATTTTGTACAATATCCCCTCTCTTTAGCAGACCACCTTAAGTCCCTCCTTTATGCCCATCATTACAGTCATCCGTTTTGGAAATTCCTCCCACAGCTGTCACCTAGATACTTTGTAGCATACATATTTCTATTGATAAGGTTGCTGATTTATGTATTTAATAATGAGGCAGGAAAATAACTTTTTTAATGTGAACTTTTGGGTCCCGTGATGATTATTGTTCGAGGCCAACTTTGCCTCAGCCTCTGGCCCACTGTAGGGCACAGCCTTGGGGGGCTCCTGTCAGTAGGACCATCATCGTCCTTGCTGCTTCCCTTGCTGAAGTGACAGCCATACCTGGAACCTGAGGGCTCTGTTAGGGATCGTCCGCCTTCTACGGATTTGCCCCATTTCTCTTGCAGAGTGGAACAAGAACACTTGAGCTGGTGGCAATCGGTCCCTCTCCCAGTGTGAGAGACACAGTCCTGTCTGCGCGTCTTTCAAGGGTTCTGCATTGCTGCTGTTCTGTAAGCAGAGGTTTGAAACCACATCAGCAGCGTTGGATCCAGGGTTCGATTTTATGGCAACAGGATCAACATTTCCTTTTTTTTTTTTTTCCAAGTCATTCCTGCAGCCTATAGTGAGGACTGGCTGGCTTTGGGGTGCTGCTTGCTTCCACCTGCTTTACAGGGCTGTTCTTTCTCATGCTGTGGGGCACACTTGGTCTCCTCTCCTGCTGCTGCCTCACCGGGAACACACAGCAAACTTCTCTGCCAAGAAAGTCTTTCTGGTGTCCAGGCCCCAGAGTGTCTTGATCTACTCAGGAGAGTACCAGTTATCTTGGAATTCCTCTTAGCAGCATCTGAATTTGTTTGTGGTCTCAGAGTCCTGGTCACAGGCGACCTAACTTGACCAGTGCCCGCTACGTGGCATGAGACCAGACAGGTAACTCGGATGATCTTGCCTGTGCTCTTTCTCATCAGCAAAGCTGCAGCTGCACAGTGGGAGCAGAGGAGACCTTCCTCTGAGCCTGCGCTGGAGGGAAGGCTCCAAGAAAGCCCATCAGCACCCCTTGGGAGGCCTGGAGGACCCTGGGCACCTGCCACATCAGTGAAATGGGAGACCAGGTTCATGGGGACCTCTGGGAGCCCAGGCTGCATGTCCAGGAGTCCCTGCCCTGTGGTTTTAGTGTGTGCAGAAACCAGGGGCTTTGGGCTGCTCCAGCCCTCAAATGGCTGCAACCCATTGAGAAGAACAAATTGTAAATTCACCATCCCCTTGTCCTGGCGGGAGCCCCCCACTGCGGGATGCTGGCTGCCCCAGAAGAGGGCAGGGGACAGGGCTGGGGATGTTAAGGCCCTTCCAAGGCTGCTGCTGTTACCTGAACACTGAGTAAAGCATCTGAGCAGGGAGGGACCTGTTGAGTCATGGAAGTACAGCAGGAGCACGGTGCTGCAGAGCCCATTGCTCTCGCTGGGACTCCCAGTGTCATGGGCAGCCGGGACTGGAAGGAAAAAAAAAAACCACAGAAGCCTTGGTTCAGCCTGGCAGAAGGGAGGGTGGGCACCAGTGCAAGGTGTTTGCATGGTGCACCCAGCCCACAGCCCTTGTTTTGTCTGTCTCTTCTTTCTGAGAAGCTGTGGCTGCCCGCAGCAAGCAGTAAAGGTGCTGCGTGCAGGGCTGCCGTGCCTGGGGCTGGGTGCCCAGATAAGCCTGTGCTGCCTGTGCAGGTGGCTCTGGTCTGGCTGGGCTCAGCAAGCTGCAGCAAGAAGCCAGGCCAGGGCCAGGGCCACCACGCTGACTCCTGCTGCTGCCTGCATCCCTGTCTGATCTCACTCACCAAGGAAGGCAGGGGCAGCTGTGGTACTGCAGGTCTGGTGGCCCTGTGCCCACCTCGCCCAGTGTGGCTCTGGGACCAGGGCCATTCCCCTTCTGCCTCCCCTGGGCCACACTCGGCCAGGCTGAGGTGAAGCTGCCGGCTCAGCTGCCAGGCGGGGACTGCATGGTGGGACTCCTCGAGAGAGTGCACTGCCACTGGCTCATCAAGCGCCTCTGTGCAGGAGCTGCCAGCACGTGGGAACACAGGACACATGTGGAAGCATCAGCCTCTGGTGCTGCCCTGTCTCCAGCGAAACATCACCCAGCAGGAGAGGCATCCCCGGCCCCCCCCCTGCTGGGGCACCCCCACCCTGCCTTTGCTCTGCTGTGGTTCTTTGGGAGACAAGGGGATAAAGTCTCCCCTTTCCTGCAAGCCACCAGCTCCTGCTGCAGCTGCCTGGAAGCGGCTCCCCTCACCCTGAAAGGGTCAGCTGGAGTCTCTCCGCAGTAGTGAAGGCAGGCGCTCAGTGCTGGAGTCAGCCCTGGGCCAAGGTGCTGCAGTGCTCCATAAATCATCTTCCATTCTGCAGCACCTGAGTGTGACCACGGGAGGGTTCTCACATCCCCCTCGCCCCCACCATCAGCCCAGCTCCCTCCTAGAGTGCCATGGCACAGGCATGTCCCTCTGGGCTGCCCAGGGATGTGGCTGTGGTGGGATGGAGAGGATGTGACTGAGTATCCAGCGTATGGAGCCATGCTGGGGTGGGACCCCCTTCCTACTCGTGCAGCCACCCTGGATCTCCTCGAGTACCTTGGGGCCCAGCTCCCCACTGCTCCTCCCAGATCCTGCTTATTGCCGTGAAAAGCCGAAATCAGGACTCGATAGTCAGAGTGCCTATTAAGCAGGTATTTGTTGTGGCGCTGGACGCACAGGGGATCATTCCTCCTAATGTGTGTGCCGTAAAGAGTTAGTTATACAGCTTATATGCATGCCACATAGACATATTCACAAGGTTTTCAAGTCCAAGACATGATCAACATATTCATTAACTCATTACCATAGGTTACTACCCACTCCCGCATGCGCATTATAGGCTCTCGGTGGTCTTCAGAGATGTCTGGTGGTCATTTACTTCTTCCACTCCTCTTCATCACAGTGTTCTTTTAGTGAACTTTAGCTCTTTACCTCCTTATTCTGCTAACAAAGCCGCAGAGCCTGCAGCACTCTGCAGCCTTGAGACATCCCGTGCTGCTTTATCTCATGGCAGCTTTGCTTTCTGTTCTCAGAAGTTCCGACACAACTTATATTTCACACTACGACTAATACAACTGTTATCATGGTTCATTGCTGCTGCTTGTTTAATGCTTTACAGCTGTGACATAGTTCATTTAATGCTTTAGGAAATCAGGCTCTCGCATCCTGCTCTTGCATTGCTGCCCTCTGGTTTAAGTGGGGCACGGCCTCAGCATTGTCTGCTCCTGGCAGCCCTCCGCTCCTCAGAGCGGCTCACCTGCCCCGAGCATGGTGCTAGCTGGAGAGGAGCGCTGCTCTGCCCCGTTGCATGGGCAGGACCCGCCTCCCACCTCTCAGTTCCCCCCAAACCTGCCCTGCAGTGTGCTGTAGGTCTAAACCAGCCGCTGCCCAGCTTTGAGACCTGCCTTTGAAGTGGCGCCCACAGGCAGCAGGAGCAAGGATACTCTGGATGCATCTTCCAAGTGCAAAGCAGTGGATGCGCATGGAGCAGAAACCCTGGAAGGACGCAGAGCTGTCTCTGCTCCTCTGCGCAGGGGCTTGCACCCCAGAGCAGGGAAGGCATATGCCCTGGCTGCGGTGGTTACTCCTCACGTGCCCCCAGGCTGTCCCCGTGCTTACCCCATGCCTGACCAGCTGATGCTCAGGGTCTGTGTGGCCACCAGCCTGGAGGACAGATGGGTCTCACGTGGCTTCACCCAGGACAGGGGCTGTGATGGCTGCAGGAGCGCAGCAGGGCCAGCCTCAGTCGCCTCCACACAGGCTCTGGCCCTGAGCATCGCCCCGACCTTTCTCCGGGGGAAGCCCCGGATGGTGGTGAGGGCGATGGCAGAGCCCGCTCTGTCCCTGGAGCGCAGGATGAGGCCCTGCAGCCCACAGGGCTGGTGCGGGGCGGGTGTCCCAAGGCCAGGGCTGGAGGACAGCAAGTGCATCTTGTACTGGGGTGGGACATAAATAGCGGGGCTTCCATGGAGGGTATCGGGACAGAGCGGATGACTGGCACGCATGCAAGCATGCAGGGCTGCCCCGAGGGCAGCAGGGATAGCAGTGCCTGTGGTGGGACAGCTCCCACCCGCCAGCCCCATCATCACCCTCTCCTCTCTGCTGTGTTTCTGCAGAGGAAGTGGGCTGTGGTGGGTGCCTGCCCCTCCTGGGACTTCCCCTACGCTCTCGGCCCTTCCTCAAGGGTTCCCCTCACCAGGATTCATGTTCCCCTCGCACGATCTGGAGCTGTGTCCATGACTGCCCTGCCACATGCCCCAAATGTTCTGGTTAAAACATTTCATGGGGAAAGAAAAGTGCACAGCCCTATAGAAGCAAGGTTTGGGCAAGGGCAGGCACTGCCCGGAAGGAGAGATGGGCAGGATTAGGGTTTTTTTTTATCATGCTGTTGGTTAGGCAGAGCCGCCTATCTGAGCTGAAGGGAAAGGAGGAGCATCAGGAGGCTACGGGAGCGTGAGCCTGCCCCACTTTGGTGCTGGTGCCCTGGGCTGGAACAGGCATGGAGAGATGGCAGCCTTCCCCAGGGGCGCCCCGGAGGAGCGGCAGCAGGGACTGCTGCAAGGAGGGACTCTTCACCAGGTGCCTGGGGGAGGACAGCACTTACAGCCCACTGGGATGCTGATGTCCCGTCTAGACGTCCCATGACCAGTGGGCCTGAGGACCTCCTACCTATGGCTGTGCTGCCTGATGCTCCTCTGTCGTCCCCCCCCCGCCATGTACATGGCTCTGAGGGGGGGCAGCCTGTCACTCTACGCGACTGCGCAGGTCTCAGTTTGGTCTGGGCTCAGCAGGCTGTGCCCACAAAGGTATGTGTGGGTGCCAAGGCAAGACAGCAAAAAACCCAGCAGGATTTGCAGAGCCAGGAGAGGAGGAAAGCACATCCAGCCACATATGCAGCACTGCCAAGTGGGGCATCTGCTCAGCTCAGACCCAGCTTTCTCTAGTGCAAATTCTCTGGTGGGACACCATCCCCACCACAAGGCTTGGCTAGCCCTGTCCCAGCTCCTGCAGCAGCCCCATTGGCAGCTGTGCCCTCTGAGAAGCTCAGCCCTCGGAGGTGGCCATGACTCGATGGAAGAGTTGGGTGACTCCTGGAGACTCCTGGGGAGTTGGGCAGAGAGGAACCTGATGAAATTCAACAAGGGCAAGTGTAGGGTACTGCATCTGGGGAGGAATAACCCCATGCATCAGTACAGGTTGGGGGCTGACCTCCTGGAGAGCAGCTCTGGGGAAAGGGACCTGGGAGTCCTGGGGGCCAACAGGGTGACCATGAGCCAGCAATGTGCCCTGGTGGCCAAGAAGGCCAATGGCATCCTGGGGTGCACCCAGCAGAGCGTGGCCAGCAGGGCGAGGGAGGTCATCCTCCCCCTCTGCTCTGCCCTGGGGAGGCCGCAGCCGGAGCACTGTGTGCAGTTCTGGGCTCCCCGGGTCAGGAAGGACAGGGAACTGCTGGAGAGGGTCCAGCAAAGGGCTACAGAGATGATGAGGGCATTGGAACATCTTCCTTATGAGGAAAGGCTCAGGGACTTGGGGTTTTTTAGTCTAGAGAAAAAAGAAAACTCAGGGGGGATCTTATCAATGCTTATAAATACTTAAAGGAAGGGTCCCAGGTAGATGGGAACAGTCTTTTTTCAGTGGTGCCCAGTGATAGGACACTATCGGGGGCACACTA
Source organism: Pluvialis apricaria (assembly GCA_017639485.1). Classification (NCBI taxonomy): domain Eukaryota; kingdom Metazoa; phylum Chordata; class Aves; order Charadriiformes; family Charadriidae; genus Pluvialis; species Pluvialis apricaria. The sequence continues at coordinate 17,186,021 of CM030022.1, forward strand.
TAGGAGGTAACGGGCACAAACTGGAGCACAGGCAGTTCCATCTTAACATGAGGAGGAACTTCTTTACTCTGAGGGTGGCAGAGCAGTGGCACAGGCTGCCCAGAGAGATTGTGGACTCTCCCTCACTGGAGACATTCCAAACCCGCCTGGACGCCGTCCTGTGCCACTGCTGTAGGTGTCCCTGCTGTGGCAGGGGGGTTGGACTTAGATGATCTCCAGAGGTCCCTTCCAACCCTGACCATTCTGTGATTCTGTGATTCTGTGAAGGGCTGGCTGCCCATTGCCATCCAGAAAGGGGTGACGCGTTCGTGGTGTTCCAGAAATGAGGTACCGTCACAGCCCAAAGTAGGACAGGCTCATGCGCACAGCAGTGCGGGATGGCTAATTCTTCCACCCAATGCAATGCTCCAAAGACCCTGTGCTGCCTGCCAGGGGCCCAGGTGTGACCCCCTTGGATATGGGAAGGGTTTTCCTAGAGGACACCTCCAGCACCAGATTGCGCCTGGGGAAAGGCTGGCTCACCTGAGCTCAAGGAAAACGAACCCAGCTCCCAGCACGTTGGGTCCAGCGGGCTGCAAGGGCCCCTCTGGGACAACCATGCCTGCAGGATGGCAGTGCACCCACGTCCTCACCCAGCTGTCTTGGACAACCCTCAAGGAGCGTCTGTCTGGGAGGAAAGGAGCTGAGCAGCCTCCAGACACGGTTGTACAGAGGTTGGACGGGCCCCGAAGGCAAGCTGGGCAGAGGGGAGGCTGCCTGGACGACCGTGACAGCGGTGGATCAGAAAGGTGACAGCGGTGGCTCAGAAAGGTGACAGCGGCCGTGGCCAGAGCCCCTTCGCTGCAGAGAGCCGCCGGTGGAGGGGAGGCACGTCCCCAGGCGGCGGTGAGGCAGGGCCGGGCCGGGGGCCAGTGGCACAGGGGCTGACCCCAGGCTGGAAAACCGGCGGTGCCGGCCGGAGCCCCGCGGGGAGCAGCACTCGGGCCCGGCTGCGCGCTGGCGGGGCCCGGAGCCAAGCCCCGGCGCTCTGGCAGGGGGTCGGGGCGATGGGGGGCGATGCCGCAGGCGCTGGGGCCTCGCCGCCCCCCCGGTGGCTGCCCTCCCCTGCCGCGCCGAGCGGAGCCGGAGGAAGGCGGCAGCGGGCTCCGGCGGCGGGAAGGGCGTTTATTGGGGCGCGGTGGGGCTGCGGGCGCTACGGCTTGGTGCCGGCCGGGGGCAGCTCGGAGCGCTGCGGGGGGCCGCCTGCTGCCAGCAGAGGCTTTTGCCTCACTGGGAAGGGAGCAGTTCCTGCCCCACAGTGGGAAGCGGGCAATCTGACCCCTGGACCACCGTCAGTAAGTACCTGGGAGGACCTCCCTGGGCAGCAGGGACGTTTCTTGGTCTTCCTCATCCTCTGTACTGTGTGCCTGACACTGCAGAGGTTTTCCTCGGCCTCGGCTGCCATGCTGCACGAAGCTTGGGGTTGTAGGGGACTGCAGGGCAAGCGGGAAGGGTGCCTCACACCTGCTGCAGCTTGTGAGTGGGCAGTGGTGTCTGTCCCAGGGCGCCGCGGACGGTCAGGATGTCAGTGCCACTGAGGACGTCCGGCAGCTGTGCTGCACGTGCATGCAGGGAGGGCTCCCAGAGCCTTCACGGCTGCGGAGTGATGAGGTGGACCCTAGGAGAAGATGGAGATGTCTTTGGTCACCACCTGGAGCTGTGATGGGTGCAGGGGAGGTGGTGCTCTAAGGAGGTGGAGAGTTTCACACTGCCCCAGCTCTGCTGCCCAGGGCAGGGCTGTGTTGTTACCAGGTGCTATCCACTCTCCCCGACCCAGCTCGGGTGCAGGTGAGGTCCCCCGATGGGGCTTGAGGCACCCCATAGAGCCAGGCTTGGGCAGGGGCGCTTGTCTCACCTGGAGGCTGGGGGGGGTGGGCAGTGCCTGTAGGCACCCAGGAGGGCTCCGCTTCTGCTGTGGCTGCTCTCCTCCCAGTGCTCCACCGAGAGCCTGGTTCTCACTGTGGGACTTGGCCAACACGAGCTCTGCGCTCAGCTCGCCCACGACCCACATGGTCCTGCACCCCGGCTCCCACCTTTCTCCTCCCCGCCAGACAGGAGGGGGGGGTCCCAGCCATCTCACCTCTGCTCCCAGGACAGCAGCCCCATCAATCCCTGTGCCATCTCCAAGGGCAGAGGATCTGATGGCTGGGCCCAGCCAGGCCCTGTGCACAGCCCAGCTGTGGCGGTGGGAGCACCAGCAGTGATGCGTGCCATACCCATACCCCTGCTCCAGCTCCACCACCCTACTCCAGCTCCATCTCCCTGCCTGCAGCCCCCCAGCCCCTGCCCGCAGCCCCATCCTCTGCCTGCAGCCCCTTTATTACAAACTGCTGCAAAACAGCCACTAGTAACGACAAATACATACATACATATATATACACTCTTATAGATATATACATGCGCTATATATAGAGAGTACGAGTCACTACGAATTTCCCCTAGGAAGGCAAATTTCCCTATGGTACAAGAGCAAAGCAAAGGGGTGTACACCACAAGCCTTTTAGGGAATCCCCACGTTGCAGCAAGTCCAGACACGTGGCCTGAGCTGGCACTGCCTGTGCTGTGAGCGGACAGTAAGACCCCATTTCTTGGCTAAGAGGTATTCATCCACCCGAAAGATGCTTTTTGTCCTTGCAGTTCTCCCTGGTTTTACCATTGGCACTGCTGTGATCTCTCTGCCACTATGGATGGAATGCTGTTTGGGGTTTTAAGGCAGCAATCCGATGAGGTTTTTGAAACCTGAAGAGCACTGAAAGAGAACGGAGCATTTTAAGGATTTTTAAACCACTTTGGCTTATCATGAAATGCGGAGAGATCGGTCTAATGAAGGAGAAGTGAAGAGATGAAATAATCATCATTTTTAGCTGCGTGAGGACCAGAAGCTTGATGAGAGAGGTCTTTATTGCAGTGGAGAACTGAGTAGAATAAGTGAAGAAAGTTGGAGGCAAGTCTTGACAAAGAGCAAAGCAGATGATGCAATATTACAGTAAGGACTATTAGGCTAAGGACTGGAGACACAAATTTCAAGCAAAATCAGATATTCTTCTGAAAAGAAAGCTCAAGTTCAAATAAGACTTAAGCTGGCAACATTCAGTTTAGATGACCACAGTGCTCCTGCTTTGTGTTCATCTCATCTGATCACTGCTTGAAGCCAAGAGCTGTTATTGATATATTGATATATTATTATCTCCTTTAGGAAAAGGAGAGTTTTACCTATGTCTTAGGTAAACCATACAGTGCCTAGACCAACAGCCTGAAACATCAGTGGCAAGAGAAGACCGCAGCCCCGAGTGTTTGGTTGTTCTCTGGTCCCCAATTCAAAAATCTTCATGCTCTCAGAATTTGCACAGTAGCTGTTTTCTGAATCAGCTGCAATCTATACGGCGAGGTGCTGCCAGAGCAGAGTGGGAGAGGCTCTGGCGCGAGGTGACTTCTGCTGTGGCAGATGGGACATACCTGGGGCATTGCATGGAGAAGCAGGTGCACCGTGAAGTAACTCCATTGAAACGTCATGAAGGGTGGGGGAGATCTATGCTGACTGGAGGAAATCAAGCACTGCCCAAAGTGCCCAAAGAAAGGCCAAAATGACTAAAGCCAGCCTCACTTTGGGAGGTCCCAGTCGACTGGCAGCTAGCAAATGCTGCCCGGTCTTCAGGAAGGGAAAAAAGGAAGACCCTGGCACTTACAGGCCTGCCAGTCTGACTTCAGTGCCTGGTAAAGTTATGGAGAAGGTTATTCTGGGAGCTACTGAAAAACACTTAAGAGACAACACAGTCATTGGTCATAGCCAGCATGGGTTCCCGAGGGGAAAGCCCTGCTTAACCAATTTAATTTCCTTTTATGACAAGGTCACCCATCGAGCTGACCAAGGGAAGCCAGTAGACGGGGTGGGTTTGGATTTTAGCAAAGCTTTTGATACCGTCTCTCACAGTATCGTCCTGGATAAACTGTCCAGCACACAGCTAGACAGGTCCATCCCATGTTGGGTAAGCAATTGGCTGACAGGTTGGGCTCAAAGGGTTATAGTAAATGGGGTTACATCAGGCTGGCAGCCAGTCACCAGTGGGGTTCCCCAGGGCTCAATTTTAGGGCCAATGCTCTTTAATGTTTTTATAAATGATCTGGATGCAGGAATCAAACGTACATTTCGCAAATTTGTCAATGATACTAAACTAAGAGGAGCTGTGGACTCCCTTGGGGGTAGAGAGGCCTTACAGAGAGATCTGGCTAAACTAGAGAGCTGGGCAATCGCCAACCACCTGAAATTTAACAAGAGCAAGTGCCGGATCCTCCACCTGAGACAGGGTAATCCTGGTTATACATACAAACTGGGGGACAAGAGGCTGGAGAACAGCCCGCAGAAAGAGCTCTGGGGGTTTAGGTTGGTGGCAAGTTGAATAGGAGTTGACAGTGTGCCCTGGCAGCCAAAGGGGCCAACTGTGTCCTGGGGTGCATCAAGCACAGCATTGCTAGCCGGTCCTCGATGGATGTGATTGTCCCACTCTGCACGGCAGTGGTGCAGCCCCACCTCGAGTACTGTGTGCAGTTTTGGGGGCCTCAATACAATAAGAACATCAGACTGAGGAAGGCGACAAAAATGGTGAAAGGTCTTGAGGGCAAGACTTATGAGGAGCGGCTGAGGTCATTTGGCTTGTTGAGCTTGGAGAAGAGAAGGCTGAGGGGTGACCTCATGGCAGTCTACAACCTCCTCAAGGGGGGGGCAGTGGAGGGGGAGGTGCTGATCTTCTCTCTCTGGTGACCAGCAACAGGACATGAGGGAATGGAATGAAGCTGCACCAGGGGAAGTTCAGATCAGACATTAGGAAATGGTTCTTCAGTGAGAGGGTGGTCAGTCACTGGAACAGGGTCCCCAGGAAAGTGGTCACAGCACCAAGCCTGTCAGACTCGGTTCCTCCTTCAGAGGGCTGTGGTTAGTGGTTCAGAGTCCAGTTGGAGGCCAGTAACAAGTGGTGTCCCCCAGGGGTCAGTACTGGGTCCAGTCCTGTTCAATATATTCATCAATGACCTGGATGAAGGGATAGAGTGCACCATCAACCAGTTTGCTGATGACACAAAACTGGGAGGGGTGGCTGACACGCCGGAAGGCTGTGCCACCATACAGCGTGACCTGGACAGGCTGGAGAGTTGGGCAGAGAAAAACCTGATGAGGTTCAATAAAGGCAAGTGTAGGGTATTGCATCTGGGGAGGAATAACCCCATGCATCAGTCCAGGTTGGGGGGCTGACCTCCTGGAGAGCAGCTCTGTGGAAAGGGACCTGGGAGTCCTGGGGGCCAACAGGGTGACCATGGGCCAGCAATGTGCCCTGGTGGCCAAGAAGGCCAATGGCATCCTGGGGTGCACCCAGCAGAGTGTGGCCAGCAGGGCGAGGGAGGTCATCCTCCCCCTCTGCTCTGCCCTGGGGAGGCCGCATCTGGAGCACTGTGTCCAGTTCTGGGCTCCCCGGTTCAAGAAGGACGGGGAACTGCTGGAGAGGGTCCAGCAAAGGGCTACAAAGATGATGAGGGCATTGGAGCATCTTCCTTATGAGGAAAGGCTCAGGGACTTGGGTCTTTTTAGGCTAGAAAAAAGAAGACTCAGGGGGGATCTTATCAATACTTATAAGTACTTAAGGGGAGGGTGCCAGGGAGATGAGAAGAGTCTTTTTTCACTGGTGCCCAGTGACAGGACTAGAGGTAATGGGCACAAACTGGAGCACAGGAAGTTCCATCTTAACATGAGGAGGAACTGCTTTACTCTGAGGGTGGCAGAGCACTGGCACAGGCTGCCCAGAGAGGTTGTGGACTCTCCCACTCTGGAGACATTCCAAACCTGCCTGGACGCCGTCCTGTGCAACTGCTGTAGGTGTCCCTGCTGTGGCAGGGGGGGTTGGACTTAGATGATCTCCAGAGGTCCCTTCCAACCCTGACGATACTGTGATACTGTGACTTCAAGGAGCATCTGGATGATGTTCTTAGTCATATGCTTTAGTTTTAGGTAGTCCTGGGAGGAGCAGGGAGCTGGACTCGATGATCAAGGGTTCCCTTCCCACTTGAGATATTCTATGATTCTGTGATTCTATGATAAAATCATGGAGCAAGTCCCCTTAGCTCAAATTTCTGGGTGCATGGAGTAGAAGGAGTGATCAAGGGTGGATCATACCTGACCAACCTGGTTGTATTTTGTGATGAAATGGCTGAATCTGTATATGGGGAGAGAGCAGTGGTTGTCACTTGTCTTGAGTCTACCAAAACTTTCAACACTTTCTCCTACAACATTCTTGTGCCCATGTTAAGACATCGAGATCTGGATGCATGGCCAGCCATGGGCCAAAAACAGTTGGATGATGGAACTCAAAGGGGAGCAGTTAAATGGTCATACTCTACCTAGAGGCCAGGAGCAACTGAAGCACCACAGGTGTTTATCCCAGGACTGATCCTTTTTAGCATTTTTATTGATGACCTGAGGGAGTTGACTGAGTGCTCATAAAATTTGCAGATGACCCTCCAACAGGGGGTCAGGAGAGGCAGTCAAAGATATTCAAGGTCAGGACTGTCATCCAGGGGCATCTAAGCAAGCTTACCTCAATCTTACCCACAGAAGAAATTGAAAAATGGAAGCATTCGGGAGCAAATCAAGTAAATGGAATCTGGACATTAGAAGGAAAACCTCTTCTCCCCAGGACTGTTACCTTGGTTTGGAGAACTCCACCATCGGACACGTGGAGGAGCAGCTCATCTAGAAAATCAGGGCACTCAATCATGGGTGGCACCTGGATTGACCCAAGCAATATTACAAGTCACAAAAAGATGTTTGAGAAGTACAGAATGTAATGCAAAGTCCAAGATGGAAGTAAAACCAAAGGAGGGTGACCTTGGGCCTGGATGCTGTTCCAGAAATTACAGATTGACTTCCCAGATATGCCTGTCCACGATGCACAAAAACACCTGCCGGTTACAACAGATCAGTTATCCCATTGGGTAGAGGCATTCCCTACCCAAAACCCAACTACTCAAGTGGAGTTTAAAGCTTTACTAAAAGATATCATACCATATTTTGGAGCGCCTGAAGAAACAGACTCCAATGATGTGATCACATATTTTACAGCTGAAATATTAGGAAACCTGTATAAAGCTTTAGGAATTTGACAAAAACTGTGCACGCCTTACCACCCCCTATCCTTGGGACAGGTAGAGAGAATGAACCATACTCCAAAGTATCGACTGGCAAAAAATTGTGGAGAAACTCAATCAAAGTGGACACAAGCTTTACCATTAGCACTATGGGAATTAAGGCAATGCCCAAACCCAGGTCATAAAGTAACTCCTTTTGAGACTTTGGTCAGAAGACCAGTGGGAATTCCAGGAACCTTTTTTCCAGCACACACAAACCTTCTGGCAAGGCATGAAGCAGCAACCCATTATGTCTTTTAGCTGTGCAATAGTTTTGAAAAGAAACGGTACAAAGCTGTAATTACACAAACTTTACCTTTAGGAGACTATTTGCGTCTGTATCAACCTGGAGATTATATCATGGTAAAGGTCTATAAGACTAAAGATGCATTACAACCCAAGTGGGAGGGTCCTGTGCAAGTATTGTATGGACTTATTCTGCTCTGAGTTGCATGTAAAGATTCATGGATCTACCACTCTCAGGTGAAAGCTGCACCGAACTCCCAGCCATGATCCTCCTTTTGCTGCCATTGAACACAACTGGAGAAATTCCGCTACCGCATGTAACTCTGAGTTTTAAATGGCGGCTATTATTAGCGAAGACGGCCTTAAATAATTCAGACTAATTCTGTGTATAGAATGGGTCGGATAGCGCTGAAGTTGCACCTACATGGTTAACGTGCCATGTGATTCCAACTTCTCCATGTTACTCCAGCTGAATCTTGCATGTGTATGGTTAATACTAGTGCACCATTAATACACTTGAACAACAGTGATTTTATCTGTAACACAACAACAAAGGTTTCCTATTATTCCACTGATACCTATTTCCCAAAAAGCTGGTTTCTGTTACGTTGACTCCAGCCTATAATTATGTACCCAAAAATGCAAGCAGAGGTCCATGCACACTTGGAAGCCTCATAGTCTCCCTACTAACAAGAAATACCTCAGGCAAATATAACACAAGCAGCAGAAGGAGCCTCCCTCGGACTCTACCGTCGGATTGTGACTCCAGTGTAAGTCTGTGCAGCACAGCAGAAGCCATGGCCTTAAGCATCTCGTTAGTGGGAGTCCCTGCACTAGGACTAGGTGCCAACCTCCCGCTGACAAAGGTGGCCTGTACACCAGCAAAAACTCTGAATGCCGCCTCTGCTTTGGTTGCACTATTACAGGAGGAACAAGAATCAAAGAGGGAAGCAATCTTACAAAGTAGAGCAGCCGTAGTTTACTTGTTACTTAGGGCCAACCACGGGTGTGAAGATTTTGAAAGACTTGGTTGTTTCAGTGTCACAGATAACAGTAAACCTACAGAAGGCCAAGTGAAAAAATAAAGCCTAGTGCAAAATGTAAGACCGGACCCAAAAGGAAGAGAAAAGTGGAGCTGGTTGTCAAATCTATTTCCTTCTACTGCCCCAATACCGAAACAATTTATCAGGTTGCTATTAATAATTATAGGTTGCTATTTACTTACTTTGGGGATTACGGTCTGCTGGTTTGCTCAAGTATGCCCAGCCTGTCTTGCTCAAATTAGTGGATACAAATACTATTCTCCTATTTAAGGTGTGCAGGTAGGCACAAAACAAAAGGAGGGAATGTTACCTAAGAAAAAGCTCCAATGTCAAGATTGCTTCCAAGACATGCACAATTAAACTTGACCAACAGCGACTTCCCCTCTGCCAGTGAGTCTGCTGTCAAAGAAACCAGGCCAAACAGGCTGAAAGCAGCAATTTTTCAACCAAATCGTGCAAGCTCAGCTAAGAAATATGCATTAAGTGTGCTTGCATGAGGTGGGTCACATGTACGGATACTAAAAAGTCAATGGCAACAGACGATACCGTGGCCAAAGCCAACAGGTTGTGTAAATGGTAAAAAGGAATGGGTGAGTCATCTTAAGATTGTATATAAGGAACAAAGAGTTGCAATATGGGGGTCCTTCTGCTCTCTGACAAGAGGCACCTTTATTGCTGGCAATAAAAAGGGGCTTTAACTAGCTTGCATTTCTGCTGCCTTGTCTGTGGTACCCGCGCACGAACTAGAAAGAGAAGAAAATGTGAGCAAATCCATTTCAGTTAACAGTATGGAGAAACGGGAGACATCCTGAAGTACCATCGATAAGCACAAAACTAGGGAATGTGACAGCAACTTATTGTGTGAAAATGTGAAAAATAGTGTGGAAAAAGAGGAAGTCACTCTGAGAAAGTAAGGAGTGGTAAGTGCCATTGGCCGTTCTCACTGCAAGAACAGGAAAACAGTCTGGAAAATAAAAATTGGTCTGAGAGAACAGAAATCATCATCATTGTCTGTCCGAGGTGAAACAGAAATTGCCAGCAACTCTTGGCAGCTCAAAGCGGTGGTGTCCTATGCCCTCTTAGGTCTGTGTGGTATAAAAATGACTTGATTTTCGGCCACAGTGGAGTAAAACATGAGAATGTCTCTGTTCCTTTCTTGGTCCCCCCTCTGAGCCCGCGGCTGGGGTGGTTCTGTGTGTCCCCCCCACCTCTGGGATGGCTGGGTGCCCTGCTGGGGTCTGTCTCATGCGCTGGGTGTTAAGTAACATCTCCCGAGTGTATCTGTTGTTCTACCATTGATACATTTACTTTATTAGAGATAAGTTCGTATTAACCTGTAATATTATGAATATATATGTAAATACATATACTCGCAGTCGCTGATTTTGTTGGGGTTGCCGATTTTGTTGCTGCTGTTGATTTGATGTGTACAAGCTTGAGACACAGAGACACACATTTGCTTTTTTAATCCCACGCAGACTTGCTGGGGGGGGGGATGTTGTGTCATTGGTGACAATCTGTGACACTGCGGAGAGGCGCGGAGGAGGAAGCCCCCATGCCAGCCCCTCCCAGGGGATGCAGCGACCCCCGGTGGCGGTCCTTCCCCAAGGAAGGAGCCCTTTGGGTCCGGCCCCGGGCCGAGGAGGGCAGGAGGCCGCTGGGGTTCTGCTGCCAGGGGAAGCGGTGGCAGAGGGGGACGCGGTGCCGTCCCTCAGGGCCTGCCGGGGCCGCGACCCCTCCTGCGGGGCAGCTCCCGGCCTCGGTGCGCGACGCGGCTGCCGCCCACCGTGAGGGCAGCGCAGGGACATTGCCCGGGGCGGACAGGAGGGTCCCGCCGTGCCCCCCGCCGGCTGCCCCACCAAAGGGGGGTGGCCGCCAGGACGGAGCCGGCCCCAGCCCCGCCCCGGGGCTTCCCCGAAGCCCGGACAGCGGGGACCCGAGGGACACCGAGCGGCTGCCCCGGGACGGCCGACGCACCGGGGCCGGGATGGCGGGGCAGCGCAGGAGCGGAGCGCCCCGCAGCCGCCTCCCGGGGCCGGCCGGACCCTCCGCCCGCCCTGCGCCAGCCCGGCCCCGCCGCCGCGCTCGGGGCCGGCCCGGACCGGCCGAGAGGAGCCGAGCGGAGCCGAACGGGGCCGAGCGGAGTCGAGAAGAGCCGAGCGGGAGGCGGTAGCTCTCGCGAGAGCCGCTGGCGAGACCTGGGCGCCGCCCGGGCAACGGCGGGAGGCTCAAAGGCGCTGCCGCGGAGGGAGCCGCTCCGGGCCCGCCGTGCCGTGCCCCGCCCCGCCCCCTCCCCTCTCGTCCCCTCTCGTCCCCTCTCGTCCCCTCTCGTCCCGCAGGGTCGCGGCCACCCCCGCCCATGTACAAAGCAGCCTGGGGAGCGCGAGAGAGCAGCAGCGCCGCGACCGGAGCGGGCAACCAGGGCGCGGGGCGGCAGGCGGCCCGGCCGGGCGTCGCCACCCTGCCGGCACAAGAGGTGAGCGCGGTCGGTGCCCGTCGCCCTCTGGGAAGGAGCTGGGCTGTGGTATCCACCGGCAGAAAGCCACGGCCTCGGCGCTCGGCAGGATGGGTGCGGCAGCCCAGGCTGAGCGCCCAGGGAAACCCGCAGGGTTTCCAGGCCGCAGGGCGAGGCAGGGCCTGTCCCGGCTGAGGGACGGCAGCAGTGAGAGCAGCCGCGTGAGGTGTGAGCAGGGTGATGATCTGCTGGGGCTGGCAGCAAAGCCGTGGGAGGAAGGAGAACGGCTAAGGAGCAGCCGGGAGTCTGAGCGAGAGAGAGAGAGGCTGCTGGAGCCGTGCTCTGCCCTGCCTGAGACGGGGACGGGAACAGAGGAGCCAATCTGCCAGGCAGACCCTCTCCTTAGGGAAGTCTGCTGCCTCCCCGGGGCCCGGGTTAAGGACATCACTAGGAAACTTCCCAGCCTGGTACGGCCCTCGGACTACTGCCCAGCACTGCTCTTCCACGTGGGTGCCCACGAAGCCGCAATGCGTAGTCCAAGGGTGATCCAAAGAGACTTCAGGGCCTTGGGATGGTCGGGAAGGGAATCTGGAGTGCAGGTTATTTTTTCCTCTCTCCTTCCAGTTGCGCGCAGTGACATTGGAAGGAACAGACAGACCCTGTCTATTAATACATGGCTCTGTGGCTAATGTCACCACCAGAGGTTTGTTTTTTTCACAAATGGGGTGGCCTACACGGTGCAGGCCTGCTGGGGTCAGATGGGATTGAGCTTCCTGAAAGGGGGAAGAGGGTCTTCGCTCAGGAGCCAGCGGGGCTCATTGGCAGAGCTTTAAACTAGACTTGAAGGGGTCAGGGATAATATCAGGCTTGCCCATGACAAGCTGCGGGAACATGCGAAGGTCAGAGGGACGGGGTGCCAGCGAGGGCCCTCAGCTTGTTGCTCTGAGACGTGCTGGGTGCAGCACACTCGGAGTCTTATGGAGATGAGCCAGAGGCTTCCGAGGTAACAGAAGCCAACAGGGAAACGTCAGTGAAATCATAGAATCATTTGGGTTGGAAGGGACCTTTAGAGGTCATCTAGCCCAACCTCCTGCAACGAGCAGAGATGGGGCATCTGGGAAGATTGGTTTTCTTTGATGATGAGGGTGGTGAGACACTGGCCCAGGTTGCCCAGAGAGGTGGGAGATGCCCCATCCCCAGAAACTTTCCAGGTCAGGTTGGATGGGCCTCTGAGCAACCTGATCCAGTTGAAGACGTCCCTGCTCATGGCAGGGGGATTGGACTAGATGACCCTTAAAGGTCCCTTCCAAGCCAAATCATTCTATGATTAATTACCACATGGAAGAAACATAAAAGGGAAAACTGAGTTAGAATCAACTTAGACTAATTCACACAGAGACTAGAGAGGCAAAGAGTGAGGAAGACAGACCCTCCCACTGAGTCACGAGGTTCAGAGTGGATCCCCTTGCTTTCTAAACTCCTTATGGAGCCCCGGTCTCAGACTTGGCCAAGGGTTTATGTCTAATGGAATTATCTAGACAATGTTTACAATAATATTGAGTAGCTACATGGATTAGTAGTGTCTCATTAGTGTTAATTCAGCACGCTCTCAGTCACTTCCTGAGGTTCTGCTGCAGGTAAGGGATCGCTCTGCCTTGGGTGAGGAAGGATCTCTCAGTGTCAGTTAATGAATCTCTAACCTTGAGAGGTGTCCCTGCTCACAGGGAGAGTCGCCTGGTGTGCAGTCCAGCTGCCATTCAGGGAGAGCTCAAATTGGGCTCCTCCTGATGGTGATATTTATAGAGGGGAGTAGTTGGCTGCTCGTCAATAGCACAGACAAGAGAGATGTCTTTTGTTTAGCTCTGGTATCTTGTTCTGTACTTTGGTTATCTTGCATTTTGGGGGTTTGAAACCACCTTTAGTTCTTCAAGCAAGCAAACAAATAAACTTCTCCTCTACAACAGAATTTTACACTGCATAACAGTTCTTTGGTTCCTTTTCCTTTCAGAATTCCTCCAGAGAAAAGGAGTGTGAGTTTAGTCCAGCATCCCTTAGCGTGGGCTGTAACCAAGCGAGTTTCTGTAAGTAAGGAGTTCCTGGATTGTTTCGTTCAAATCGGTCACATTAAATTGCTTGCCCTCACTATCCCTTGGCAGCACTCCCCCAGCCCGACCAACACTGTGGCTCTGCACTTTCCTTGCACCGTAGCGGTCCCAACACTCCCACACTCACTAGAGCCCAGCTCTGAAACGGAAAACATCCCGCAAATGCTCCTACATGAAAGGTGCAAGGACGGAAAGCTGTTCTTGCCTTCACCATCCCATAGCAGCGCTTTGACAGGCAGCTAATGCCAGCGTGGGCTGAGGCTGAGGTGCCCAGAGGAGAAAGGTGTCTGTCGCGGATGGAGTGATGCGCTTCACTCGTAGAGAGAAGCAGCAACGCATTTATTGGTACAAAACAGGGATTTAACAAAGTTGGAGAGTAAAGGCAACAGTGCTTTAAATAGATTTGATGGCAAGGTACACTTGGTTGTTTACTGCATGGAGGACAGGGTCAGACAGAACTGCCAGGGAGACCCTCCTGTTGAGTTGAGGTTCAGAAAGAACCCCCTGCTGCTTTCTAACCTCCTTCTCAGAGAGGAGTCTGGGTGCGGCTGGATCCAATCCTAGTCCCAGACTTGGCCAATAGTTTATGTCTAAAGGATTATATATGCGCAATCAATCCTTTCTATCACTTAGCTAAGATTTCACAGTTTAGCATGCTATTAGTCACTGACCAAGGATCTGCTGTGGAAGGGAATCTCTGAAGCTCGAGGAGTAACCTTGAGAGGCGTCCCAACTCACAGGGAGATCCTGGCGTGCAGCCTGCTGCCATGCAGGAGAGCTCAAAGGGCTCTTGGGCTGTCCACTCTTTATGGGGGTGAGATGATTGACCTATAGTCATATTTGCGTATTGGCCGCAGTACCAGCATTGCTCAGGTTAGCCCTCTGCTACTGTGTTATCTGTCTCCCCAAAACCACACTGAGCCGGGTGCAGCCATCACAACTACACGTGCCCATTGTGACCACCATGGGTGGTTACCGCTTGGGCAGGGTCACGGAAGATAAAGGTCAGGTCGGAACGCAGGGAGGGGGAGCACACCACCCCAGTATCGAGGGAGCGATGTTGGTGCAATACTGTGCCCTCCTTGGCCTGCCTTTTCCAGCCCCGGTGTCCCTGGAGCTGTGGGTTTCTCATACAGAACGCACAGCCTTAACACTAAGGGGAGGGTTGGGTGGAGCCTGGAGCAGAGACCCTTCTGCAAAAGAGAAGGAAGCTTCCTTGGAGGAGTCCTGGTAGCTACCTGCGGTATCAGGTCCCTAAAGGAGAGATCAAAAGACTCCGGGAGGAGTCATGGGATTATCCCGCAGTAAAAAGCTTTGCCTAAATTAGGAAAATCATCTCGGGTATCTTCCTTGGAGGAGTCTGGGGTTGCTACCTGGGATCACAGCTCCCTACACCACAGGAAAAAATATTGTGGGACACACCTGGGAGGAGTCCTGGGTTGATCCCGGCGGATGGACCAATCTCCCAAGAGAAAAATCATCTTGAGTATCTTCCTTGGTGGAGCCTGGGGTTGCTACCCAGGATCACAGATCCCTAAACCACAGGAAAAAAGACTGCGGGAGATGCCTGGAAGGAGTCTCGGGTGCATCAAGGAGGATGGACCAATCTCCCAAGAGAAAAGTCATCTCCGGTATCTTCCTTGGAGGAGTCTGGGGTTGCTACCTGGGATCACAGGTCCCTAAACCACTGGAAAAAAGGCTCAGGGACACACCTGGGAGGAGTTTCGGCTGCATCACGGAGAACAGAGGTTTCCAGAAACATAAAAAACATCTCAGCAAGCATCCTTGGAGTAGTCTGGGCTTCTACCTGAGACCTCAGGTTCCTAAACTGAAGGTCAAAACACTCCAGAAGGTAACTAGGAGGAGTCTCCCATGGATTTTGCAGGAGAGAGATTTGCTGCAAATGAGAAAAATGATCTCTGGTATCTTCCTTGGAGCAGTCTGGGGTTGCTACCCGGGATCTCAGCTCCCTGAAAAACAGTGAAAAGACTCCAGGAGATGCCTGGGAGGAGACTTGGGTGCATCCCGGAGGATGGACCAATCTCCCAAGAGAAAAATCATCTCGGGTATCTTCCTTGGAGGAGTCTGGGGTTGCTACCCGGGATCACAGGTCCCTAAATCACAGGAAAAAAGACTGCAGGACATACCTGGGAAGCGTCTCAGGTGGACCCGGGACAATCGATTTTTGTAGGAAAGACACCCCATAACTGAGACAGCTGCCGGGCATGAGGCTGTGATTCAAACTGTGATTGGAGAGACCTGGCAGAGGGAGAAATCTGTCTCAGGTTTCCATGCTGGGAAGCCCCTGAGGACGAGGAAGGAGGGAAGGAGCTGCAGTGCTGGTGTCCCCTGGAGCCAGGGCAGCCCCGGGGTCCTGGCAGAAGATCTTGCTCATGTGCTCAGGGAACAGCCGATCGCCAGTTGTGGGGTCAGGAAGGAATTTTTTCGCCTGGGCAGATTGGCACAGGTCCCCGGGGGGTTTTCGCCTTCCTCTGCAGCACTGAGCACGGCCCCTTGCCAGGGCTCCTCGGGGCCAGCTGTGGCCAGCAATTCCCTGCCCTCGCAGGACCAGGAGTCCAGCTGTGCCCTCCATCCCTCCGCCTCTCCTCCCTGTGCCAGCTTGGCAGGGGAACCTCGAGGACCTTGATGATCTTAATGGTCCCTTCCAACCTCACTTATTCTATGATTCTATGACCTCTCTGCATTAGCCCACCCGGGGGTCTCCTGCCCCGTGCCCAGCACGCCCTGCTTGCAAAGGCTGCGGGCATGATGCTGCGTCAGGACGGAGCCGCCACTCGCTGCCCGGCCGCACGTGCAATAAAAGTGGAGCCTTGGTCTCCTCTGCCAGAGTCGCCGTCTGCGTCTCCTCTGTCCCGGCCACAGCCCGAGAGCATCTCCACCGGCCCGGCCCCTGTTCCTCGGGCCGAGGGCTGCGCCCGCACACCCTGCCCGCCGCGGGGGGGCCCTGCAGCCTCCGCCCCGCCGGCAGCCTGGCTTTCCCCGGGCCCGTCCCCGCTGGCACCGGGGGCAACGGAGCCTGTGGCCGGAGCCCGGCCCCCTGCTGCCCGGCGGGCAGCCCCCTGACGGCCGCCCCGCCAGACTCCCAGCAGCAGCGGGCAGGGGCAGGGCCGTGCCCGGGGGCACCGGCGGCTCAGCCGGGGGATGCCCGACGGCTGCGCCGCCGCCTGCTCCCGTGGGGACCCGCTCACGGGCCCGGTGGCCAGGCGCTTCTGCCCTCGGGCCCTGCCGCGGCCTCCACAGCCTCCGCGGAGCGCGGCCCACACGCACCCACTGGGCCCCCCCGGCCCCCTCTACGCCCAGACCTGCTCCGCCGGGGCCTCCCGCCGCACGGCCTGGCCCGGGCCCGCAGGGCTGGCACCGACTGGAAGGCGACCCGGCTGGAACCGAGCCCAGCCGAACCCAGCCGGTGCCCGCGGCCGCGGGGCGACTCCTGCTGCGGGTGACGGCGGGCAGGAACCGGCCCCTCGGCACCGGGCGCTGCAGCCGCTCGTCCTGGTCTGCTCCGGCGGGGCAGCGTGGGCTCGGGGACCTCCTGCCCAGGGCAGGGGCGGGCGGGCGGAGCGGGGCGCTGCCAGGGGCCGGGGAGTGACCCGCGGGGGGGAAGGGGCGCCCTGGGGGGACGTTGTGCCGCGGGAGGGCGGCGGGGGTCGGCCCGGCCCCGGGGCGGTTGGGGCTGCTGGTGCCCGCCTCTCCGGGCTGGGGCGGGCGGAGGAGCGGGAGGAAGGGCGGCTGCCGGGCTGTGTGCTCCCTGGGGACACGCGTGGCTCCCCGGGGCCTCCCGGGCTTCCCCCCTGGCTTCGGCAAGGGTGGTGCTTCGGCTTCAGGTCACGCGGTAGGGTCTGTCGGGAGCCCCGGGCTGGACACGGCGCTGCAGGTGGGGCCTCGCCAGGAGGAGCACAGGTGCCCCCCAGCAGCACCCTAGTGGGGCAAGCGCTCGTCCGAGCTGCCTTGCCCAGGCTGGGTGGCCGCCAGAAGCCCCCAAGCACTGGCTGCCTCGTGGCTCGGCGAGGAGGAGCTTTCTGTTTCCATGGCAAGGGTGTCCTTCACAGGGCAAAGGGGTTTTCTGAGCGTCCTGCCCCAGGGAGGCAGATCCGTGTCTGCATTTCTTGTGTGTTTAGCTTTGTATTTAGTTAACTGGAAGCCTCTGCTTTGATGCCAAAATCTGGGTTTGCGGTTGGCACAAGAGAAGTACTTGGGACATTGTTTTTCCTACAAATGTCGCTGTCAGGCTTTCACAGGATAAAAAGTGGCTTCTTTTTGGCTGTTTCTCAGCTAGGCCACTGGTTATCAGAGCCGTTGAGTTGTGGCTGCTTTGGAAGTGCAAGGCAGCTGCCAGAAAGGCTGGAGACAGCTGTCGCAGAGGCTGTTTCCTCTCAAAAAGCCCAGGCGAGACTAATGCTGCTGCTGCTGCGTTTCTGTGGCCCTCCAGGAATCCCAGGATTGGTGCCTAAACCAAGAAAAGGCAAAGCTGACATCATGGCAGTTTGGGAGAGAGTGGGATGAGTGGCCGGTGCTGCTGCGCAGGGATGTCATCAGGCACCAGAGTTAACAGTGGCTTCAGAGAGCCCAGACCCCCTTGGGAGCCGTTGCCAGACCTGCCACACGGTACAGGCCAGCTCCTCCGAAGCTCCGGGCCCACACTGGCCCCTCTGGGGCACCCCAAGCCCCAAAACGCAGCTGCCTCTGAAGCGCAACAGCAGCAGACGCCGGCGGTGCAGAGCAGCCCGTGGCCGGAGCGGAGGCAGGTGGCGGCCGGGATCGGGGTCGGGCCCGCTGGGCCCCGGCCCGGCCCCGCCTGAGGCACGGGCGGGCGGCGGGCGCGGCGTGGCCGGTGGCCGCGGCGGGGGAGCCGCCCTTTAGCAGAGCTGGGGCGCTGCCCGCCGGTCGCCGGGGCTGCGCGGGGGCCTCGCCGGCCGGCAGCAGGGCTGAAGCGGCGGTGGCGGCTTCTTCCCTTGCGGCCGGTCGCGGCCTTCCCCCGGCGGGCCCGCCCGGCCCTGACCCCGGCCCCGGCCGCGGGCCCTCCCTGCTGCCGCGGGGTGCGGGGGCAGCGCGGGGAGGCGCGGGAGTGGAGGGAAAGGCGTTTGTGCTGGCCGTGCCCGCGGGGGCTGCGGGAGCCCGCCGCAGGCGGGGGTGTCCCTCGGGGCCGGGGGTTGGTGGCCGGCTGCCACAGGGCCCTGCCCGGGCTCTCTCGCCAGCCCCCGGGGCGAGGGGCCTGTGCAGCCCCCCGGGGCGGTGGTCGGGACGTATTCCGAGCGGCGCAGCCGGTGACAGGCCGTCAGGCCACCCCCCCCGTCCTGCTCAAAAACACCCTGCTGGATTGGAACCCGCGCTTGAATCGGCGATTTTCTGACGCGTGGCAGACACGGGGAGGAAGTCTGTTCTCTGGGCAAACGTCCTCTGGAGGAAAAACTGCCTGGAGTGCTTTCTTCTGGTATGGCAGAGTGAGGTCTGGTGACAGGTTTTGGCAGTTGACCTTGGACTCTCCTGCTTGCCTAGGCCGGCGTTCAGGGAGGAAGAAAGATGTCGTTGAAACCGTTTACCTATCCGTTGCCTGAAACAAGGTTTCTTCACGCGGGCAGGCTTGTCTACAAGTTTAAAATCCGGTACGGCAGCTTCCACAGGTGAGCACGTTAGAGCTGCAAAGTCAACCTGCGGTGTGATGCCGGCACATAGGGGCGGGTGAATGTGAGACCCTAAACTCAGGTCTTCGGAGCTCCTCGTACCCTGCCGTCCTTCACTGACCGTGGCAGTGGTCACTTCAGAGTCACTGCCGCGCTTGCACAGGCCGGGCATTGGCCTGAGAGAGTAATTGGAGCTGTAAAAAACACTCCTGTTTCTCTGTCGGGTGTGGGTTTCATGCTTCGGTGGAAAAAGAGGCTGGTTTTACTGGTAGTAGTTGGGGATTTTGTAAGGGGTTAACTGCGGAGCTCTGGAGCCTGTGCAGTGGTTTAACCCCAGCCGGCAACTGAGCTCCACATGCCGCTCCCTCAGTGCCTCGCAGTGGGGTGAGGAGAGGTAAAAGTAAGAAAACTCGTGGGTTGAGATAAAGACAGTTTAATAAGTAAAGCAAAAGCCATGTGCACAAACAAAGCAAAATCAGGAATTCATTCACTGCTTCCCATCGGCGGGCAGGTGTTCAATATCCAGGAAAGCCGGGCTCTGTCACACCTGGCGGTGACTTAGGAAGACAAATGTCATAATGCCAAACGTCCCCCCTTCCTCCTTCTTGCCCTGTTTTTATTGCTAAGAGTGATGTCCTAGGGTCTGGAATATCCCTTTGGTCAGTTATCAATGAAAGCTCAGGGTGCTGAGCAATCTGGTCAGATGGGGAAGATGTCAAACAAGTAAAGAGGACAATCTTCTAGAGGTGAAAAAAAGACTTTCCCTGAGGGTATTACCCTGGAGGAATCTGCTTGTCTCTGCTGGTCAGATGCACAGGGATGATGGGCAAGTGCTTTGCGAGCAGGCAAAACCTTGACCAGCTCACTCAAGGAGCTGTGGAGCTTTTCTTTTGAGAGGGGACTCAGAATTCTGGAGGCTGCACTCAGTAATAATCACAGAAGTTTGAGCTGCTCTGGAAAAGGACCCGGAGCTGCTCAGGGTTCAGGCCAGTATTCCAAAACAGGTGCTTATAGATTCCTGCTGAAGGAGTCTTCTGTAGAGCTCAAACTCTGTCTGAACCTTTAGGAGTTGTTGCTGACTCAGCCTAACTGCAGTCCAGTTTTGCATCTCTACGCTCCAGGCTTAAAAGAAAATTATGACCCCCTCTTCTGCAGCACCCCCCAACCCAACCGACGAATCCCCCGCAGTCAGAGAGTAGGTCTGACCTCCTTGTCATGGAGCCCTGGTTGGCGCCTTGCTTTGTTCCGTTCTTTCCACCTTCTTCTCCTCACCACTGGGGCAACGTCCCCTCCTGAACTGTACTTGTGTTTCCCTGCTGATTCCTGAAGACTTCATGACTGCGGTGTAAGTCTTGGGTGGGTGCTATCTGTCCTTCTGCTGTGCCATGCTGTGTAATTCCTTTCCTTAACCTGTTCCGTGTCGAGCAAGGAGAGGAAGGAAAGTTCTCGTCTCTGACGGAGTTCTGGCTAGGGACCCTGAACGTGGAGGATGTGAGAATGGCTGCCTACCAGACCGTATACCAGAGAGTCCCTGCATGCTGTAATCCCTTGCACTCCGCTATATTTACTTCTTTCCAAGCAACAGTTATGTGCTTTGTTTACTTTTTAAGGGGTTTGGATTTTTGTCAAGACCTTCTCTCTCCCTCTGCCTTTTACTGTTGGCCGATACCTAGCAGCAAACCACTTCTCAGCTGGCTTACAAAAGATGTGCACAGTTGGATGCAGGCAGTCCACAGCTCCCAGCATCACAGGGCCTAGCTCCCTTGCTGTGAAGGCACGTTCCTCTGCAGGTTTGCCCGTCCTGCCGGTTCCTTCTATTAGTCCCTCGAGTAGAAAGGCATTGCAACAGGCTGGAAGACAGAGGTGCTGGTTTGAGGGCACCTTGTCAAAACCCCAGGCCTAAAGGTTGCTGAGGATCGACTGAAAAGCTCTGATCACCCACCCATTGTGTCCTCAGACACACAAAATACAAATGGGCAGAAAATAGAAAAGAAGCAGTCCTCGTGGAATAATGGATGTTTTTTACAAACAATAAATTAGGAATTCCTCTGCCTGCTAGGTATGTTCTCTGTGCAGTGGGAATGATGTTCTGTTGTTGTTTAAACTCTTACAACGAATGTAGCTCCCTTGCTATTTGATTGGGCTGGGATTAACTCTCCCTGTTTGTTTCACAGTGGTCCTGATCTCAGCAACACCGAAAGTGCTGTCAAGGAGTTGGAGGTAGGAGGGGACGCAGGTCCACGGGACCTGATCTGAATGTTAAGCTGAGCAAATCTTTTGTTTGTTGTGGCACTGAGGACACTTTGCCAAATGCAGCATTTCAAGAGAGAGTAATGGGGAACTCCTCTGGAGAATACAAGGGTGAAAAAATGACGTAGGTGAAAAATGTCATCAACAGGCAGCCTTAGCATAGAAGAGTAATGCTTTTATTTGCAATATTTCAAAGAAGCTACTGACTGTTAAAATTGGACACATGAAACTTCCTATTTGTCAAGCTTGTTGCACCCCATTCCTTTCTGACTGCTGCCGCGATTCCTTCTGCGGTGGCACTTTCCCGTGGTTCTGCTCTCAGCCCCAGGCCTGGCCATGGCTTTGAACTTCTCAGGCTTGAGTAGCTGTCACACCCTCCTGTTGTTTCAGGAGCTGTGGCGGTACTAGTGAGCTGCCTGACAGCACCTAATCTGATGCTTGATTGCCCATGCGTTCCTCACCACTGAGGAGCTAGTGGAACCAGTGGACGTTCTTTTAACGATTCCAGTACTTTGTGACCAAGCTTGTTGACGACTGATGAGCTCTGTTGTCATCTTCTTCCTGAGAGAGAAGAAACCCCCTGCCATTCCTGAGGAAATGAGACAAATATACTGCCTGCTTAAAAATGCCCCTATTACTTAATTTTTTAAAAAATCTTCAGAGTACAGTACTGGCATTATAGATACTATTGAAGAAAATGTGCTGATTTTAATTGATATGGAAGATTATTGTTTAATTTTTTTTTGTTTTAGCTTTTGAAAGTATTGAAAGGTATTACTAGAAAAAGTTTCCTGTTTGTAAAGCAGGAGTTTTTTGGGGCTGAACTGCAGTTCCTTTGTAACTGAATGGGGTCAATCTTCAGAAAAAGAGGAATATGTTTATTTTTGAAACAGGTCAATACTACATGTGTTTTGCTGGCAAAATGGAGACTTCTTAAAGGTAAAGCTTCTTACATTCAAAAGCCCACCTTCACTCTCCATAGTGCCGCTTCTGTGTTGATTCAAGATTAAGATACTCATTCCCTTCAATTTCTGAGAGTCTGTTAGTGCAGTGCACTCCAAAGTGATGGGAGAGAGCAGGACGCAAGAAGGGGAGGAGGAAAAGCAAAATATCTAGAACCGGCTCTCCCGTGATTCATGCAAACTGCAAAGTCATTTTAAATTTTCCCCATGCTTTGACAGTGTACTTCACAGTCCAGTTGTGGCTCTATTGTTAATATTCTTCCTTCATTTCCTTTTTTGGGCTCTCCAGGAAGCGATTCGAGTAATCCTTGGAAATCTCGATGATTTACGTCCATTTTCTACAGACCACTTCACTGTCTTTCCGTGTATCCTTTCTTTCCTCCTGGTAAAAGAAAAGATTCAATGACTTGTATCTGTTGGGCATTGCTTAATTTGACATTCGCGTGTAGTAGGGTGCAGATCTTTAGCTGGAGTACGGCTCCTTTGAGCGTGGCAGTTTTACATTAGCTGAAACTCCTCCTCCATTGTTGCCTTCACCAGAGAACTGATGTGAAAAGAGTGTTTGGCAGTGTTTTCAGATGAACGCTACTGCGTTCCAGATCAGATTTACCCAGAGAAAATGAAGGTGTGTATGTAACGTTGCAGGAAGCCCACCTAATGCGATTGCAAGCTAAGCTGGTGCATTATTGGAAAAGGCTGCTAAAACGTAAAACGCTCCTTACAGGCTCAGCAACGGTGGCCCATGAGTAGAGACGACCGCAGTAGTTTTCTCCTAAGGTACCGTAGGATTAAATGTTGCAGCTGCTGTAGCGTAAAGGGTTGCAAAGAAGTTAGCCTCCTGAGGCTCTTGTTGAAGAGAAAAGTAAGTTGGTTGAATGAGAAGGTTTTTCAGGCCTGAGGTGTGTCACTTTGTGAATGGGATCAGGCCCTTTGGCATCACCTCCTGTGGTTCTGGGTGCCCAGGAGTAACAAACAGCCGGGTGTTTCCTCCTGCAAGGCATCCCCTTCCAGTCTTGGAAGACTGCACTGTTGCCACACCTCTCCTTCTCCAGGGCGAAGGAGAAGGGAAAAGGGAAAGAGGAAGGGGGAGAGAAAGGAGAAGGGGAAGGGGGAAGGGAAAGGGGAGAGGGGTAAGGGAAGGTGAAACGGGAAGGGGAAGGGGAAAGGGGAAGGGGAAGAGAATAGGGGACAGTGGGCAGGAGAGAAGGAGAGGGGGAAGTGGGAAAGGATAAATGGGAAGGGGAAAGGGGGCAGTAGGCAGGGACAGAGAGAAAGGGAAGGGGAAAGGGGAAGGAAAAAAGAATGGGGAAAAGGAGAAGGGGAAGGGAAAAGGGGGAGGGGGAGCAGGAAGGGGAAAAAGAAAGGGAGAAGAGGAAAGGGAAAGGGGGAGGGGAAAGGGGGCAGGCGAGAACGAGGTCATGCTCTTTCTCTGTCAGAAGCCAGTAGGCATGATAGCAACTTGCTGCTGTTCCTGCCAGGAAGAGAAAGTGGCCAAGAGCATGGTCAGACAGGAGGCACCCAAACAAACACTTGGGTTGTTGGTTTGCTTCACTAAAGCTCAGCCAGTTTTGCCTGCGGGCTTGAGGAGCGTTTGATTCACAAACTTATATTTCTAGAACTTGGAAGTCCATCCACATGCTCAGCCAGCACTGGGCCCTGATGAGAACTGCGAGCTCAGAGGCCCGGCGTGATGAGTTGTGTGTCTGTGTCTTGGGCTCCTTGCTCTAACGTAACTCTTAGTTAGTCACCAGCTGGGGGAGCTCTGGGAGAGTATCACCTGGCTGAGTGTTTCTTGTAATGTGTGTTGCGAAGTGTTTTTTCACAAAGCGAAAGATTGTATTTGTTCCCTGGTACACACGTGCCATGTGGTATGACTTTTGAAGCTTTACAAGAAGACATTGTCAGGATGCCTGCTCCTTTGAAATGCTCGGGCAATGTTCTTAAGTCTTATCATCGTTCTCAGATTTGCGTAAATGGGAGAGAGTATCGAAGATGAGATTCAAGCATGAGAATGTCCATCTTGTG
Source organism: Pluvialis apricaria (assembly GCA_017639485.1). NCBI lineage: Eukaryota > Metazoa > Chordata > Aves > Charadriiformes > Charadriidae > Pluvialis > Pluvialis apricaria. The sequence continues at coordinate 17,209,958 of CM030022.1, forward strand.
CCTTATCCCTACGTTTGCACTATGTATCTCGAACTCAGCTCGTTTCAGCAAAACTTATCTTGTGGTAAGTTGCTATGGCCATGTTTCGATAATTTCTGGAAACATCTATGACCTACATCTTGCTTTTCCCTTTCCCTTCATCTGCTGTGTCTTTGAAGTAGAGGGAGCAAAACTGCATGCAGGTGGTCTCACCCAGTTGCTTGCGTGTAGCATCCCCTATCAAATATACCATGTTTGAATGTAAAAACTTGTAAACGTGGAGAATTTGCTCACCTTGCACCAGTATTTGATTGCCCTCTACAATAGTTGTTCAATGTTTCTGTTCTAAAATTACGCACAGCATAACGTGCTGTTCCTTTCTGGCACTGGTGACTCAAGTTTCTGTTGGCAGGGCTTTCTCTTCAGGAGAATAGGTATGGATGCCATGCATCAGAGGGTAGCTGGCCAATCTTCTGTGGAGGCTATGCTCCAGCTGTCCTTGCATCTTCAAGAAAAGCAATTGTCCCCGTCCCATCAACATGTGGTATTTGTAGCTAGGACTTCTAGTTCTGAAAGAGCTGCGTTTGCAGATTTTCAATTTCAACATATCATATGCAAGTCCAGCATGGTTTCTGAGGAGTTTATCTTGTTCTGCGGAAGTGAGGTGCAATGTAAATGTGCTTTTTAAGTTGGTTAAAGAAAGTCCAGTAACAAAATATTCACCAGATTTTATAAAATCTCTGTTACAGGTAAAGAAGCAAACAAGGGCAGTGATGAGCTTGTAAGTTTTGTGTGTGTTTTTCGTTGGTTTGTTTGGGGCTTTTTTTAAGTTATATTCTAAATGGCCTGGAGAAGCAGAATACAGATATAGGCAATGCTGTAGTTCTCCTGTTTCTGGGTGTCCGTCAGACACTGTAAGGTGGCACTGAATTCTCACCTATAACCATCCAAGTTGAGAGAAATTGTCCTGTTGGTTCCATCAGCCTTGGAATGAAGTCCTGCCTGTGAAGCTGAGGGCCCCGCTGGCTGCAGTTAAATGTGTTTTCTGCAAGCCTGAGCTGAGCTGTCCAATGGTTTCTTCACTGTGAGAGTCCATACGAGATCGATATGGCTGAATCATGCAGTAGTTTCCTTGGTGCTGTATGTGTGATAAACAACAAAGTTCAGCTTCTTTGGGAAGTTTTTGTTTAATGAGAGCTCAGGGTAGGTTTGTTTTCAAGACGGGTAAGTTTCTGAAAATGGAGTGAGTAAGTGAAGATGTCCTGTCTAAATTTCCCCAAAGAAAATCCCACTCTCTCTGCTGGCATTACACTCCTGCTAATTACATTCCTAGGCCCTCCTCTGAAGACGGAGCACACAGGATGATCTGGCAAGTAGTATTTCTTGTTGACAACTGTTGAGCATAATTCTCTGGATTGGCTTTCGGTGCTCATCTTCGATTTGAATAAGGCAGCTGGTTTTTTCTTCCTGAAGCATTTTTTGCGTGAACAGTTTTGCCAAAGATGAATGTATATTAACTCTGAATTTTGTTCTAAAGTGGAAAAGTCAAAATCAAATGTTATCAATACCAAGCTTGCAATGTTTTGAAGGTCAAGAGAAGAAATGCAGTGTCAGAAAGTACTGCAGTGGAAGAAAGGGTGAAGAGGAGAAGAGTGCAAGTCGGAGCAGAGACCTCGTGCCCACCGTTGGGTATGGACAGGTCAGTTGACTACAGAATAGCCTTCCAGGGCACCTATCAGTATTTTTAACGTCTCTTGTACCTTCCTCCTATTTCATTCCTGCGTAGTCCTTTGCCCCATTTGTCGTCTTCCTTCTCTTCCCTAGGTGATGGAACCTAAGCAGCATTGCCCATGTTTGGAGCAAAGTTGTCCCATGCTTCCAGGTTCGCACGCCATTCACTAGAGGTCTTCCTGTTTATCTGCTTTGTGTTAATGTTATCTGTAGAATCGCAGCGGGATGAGAACTCGGCAGCTAGACAAAGCTGGGCACTGGCTTGCACACCTGAGCCAGGGGTGCCAGGGAAAAACTGGGAACAGTTTTCTGGCTACATCCCAGCCTGTTCCTCTCAGTTGGCTGATGAATGCTGCCTCTCAGCTGGAGGCTGAGATCTCTCTCTGTGGATTTCACAGAATCGCTGAGGTTGGACGGGACCTTTGATATCATCGAGTCCGACCCCTCCCGCTCAAGCAGGGTCACCCAGAGCAGCTTGCCCAGGACGTGTCCCGACAGTTTTGAGTGGACTCCAAGGGTGGAGATGCCACAACTTCTGTGGGCAACCAGTTGCGGTGCTTGACTCCAGTTGCAGTCAAAAAGTTATTTCTTGTGTTCAAATTTAATTTCACGTTTTGCAATTTGTGCCCTTTGCCTCTTGCCCTGCCAGAAGGTGCTGCTGAGGAGAGCCCGGCTCCCTGTTCTTCATTCCCTCCTGTCAGGTGTACGTTGATAACATCCCTCCTGAGCCTTCTCCGGGCTGAATGGTCCCAGCTCTCCCAGCCTCTCCTCATACGACAAGTGCTCCATGCCCTTCATCATCTTTGTGGCCCTTTGCTGGGTTCACCCCAGTGAGTCCCAGCCTTGTCCTGGGGAGCCTGTTCTGGACGGAGCGCACAGACTGGCCTCAGCAGCCCTGAGCAGAGGGAAAGGATCACCTCCCTTGAGCTGCTGGCAAAACTCTTCCTAATGCAGCTCAGGGTGGTGTTGGCCGCCTTCAGCACGAGGGTGCAATGCTGGCTCATCAGCTACCTTCAGGCTTCGTTCTGGATTACCTCTCAGAGGCAGGCCCAGCATTAGTTATAGTTGAGCAGGCTTCTTTCTTTCATCGGGCATAGCTTTTAGAACAAGAAAATGCGTGTCGGTACGTAATAGTCACAAGTATCTGGCAGAGAGTCCCAGATCCAGGGTTGTGATCGGAAGTGTTTACATTCACCTTTCCCCTTCCATTGGGGGATGTACAGACCATGTCAAATCATCTCCTTTGTTGCCTTCAGTTCTACCAGCTTCCCAAATGTTTGTCATGCAGAGATTATAATGGGAGAAGTCTGAAGCCAGTTCTTTTCCTGCTCCTGCAAATGTAGTCCTGTAGTTTCCCTCCCCCCCCATCAGTTTCTCGTCACAATAAAACTGCTGGAAATGAGTGAAGAGTGAGACTGGGATCCAGAATGCTTTCTAATCTCTTTTAGCCAAGATGTGAGTTGTAGATTCATAAAATAGAAGGCCAGAAAAGGCTCTTTCATGATCCAGTCTGGCAGTTCTCTCTTAGTCCTGCGTCTTGGCCCAGAAGTCATGCTATTCCAGACAATTCTTGGTTTCAAAATTAGATTGGTGAGGCATCAACTTCAAGCCTTCTGTCATTTTTTCTCCAATTACTCTGTTAGACTGAAGAGCTTGTTCAGTCTGAGCATTCCCCCCTGGGAAGGAGTTTGTCTGCAGTAATCAGGCCACCTCTTGATCTGTTTTTCTTTTTGGCCAAGCTCTTTTGCTCGTAATTCCTCACAGGGAATTTGGGTTTGGGTTTTCTTGGTTGCTTTTGCTTGGTTGCTATTGAGTGTTGAGCTATCAGAATCTCATCAGTATCGCTCCCCAGTGATACTGATCAGCCCAATTTTGTGTGTAAATCCAGGGTTGGTTTTCCCCACATGCATCGCTTTGTACCTGTTTGTACAGAGCTTCCTCTGCCATTTTATCGCTCCACAACTGAGTCTTGTAAGATCTTTCTATGGTTCTTTGCTACCTGCCCTTCTCTTTGTGTCAGTAACCTTGTAGGATTTGCAAACTTTCTCAACTCGCTGCTCATCCCCCTCTCCATGTCATGTAACAATTTTTTTCACTTTAATTGCTTGCTGGTTTTACTAGAAAAGCAGGAAGCCTGATACTGGAATGAGGGCCTGTTTTCATTTTTTAAATGAGACTTTGAAGCGTGAGTACAAATATAGATTAAGGGGATCTATCTTGTTGGCTAGAGGTACTAAAATCCTGATTTCTAATGAAGTTCTTGGAGTCGCCTTTTACAAGATTGCTTCCTTTTTGTGACTTTTTGTTAAACTTGTTTCATACTTATTTGACTTCTTTTTAGAACTGGAGCCGAGTGTGTTCACCACAGGAGTAAAGCAAAGCACGGATTTGAAACGGTAAGCTACAGAATATGCAGAAAGAGACAACGCTATCTGTTTAGTCCTAGATTGTTAAAGTGGCAAGCAGAAACACACCTTCAGGTAACTTTTTTTCCCCTTTTTACCTGCATGGAGACATTTGTGATTCCTGCTCGTCGGACTTAGCCAAGGGATGAGTTTTACCGGGAGACGACACGAGCTTTTCTGAGTGTCAAGCTACGAACTCTAGGGGTGAGCGTGGCCTCTCAGGGATGAGCCTGAAGGATGCCCTGCCTTGTGTTCAAGACTCCGGTCCTCTTGTACCTCAGATGCCCCTTCATGCAGAGCTCTGCGGAGGGCCAACAGTGGGGGCTGACACCCTGACACTGGCTTCAGTGTGAGGACTCACCAGTGTCCTTTCTCTGTGCAGATGACCTCGCAGGCGTCTCCCTCGTCTTTTGAAACGGTGCCATGCCTTTTCTCAGTAGGGCATTGGAAGGCAGGTTTACAACAGGATTGTTCCTGAGGGATTGGCAGTTGCCTTCTGAACCCGCTATTCTCCAGAGACCTTGTCAGGAGGGGAGGATTCTTTCTCTTGTAGCCCACAGGCTAAAAGGCTGCTCTGACAGAGCTGCTGTTGGGCACAGCCTTTAGGTAACAGGGTCTACACTAGCACCCCTGTTCTCCTGCTCCTGGCTGTTGCTCGTCTTCCCAAACATCCCAGTGCATTTCATCCATTTTCTGGATACCAATACCCATTTGAAATTTAGTTCAAATCCCTGCCACGCTTTCACCTCCCTGGCCTTTTCCCCTTTCTACCTCTTCGGAGAGAGGATTTTACAAGGAGGCAAATTCATTCCTCTTGGGTTTGTCCACAAAGGAAGTTGCCTGGTGGTATAAAAGGAACAGCTGCTTCTCCCACTGTTCCCTGGGAGGTGAACAGTTGCATCAAACACCCGGATTTCGGCGTATTTCTGCATGATGACATGCTGCCCCTGTTTCAGGAACCTTTTGGACCTCTCCACAACTGGCGGAGCCTGTACGCAAATGTCATCTGTGGGCTTGCTTGAGCTCTCGGATGGCCAGGGTGTACTGCCGTCTTGCTCCTGGAGAACTGGTTTCAAAGGGCCAACCCCAGCATGATTGCTCTGCAGGGATTCACTGACTGTACAACCGCCTGCAGTTTGAGGTGCTACTAGTTGCATGGTTACCTTCAGCCTGCACAGGTAAAGTCCTGTATTGAAACAGCCCTCACCTTGTTGTAAGCCCCAAACTTTCTCTCAGAAGAGGGGTTTTGGCAGGTTTGTTGGATTTTCAAGACAGGAAGGAGATGGCCTGGTAACTCCTCAGGAGTGTTCAATACAGAAGAACGTCTCTGAAACAAGTAGGCTTATTTGTCTGCAAAACCTCTATCGCTTTTTTTCCCCTCAGCTTACCTTTGCAGGATTAGTGACAGGTCTCTACATGTGCCTCTTCTGGCTTCTTTCCTCGGGTGCTCCAGACACGCTTCTGGCGGGATAAGGGTCATCCGCTGAGAGATGCTTTTTTATTCCCCACTTTGGTGTAGCCACTGTCCCCAGAATGCCTCTGCTCCTTGTACCGGGGCTGAGCTGCCCAAACGTTGGAGTCCTTGAAAGCTGGAGCTCCAGGTTGGCATGTTGGACCCTGAGAATGTGGCAGGTGGCAGACTGCACCTAACCTTGTGTGGTATTAACTAATGTGGGAGGCCACATTCTGAGCTCTTTGCAGGTAAACTGGAACTATAAGGAATGACTCGTCAACTCAGCAAATCTGAGGTGAGAAGAAAAAAACCTGAGGTGAGAAGACCCTTCTCCAGAACAGATGCTTGTGCCACCGTGACTTGCACCTGAAATTTGCACTAGTCAAGGCACTGTTCCGCTGAGGGGGTGTCCAGACACAGACTGTTGTGCTTATGAATACTGGGCCAGATATCATGAGCACCGCCTGAAATCATGGGCAGATGACCTCTCACTTCCGTGTGTTTTTTTAGGAGATCAGAGCCAGGTGCTTCTGTGACATGCTTTCTGTTTGCTTTCTTTTGGTATTCAGGATCAGAAGAAGGATTAGGTTTAGGAAAAAACGTATCTGTAACTCCTGTAGTTCCTCGGGATTCTTCTGAGAGTTCCTCTAGGGTTCTTGTTCAGTTTATCAGCAGCGTATGACTTTGGATCCAAACCCATCTGGTGTTTTAGAATGCATCTCAAAAAGGGAAGGGTCTCATTAAACATGAAGGAAATCTGTCTACTTAGTGCACGTAGGAGCGACGTTACAACACGGGCACTCGATTTGGAAGGAGGAGCGTGGCAGTGCCGCAGTCACCTGGCTGTGAAATAGGTTGCATTTTCAGCTCTCATCCAAATGCCTTCTAGGCCTGCGATTTTGACAGTAGGCTGTCTGGTCAGGATGACTGGTGTCGAGCCTGCGTGTCTTTCCACTTACCAAGTGCACCAGTAGCAGTCAAAGAAAGAGCAAAGAGAACTGAGAGAAGCTCAGACTGTCACTGCAGATAATTTTCTGACTTGGTTACTGCTCTGAGGCTAAACTGCAAAGATCTCAGGCCATCCACAGTTTGGAATTTTGCATGAACCCGAGCTTAGTGCAAGAGGAAGCAATCGGGGAGTGGAGCTATTCTTCTGTTATTGTCTCTCTGGGACAAAGTTGGTTTATGCTCTCTTAAAGAAGCTTACCTGCTGATTTTGCTTTTTTGTGGTCCTTTGTCTTGCTGATAGCCTTCCTAATGGGTATTCCCGGCTCACCTCTGCCTTCTGGCACTTTGCACTTTTGTCCTTTCCCTGTTACTCTGTTTCCTATGACTGTGTCTTAGCAGGGCTGATGTCTGGGGGCCTGCATGGTCCAGCGGCTGTTACTTCCCACAGCACCTCAGTTGGTGGTTTCTTAAATCTCTTGTCTATGCCATAGCTGCTGTTATTCTTTCCCTGTCTGCTATATTAAAGTCTACTCAGTGAATTACAGCTTTATGTTAGGCACGTGAATGTCCTGAGGAGGGAGAGGTAGAAATATATTGGTGAAGAAAGTCCTCATAGTAGCAGGAAAAGAAATGGAAATCACAGAATGAGAGAGTCGACCTTGCCTTTTAGTTCCTAAAGCAAGCAAACAAGTAAAAATCTCCTGTCCGGTAGAATTTTACATTGTGTAACGGTTCTTTGGGTCCTTTTCCTTTCAGAATTCCTCTAAAGAAAAGGAGTGTGAGTTTCGTCCAACATCCCTTAGCGTGGGCTGTAACCAAGTGAGTTGCTGTAAGTAAGGAATTCCTGGATTGTTTCATTCAAATTGGTCGTCTTACATCCAAAGCTGCAAGGATGACATTGGTATTAGTTTTTCTTTAAAACTCGTGTTTGGTATTTCCCAGAACGTGAGATTAGGAATTAGAACCATGGGAAAGCGGTAGGTCAGCAATGATTTTGGCTGAGACTGTCTTCCCACGCATCCATTCCCACCCGCAGAGCTTGGCTATGTCGCTCTTTCAGAGCAGGGCTGTGAGATGGGAGCCTCCCTCCAAATCCATCTGCGTGGTGATGGCTGGGGAGCCCCCCCAGGCATCAAGTCAGCCAGAGTCTGGACCCACCTCTCGGTTTCAGGGGCTGCTGGTGGGGTGCCAGGAGGGTGGAGGGAGCGAGCTTGTGTTTTTGTTCTTGCTGCCGTTTCTTACAGGGGCACCTGTGGAATCTAACCTTGAACAAAGAACAGCAGCCGGTCAAGCTGAGGGTGCCGTGCAGCTGCTGCAGGGAATGGACCACACCGTGACGGAAGGAAGAAGTATCTCAAAGTTCTGGAGAAGGTACTAACACTGCAGCTCGGAGCAGATGCACGCCTGGCTGTCGCTAGGAACAAGCGATAGGACAAGAGGAAATGACCTCAAGTTTCACCAGGGGAAGTTTAGACTGGATGTTAGGAAAAAGTTCTTCACCGAAAGGGTTGTGAAGCATTGGAACAGGCTGCCCAGGGAAGCGGTGGAATTGCCGTCCCTGGAGGCATTTAAAAGCCGGGTAGATGTGGTGCTGAGGGAGGTGGTTTAGTGGTGGTTTTGGCAGTGTTAGGTTGATGGTTGGACTAGATGATCTTCAAGGTCCCTTCCAACCTAGACCATTCTATGATTCAATGTCCATGCCTGTGTTGGAGGCTGTGCCTGATTCTGGCAGTTGAGGTGACTCTCCATGATCTTGAAAAACAGACACCTCTGTTCTGTGGTTAAACCAAGGGTGAAGGAGCATTCAGGGCTGTCCGTTGGTCTTGTGGTAAGGTGCAATGGTACCAAGAAATGTTCCTCTTCTGAGCCGTCTTTGGGAAAACCCCTCCCTCCTGGCAGGAGGGTTACTGACCTCGGGCACAGCCCCATATAATGGGACTTTTGTCAGCTGAGGAGTGCCATCTCCAGCCCGATTTCTAAAGGGCTTAAACATTTCCCCTTCTGACAGTGCCTTCCCTGGACAGACCTTCAGGCCCCTTAAGGTAAGTGGGACCTTTCTTTGGCCGCGTAGCAACTGTGGCCTTGGTAACATTGATTCCCAAAGATACCATTTCAGACCAAAATTAACGTCACTGTGCACCAGTTATTCTTTACGTTTCCTCTATTTTTTTGCATCTTCCCCTGTATTGTTTTGGGCTGGGGTAGTGTCTTTCTGGTGGCCAGAAATGGCCTTGTCATTACAATTCTCAGAGAAGGATTGGCAATGTAATGTGCTCTTGTTGTTTTTGTTGTTTCCCCAGCATAATCTTTTCGCCACTCCAGCATCTTTTTGGTGGAAAGAACTGACCTGGAAGCACTGATTGTTGTGGAAAGGTAAACTTGTAGCATGAATGTTGGATAGTATTGTTCCTTGTGTAACTCAGCTTTTCACATTGTTTGTCTTGGCTAGTGAATGCTTTAAGTGAAATTCTACTTTGTTTACATTTCCAAATTAACGTACTGAAGACACTAGAATGTCTTTTTCTTCACAACCTAGAGTTTTTGGGAAAAGAGCAACAAGCTTTTAAGATTTTGATCCTTGAGTGTCATAAAGTGGGGATGTGACTGTTAAAAATTGTTATATGAGGTTCTAATAAGACAAGCAGCAACTTGGAACTGCGTGTTATTTTAATCAGTCTTTAATCAGTCTTACCCTGGCAGAAGACACTCCCTCCAAGAAGCAGCAGAGGTTTCTAGTATGCGCTGAGCCTCTGCTTCACAGCATTAAAAAGGTCAAGATTGGTGAAAATACAGCGGCCTTCTAAAAGGAAAGGGAAAGGTACTTGATGCAGAAGGGGGCTGCAGCAAGCCAGCGGGGCTGCGTCTGGGGGCACTCTTCCCTCTCTTCCCTCTCTTCCCCTCAGCATCCTGTCAGGGCGGGAAAAGCCAGATGCCTCCAGCGGTGCCTGTGCTGTTGGCACCGGTGCCTCTGGGCCTGATGCTCCTGGCTGCCACAGTCAGTGCCACCGGGCCCCGAGCTCACTGGCAGGAGAAGTCGGAACGGGAAAAGGCTTCTCCGTTTCTCCTCTTGGTGCAGGATGTTGTTGTGCTACATACCCACCCCAATGGGGGGATCCCCCCTGCCAAGGGCCACCCGTCCTGCCAGTGGCTGTGCCGCTCTGGGGTGACGCGCGGAAACAAACTCTACAACTCACGGAGAGTTATAGAGCAGGTATGTTTATTGCAGCACTGGGTGCAAGGGGGATCACTCCTCCAAACTTGAACACCGTATCGTAAAGCAAGTGTTTATTTATGATGTGAATACATACATATTCATTAGTGTAGGCTAGGAATAGGCATGCCTATGGTAATTATTGCCAGAAAGTAATTATCGTAAGTCTCCTCCTTTTGCCACATGTGCGTTGCCATCTGGTGGTCGTGGGCTGGGGTCTTCTGGAGGAAGGCTCATCGTCTTCTTCACAGTATACCTTCACCCTTGACTCAGAATGCTGAGCTCCAAACGGGCAAGACCGGTTTTACCCAGATGGTTGTCCCTCACAGACAATAGGGCTCCAGTTAACAGTTCTTGTTATCTTTATGGCTCCAGATGGCTCGGCTCCTCTGCTCCTTCTAAGGTCGAGCTGCCCTAGTATTATCATTCAGGAGCCTCTTATCTATACTATTCTTGCTGGCAACAGAGTTTCACTGTCTTGCTAAACTATTATGTTGTAGTGCCTAACTGAATCTTATTTTCCATATCAAGTCCCCCCTTTTCTTTCTCCTTTGCAAATTCTTTTGCTATATAACGCCCTTTGAGGGTTTTGGCAAAATACTTGCCACTTTCAATGTTCTGCCTTAACTTATGTTTCTTCCATTCTTCATATGTGCTACTGGTTTGTTTACACATCCACATGAAGCACTGCAACATACAGCAAACTAACAATCCTAACACAATTACCATAATAAATGCAATAAAGAGTTGCTTTAGCCATACAAAATTAGGCCAACAGTCTGACAAGTTGACAGCTCAAGAAATATTTGTGGCTAAGCGTATAAACAAATTCGGCTCCCACGCCTCCCCCATGCTTATACAAAACCTTAAAATACCAACAACTAATAGTGTCCATCTTTTCACCGAATCTGGAGTTGCAGTGGTCCAGTAGATGCTGATTCCCATTGTGGTCTAGGGGCCTTCTTTATTCTGGTGTGATGTATCCACGATGCTTGTTCTTTAATTTTGACTGCCGTATGAGAGGTCAGTGTTACTTTGAATGGGCCTTCCCACTTTGGTTCCAAAGGTGAATCTGAAAAAGATCTAACATACACATAATCCCCAGGCTCAACATTGTGTACTGGCCCATCAAGACTTCAGGCTCTAGTTCCTACAACTTGCTTCTCTATATCTCAAAGCTGTTTTTGCAAACTTATTACATAATCAGTTAATATCTCCTCCCCAGTTTGAGTTGATGTTCCCACTTGTACAATCTAGGGTCTCCCACACACTATTTCAAAAGAACTTCGCCCTTCCTTGGTTCTGGGCTTAGTTCTAATTCTCACAAGTGCTAGAGGCAATGATTGACAAACAAACTGGCCTCCTGACCTAATTTTACAATTTGCAGCTTAATCAGGTGATTCATCTTTTCTACTTCACCACTTGATTGAGGATTATATGGGGGATGTAGCTGCCAGTCTATTCCCAGAAGTTTACTAACTCGTTGAACAACCTTTGCAATGAAGTGTAACCCCTGATCTGATGAGATTACTGCAGGAACCCCAAATCTCGGTATTATTTCTTGTAACAGTACCTTGGTTACCTCCCTAGCTTTATTGGTTCGGCAAGGGAATGCTTCTGGCCACCCTGAAAAGGTATCCGTCAAGACCCAACAGGTATCGAAACCCCCCTTTTCTTGGGAGTTCTGAGAAATCAATTTGCCACTGTTGCCTTTGATAATTTCCTTTCCCTATTTGTCCAAGATGGGCTTTAGGTCCCATTTTGGGATTATTCTGCAAACAAACCTCACACTGCTGCGTTACTTGCTAAATGGTGGTAGACAGGTTTCGGGCGAATATCAGCCGGCTCAGATACTTATACAGGGCTTCTGTTCCCCAATGGGATTTTCTATACTCTGCCATAACTACAGCCCGTAACAATGCAAATGGTATTTTATTTTACCTTGTGGAGTTTTTGCCCATGTGCCTTGTTCTGTCTTTCCCCTTAGATCTTCAATTAGTTTTTGATCCTCTTTAGAATGCTCGGGTTCACAATCAATTTGTACTTTACCGTCTTGGACCAAAGACTGTACCTCTAAATCACTTTTCTCAGCCACTCTTTTGGCCTCGTGATCTGCCATGGCGTTGCCCAGTTCCTGGATGGTGTTTCCTTTTTGATGAGCTTTACAATGCATAATAGCCACCTTTTCGGGCAGTTGCACTGCTTCCAAAAGCTTAAGAATCTTTCCAGTGTGTTTTATATGTTTCCCTTGGGTAGACAGGAGTCCTCTCTCCTTCCATACAGCTCCATGAGCATGGACTACCCCAAAAGCGTATTTGGAGTCTGTCCAGATGTTAATTTTCTTGCCTTTGGCTAACTCTAATGCTCGAGTTAAAGCTATTATCTCCGCTTTTTGTGCCGAGGTGTTCGGAGCAAGGGCTTTGGACTCTCTTACCTGATCTGCAGTGGTTACCGTGTATCCTGCCTTACGGATGCCATGTCGGACGAAGCTGCTTCCATCCATGTACCAGGAATCTTCAGTGTCTTCTAGCGGCTCTCTCTTTAGGTCAGGTCGGCTGGAATAGACTGCTTCAATCATCTCTAAGCAGTCATGTGACACCGGTTCTCCTGTAGTTCCACTAAGAAAAGATGCTGGATTGACAATGTTAGTAACTACTATTTCAACATCATCCTGCTCCACTAAGCTTGATATTTGAGGAACCTTTGTGGTGAGACCCACTGTCCTCCCTTCACCTCTAACACCGCTGATACAGTATGAGATGCCAGTACTGTAATCTTTTGGCCTAGTGTAAACTTACGTGCTTCTTGAACATTCAGCACCACTGCAGCTACTGCCCTCAGGCAGCTAGGCCAACCCGTACTTACTTCGTCAAGTTGTTTGGAGAAGTACGCCACTGCCCTCCGGAATGGTCCCAGGTTTTGGGCTAGGATTCCTAAGGCTATTCCCTGCTGCTCATGAGAGAACAGCCAGAAGGGCTTAGTAGCGTCTGGGAACCCCAAAGCAGGGGCGTCCATCAATTTATTCTTTAGCCGATGAAACACTTTATCTGCTTCCTTATTCCAGATGAGGTCTTTTGGACTAGATTTCAACAGTTCATAAAGTGGCTTTACTAGGAGTCTGTGATTATATATCCATAGGCGACACCATCCCGTCATTCCTGAGAACGTGCAGAGTTCTTTGGCTGTCTGCGGTCGAGGGGTCTGACAAATAGCCTCCTTCCTTGCTGTCCCCGGGGTCCGTTGGCCTGCAGTTATCTCGTGTCTGAGGTAAACTACTTGCCGCTGAGCTACTTGGGCTTTCTGTGGAGAGACTCGATAACCATTAAGTCCGAGAAAATTTAGCAGACTGATTGTCCATACTATACACAACTTTTTCGTCTTGGTGGCTACCAATAGATCATCTACATATTGCAATAGTACTTCAGTTCCAGGTTGTCTCTCCCATCATTCCAAATCTTTGGCCAATTGGCTCCCGAAAAGAGTGGGGCTGTTCTTAAACCCCTGTGGTAACACAGTCCATGTTAGTTGTGTCTTTCTCCCAGAGTCTGGGTTTTCCCATTCAAATGCAAACGTTTGCTCTCTGGGCTCAATGGTAGGCAAAAGAAGGCGTCTTTTAGGTCCAGTACGGTAAACCAGGCCAATTCAGGTACTAACTTGGTCAATAATGTGTATGGGTTTGCCCAACAGGGTGCAGGTCTTCAACAATTTTGTTAATAGCTCTGAGATCCTGTACTATTCGTTAACTACCATCCGGCTTCTTGAGCGGTAAAATGGGAGTGTTCTATTCCGATTTACACTCTGCTAACAGCCCATGCTTGATGAACCAGTCGATTATTGGTCGGATTCCTTCCCTATCCTCTATTCTGAGGGGATATTGTTTAATCCTTACAGCCCGTGCCCCTTGCTTGAGTTTGACTATTATCGGAGAGGCATTTTTCACTTTCCCTGGTATTTCCGAGGCCCACGCTCCTGGATATACTTGGTTCTGGACTTCTTCAGGTACTCCCGAGCCGACAGGAGTATTTATGAGGGCCAGACTGAAAATTTCAATTAGCTGGTTATTTCCCACTCGGAGTTCTACTTTCCCTTTTTTGAATCTTATTTCTGCCTCCAATTGTTCCAATAGGTCTCGCCCTAATAAGGGCCTTGGTGAATTAGGCATATATAAGAATTTGTGTATCCCCAATTGTTTCCCTAATTTGAATTCCAGAGGTTTCAAGAAGTACGCCTTTTCGCTCTGGCCAGTAGCTCCCCTTACCGTTACAAAGTCATCATTTACAGGTACCAAAGCTTGATTTAGAACTGAAAACGTTGCTCAAGTGTCAACTAGAAATTCCATGCCCTGTTGTTGCTTCCCTAGCTCTAATATGACCATTGGATTCGCTAGGGTAGATTCCCCAGGTTCCTGTCAGTCCCCCTTAACATGGGCCTGAATTCTGCTTCTCTCTCTCAGTCTTTTTGGGCATTCATTCTTCCAAGGCCCTCTCTGCTTACACCATGCACATTGGTCTTTCCCCAAAGGCCTCCTAAGCCCTGTGTTTCTAAACCCTCCACTCTCTTGTAGCGCGGCTACTAGCACCCGCTTATCTTTTCTTTGGTCTTCTTCCTTCCTATTACTAAACACTCTCCATGCTTCATCTAGTAAAACCTCCAAATTTATACTCTCTGTCAGCTTCAGCTTTTGCAACTTCCTTCGGGTATCACTGGTGGACTGCCCAATGAATAAAGAAACTAACTGCTGAATCCCTGTCTCAGATCCCAGATCTAGGGGGGATATGTCGTCTCATGGTGTCTCGTAATTTGTCTAGAAATTCCGACGGGGTTTCCTTTGGACCTTGTCTTACAGCATACAAGGCTGACCAGTTGATTGTTTTAGGAATGGCCCGTTCCATTCCTTTTACCACCCAATCTCTATATGTGTTTAATAATTTCATATGAGCTCCTCTGTTAGGATCCCAATGTGGATCTTGCAAGGGGAAATGATCTTTAATATCATCCCCTGTATCCTTCAGCTGATCACTAGCTAAATCTTGGGCCATCTTTAGAATTAACTGCTTTTCAGTTTCTCTCATGTGGTCCAATAACAACTGAATGTCACTCCAGTCAGGATTATGTTGTTTTATTAGAAACTGAAAATGTTTAGTCACCCCTACAGAGTTACTCCAGTAACCCTTTACTACATTTTTGCAGGTTTCGAGATTGAACGATGAAAAGGGAACCTTTATCAACACAGGTTCTCCTTGTGGCCCCAGTGCTTCCCGTAGGGGTGCTTGCAGTGCTACTTGCTCTTTTCTCTTTTGAGTGCGAGAAGATACCGTGCTATCGGGGCGGGGTGTCTCTGTGTCAAAGTCTTTATCGTCACCACGTGGTGTCGCTACTGGTGGTTTGTAATATTCTGGCAGGTCTTTCCCTCCGGGATCTCTTATTTTGCCCAGCTTAGTACATCTCTGCCCTATACTGCATGCTGAACAACACCTCTTCAACTTTCCTTTTCCTTCTTTCTTGTTCTCCTTCTGTAAAGGCAGCACCATTGGATCCTGTGGATCGTCAATCCACAGTCTGTTTGGTACTCGGGGTGATTTCGGAGAGTAAAGAACATGTCCACATACGAGACCTCATCCCGCTTCCCTTCTCTTCTCAAAACCAACATCAATTGCAATAAAGTATTATAATTCAGTGTGCCATTAAAGGGCCATTTCTCCCCCTCATCTAATTTATACAACGGCCACCACTGATTACAGTACTTTATGAGAGTCTTCCTTTCCACACTCCTGCTGGGTGGTCCTCCAATATCCTTCCAATGAGCTAATATACATCCTAGGGGACTCTTTCTCACTACTCCACTGCTTTGTTTACCTCCCATAGTTGCACCCTGCAAGGATCTTCTTTGTCTGCCTCCCCGCTAATTAAGGGATACAGCCTGATTAAACTGACAAAATAATACCTTACCCAAAACAAAAGGTGCAGAGACACAGCGAAAGCACCTAAATTCAAGACAATTATTAAGATAAAACTCCTGTCTTCTGTTTGCAACACTTTGAGCACTTAGCGCGAACAGACAGGCACAGACGCTAGGGTGGGCTCCACGCTACCACTCTGTCCTTTCACCACACAAGTTCTAATGATTCTTTATATTTTCTAAATTCCCGCAGATTACCTGTGTAAATTCGTCTGAATGCTCAATCCTATCCCAATCAGATCAGTTTCCCTGACATTGAGTACACCAAAAATCACTGCCAAATCATACCCAAACGTCCTGTTCACAAACAAAGCATTCAAAACCAAAGATTGGATTACATGAAGAATCCCAAGGTCTGTGTATGGATACCAAGAGTGAATACTTAGTTCAGATAACACTGTTCCAACATCTGTCATGCACTTCATTCGTCTCTGGCCACTGTCCTCGCCGAGAACACGGAACCGCGGATCAGAACTCCACCCTCGCTCCGCAGCCAGGCTGTGTCTCACTCGCTCAAACACTCACTCAGTCACACAAAAGGGCCCGTTACACTTCTCACTCACACCACAGAATATTCCAATTAGAACAATAGCCAAACTCACGTGTAGCATAAATCGTAAACTGTTAACCGTTTGCCACAGGTCCACACCAATATAAATTAACACATAATACATGGTACCGGATTTTTACAACAGATTACAATAATTGTGGCTGCCACCACCCCGAGGAGATTCCACAGGAGGGCCCTTCACCCTGCTACTACTCCTGGGAAAACCCAAATACGATTCCACAGGGTGCCCTTCACCCTGCTACTACTTTGTGGCCACACACCACCCAGGGGCGAGCACTCGGGCTCTTTACCTCGCGTAGAACGTCTCCTCACGACTTACAGGTATCCCCCTTACCCAAACATACCTGGTCTGCTGGTGACGGTCCTTGTCTATCCCCGCGGTGATCTGAATGAGTAGGGGCGTCCTCCTGAGAACTCTCGGGGGCGCCCAGAGGAGTCCCGTCCTCAGCAGGTCCCGCAGCCGGACAGAGAGGGTCCCATCTGGGGTGCCAAATTGACACGCGGAAACAAACTCTACAGCTCACGGAGAGTTATAGAGCAGGTATGTTTATTGCAGCGCTGGGTGCAAGGGGGATCACTCCTCCAAACTTGAACACCGTATCGTAAAGCAAGTGTTCATTTATGATGTGAAGACATACATATTCAGGGCCCTGGGACGGCTGGTCAGGGATCAGGAGCGCAAATAGTGTTTGCTTCTATCCCAACAATTGCAAAGATGGATGCGAAGATTAACAGGAAATGCCAGCTAATCAATGCCTGGCTCAGAGACTGGTGTCATCGGCAAGATTTTGGGTTCTTTGACCATGGGCTGCTTTTCAGGACACCAGGCCTGCTGGCAACAGACACCAAAAGCCTGTCTCAGAGGGGGAAAAGGGTTTTAGGGCAGCAGTTGGCGGGGCTCATTGACAGGGCTTTAAACTAGGTTCGAAGGGGGATGGGGATAGATCCAAGGTTGCTAGCAAAAATCCTGAAATTGGTGGGCTGGCACTAGACTTGGAAAAGACAGGGGGTGTAACCGGGCTCCTTAGGAAGATGTCTGGGGATAGCAGAACTTTAGCTCCCTCTAGTAAAAAGGAGAAAGGACCTATAGCCCACCTGAAGTGCTTATACACTAATGCACGTAGCATGGGCAACAAACAAGAGGAGCTGGAAGCCATCGTGCACCAGGGTAATTATGATGTAGTTGCCATCACAGAAACATGGTGGGATGACTCTCATGACTATAATGTTGCCATGGATGGCTATAGACTCTTCAGGAAGGATAGGCGAGCAAGAAGAGGCGGGGGTGTGGCCCTCTATATCAGGGAGTGTTATGAATGCTTTGAATTAGAAGATGGTGATAATGGGATTGAGTGTTTATGGGTAAAGATCAGGGGGAGGGCTAACAAGGCAGATATTGTAGTAGGAGTCTGTTATAGACCGCCCAACCAGGATGAGGAGACAGATGAAATATTCTATAAACGGCTGGGAGAAGTCTCAAGGTCGCGAGCTCTAGTCCTCGTGGGTGACTTCAATTTGCCAGACATCTGCTGGGAATACAATACAGCAGGGAGGGAACAGTCTAGAAAGTTCCTGGAAGGTACTGGGGATAACTTCTTAACACAGTTAGTGAAAGAGCCAACTAGGGAAAGTGCCCTGCTGGATCTGTTGTTTGTCAACAGGGAAGGTCTTGTGGGGGATGTGATGGTCGGAGGCCGTCTTGGCAACAGTGACCACGAAATGATAGAGTTCTCAATTCTGGGAGAAGCAAGGAAGGGGGTCAGCAGAACTGCCACCTTGGACTTCCGGAGGGCGGACTTTGGGCTCTTCAGGAGCCTGGTTGAAAAAGTCCCCTGGGAGGCAGTCCTCCAGGGCAAAGGAGCCCAGGAAGCCTGGATGTTTTTCAAGAAGGAAGTCCTAAAGGCGCAGGAGCAGGCTGTCCCCATGTGCCGGAAGACAAGCCGTCGGGGAAAAGACCGGCCTGGCTAAGCAGGGAGCTAGTGTTGCAGCTTAGGGAAAAAAAAGAGGATATATGGCCTTTGGAAAGAAGGGCAGGCGCTCAGGAGGACTACAAAGAGGTAGTGAAGCTATGTAGGGAAAAAATTAGGAAGGCCAAAGCCCAGCTAGAACTAAACCTGGCTTCTGTTGTCAAGGACAACAAAAAAAGTTTCTATAAATATATTGGCAATAAAAGAGGACTAAGGATAATCTCTGTCCTCTAGTAGACCAGGCTGGTAACGTATTGACTAAGGACGAGGATAAGGCTGAGGTACTTAATGCCGTCTTTGCCCTCAGTCTTCAGCAGTAGGACCAGTTGTTCCTTGAGTTCCCTAACCCCTGAGCTAGAATACAGGGATGGGGAGCAGAATGAAGCCCCTGTAATCCAAAGGGAAATGGTGAGGGACCTGCTTCAGCACCTGGAGGTGCACAAATCTATGGGGCCGGATGGGATCCATCCAAGGGTACTGAAGGAGCTGGCGGAAGTGCTCACCAGGCCACTCTGCATCATTTATGAACAGTCCTGGATAACCGGGGAGGTCCCAGCTGACTGGAGGTTGGCAAATGTGACACCCATCCATAAGAAGGGCCGGAAGGAGGATCCGGGGAACTATAGGCCAGTCAGTCTGACATCGGTGCCTGGGAAGGTCATGGAACAGATCATCCTCAGTGCCATCACACGGCACATGCAGGAGAACAAGGTGATCAGGCCCAGTCAGCATGGGTTTGTGAAAGGCAGGTCATGCCTGTCAAACCTGATCTCCTTCTATGATGAGGTGACCCGCTTAGTGGATGAAGGAAAAGCTGTGGATGTTGTCTACCTGGACTTTTGCAAGGCTTTTGACCACCGTTTCCCATAGCATTCTACTGGAGAAACTGGCTGCTTGTGGCCTGGACAGGTGTACCCTTCGCTGGGTAAAAAACTGGTTGGATGGCCGTACCCAGAGAGTGGTGATAAATGGAGTTAAATCCAGTTGGTGTCCAGTGACAAGTGGTGTCCCCCAGGGATCGGTGCTGGGACGGTTCTCTTTAATATCTTTATTAATGATCTGGATGAGGGCGATCGAGTGCACCCTCAGTAAGTTCGCAGACGACACTAAACTGGGGGGGCGTGTTGATCTGCTTGAGGGTTAGATTGGCTCTGCAGAGAGATCTGGACAGGCTGGACAGATGGGCTGAGGCCAATGGTATGAGGTTCAACAAGGCCAAGTGTCGGGTCCTGCACTTGGGTCACAACAACCCCATGCAGTGCTACAGACTGGGGGCGGAGTGGCTCGAAAGCTGCCTGGCAGAGAAGGATCTGGGGGTGTTGGTGGACAGCCGGCTGAGTATGAGCCAGCAGTGTGCCCAGGCAGCCAAGAGGGCCAACAACATCCTGGCCTGCATCAGGAATAGTGTAGTGAGCCGGAGTAGGGAAGTAATCATCCCCCTGTACTCGGCACTGGTGAGGCCTCACCTCGAGTACTGTGTTCAGTTTTGGGCCCCTCACTACAAGAAGGACATTGAGGTGCTGGAGCGTGTCCAGAGAAGGGCTACCAGGCTGGTGAGGGGTCTGGAGGACAAGCCTTATGAGGAACGACTGAGGGAGCTGGGGTTGTTTAGCCTGGAGAAGAGGAGACTGAGGGGTGACCTTATCACCCCTCTACAAACTACCTGAAGGGAGGTTTTAGAGAGATGGGGGCTGACCTCCTTCTCCTACGTGGCAAGTGATAGGACAAGAGGAAACGGGTTCAAGTTATGTCAGGGCAGGTTTAGATTGGATATTAGGAAGCATTTTTTCACTCAAAGGGTTATTAAACATTGAATGGGATCTGCCAGAGAGGTAGTGATTCACCCATCCCTGGAAGGTGTTTAAGAAAGGGTAGATGAGGTGCTTAGGGACATGGGATAGAAGTGGGTGTTTTTAAATCAGGGTAAGGTTAACGGTTGGACTGATGAATCTTAATGGTCCCTTCCAACCTCACTTATTCTATGATTCTATGATTCTACCGCGGCCTGTCGGCGGATTTGCGTTCTACCGGAATTGCGGTATTTGCCGCACTTTGCAGTACGCTGGCCGGGGTCGGCCCCGCGCAGTAGTATGGCGGGCGGGGTTCTGGCTATCCGCGGCTGTCGGCGGATGGTGCGTCTACGAATGCATTGCCGCACTTTGAATACTGCTGGCGGGGTCGGCCCTCCGCCAGCAGGGTAGTATGGCGGGCGCGGGTGACGGCTACCGCGGCTGTCGGCTGGATTTGCGTCTACGGGAATGCGTTGCCGTAGTTTGCATACCGCTGGCGCGGGTCGGGCCCCGCGCTAGTAGTAGTATGCGGGCGGGGTGCGCGGCTACCGCGGCTGTCGGCGGATTTGCGTCTACGGAATGCTTTACCGCAGTTTGCATACTGCTGGCGGGGTCGGCCCCCGCGCAGTAGTATGCGGGCGGGGTGCGGCTACCGCGGCTGTCGGCGGATTTGCGTCTACGGAATGCGTTGCCGTAGTTTGCCATACCGCTGGCGGAGGTCGGACCCCGCGCAGTAGTATGGGGGCGGGGTGCGGTTTACCGCGGCTGTCGGCGGATTTGCGTCTACGGAATGCGTTGCCGCAGTTTGCATACCGCTGGCGGGGGCGGCCCCCGCGCCAGTAGTATGGGGCGGGTGCGGCTACCGCTGGCTGTCGGCGGATTTGCGTCTACGGAATGCGTTGCCGCAGTTTGCATACCGCTGGCGGGTCGGCCCCCCCGCGCAGTAGTCTGCGGGCGGGGGTGCTGGCTACCGCGGCACGGTTTGCGGATTTTGCGTCTACCACGGAATGCGTTGCCGCAGTTTGCATAACGCTGGCGGGGTCGGCCCCCGAGCAGTAGTATGCGGGCGGGGTGCGGCTACCGCGGCTGTCGGCGGATATTTGCGTCTACGGAATGCATATGCCGTAGTTTGCATACCGCTGGCGGGGTCGGGCTCCCCCCGCGCAGGTAAGTATGCGGGGCGGGGGTGCGGCTACCGCGGCTGTCGGCGGATTTGCGTCTACGGAATGCATTCCCGCAGTTTGCATACCGCTGGAGGGGTCGGCCCCCGCGCAGTAGTATGCGGGTGGGGTGCGGCTACCGCGGCTGTCGGCGGATTTGCGTTACGGAATGCGTTGCCGCACTTTGCATACCGCTGGCGGGGTAGGCCCCCGCGCAGTAGTATGCGGGCGGGGTGCGGCTACTGCGGCTGTCGGCGGATTTGCGTCTATGGAATGCGTTGCCGCAGTTTGCATACCGCTGGCGGGGTCGACCCTGCGCAGTAGTATGCGGGCGGGGTGCGGCTACCGCGGCTGTCGGCGGATTTGCGTCTAGGGAATGCGTTGCCGCACTTTGCATACCCTGGCTGGGTCGGCCCCCGCGCAGTAGTATGCGGGCGGGGTGCGGCTACCGCGGCTGTCGGCGGATTTGCGTGTAGGGAATGCGTTGCCGCTGTTTGCATACCGCTGGCGGGGTCGGCCCTCGCGCAGTAGTATGCGGGCGGGGTGCGGCTACCGCGACTGTCGGCGGATTTGCATCTAGGAATGCGTTGCCGCAGTTCGCATACCGCTGGCGGGGTCGGCCCCTGCGCAGTAGTATGCGGGCGGGGTGCGGCTACGCGGCTGTCGGCGGATTTGCGTCTAGGCAATGTGTTGCCGCAGTTTGCATACCGCTGGCGGGGTCGGCCCCCGCGCAGTAGTATGCGGGCGGGGTGCGGCTACTGCGGCTGTCGGCGGATTTGCGTCTACGGAATGCGTTGCCGCAGTTTGCATACCGCTGGCGGGGTCGGACCCTGCGCAGTAGTATGCGGGCGGGGTGCGGCTACCGCGGCTGCGGCGGATTTGCGTTAGGGAATGCGTTGCCGCAGTTTGCATACGCTGGCGGGGTCGGCCCTCGCGCAGTATGCGGGCGGGGTGCGGCTACCGCGGCTGTTGGCGGATTTGCGTCTACGGAATTCGTTGCCGCAGTTTGCATACCGCTGGCGGGGTCGGCCCCCGCGCAGTAGTATGCGGGCGGGGTGCGGTTACCGCGGCTGTTTTGCGGGATTTGCGTCTAGGAATGCGTTGCCGCAGTTTGCATACCGCTGGCGGGGTCGGCCCCCGCTCAGTAGTATGCGGGCGGGGTGCGGCTACCGCGGCTGTCGGCGGATATTAGTCTACGGAATGCATTGCCGCACTTTGCATTCCGGTGGCGGGGTCGGCCCCCGCGCAGTAGTATGCGGGCGGGGTGCGGCTACCGCGGCTGTCGGCGGATTTGCGTCTACGGAGTGTGTTCCCGCAGTTTGCATACCGCTGGCGGGGTCGACCCCTGCGCAGTAGTATGCGGGCGGAGTGCGGCTACTGCGGCTGTCGGCGGATTTGCGTCTACGGAATGTGTTGCCGCACTTTGCATACCGCTGGCGGGGTCGGCCCCCGCGCATTAGTATGCGGGCGGGGTTCGGCTACCGCGGCTGTCGGCGGATTTGCGTCTACGGAATGCGTTGCCGCACTTTGCATACCGCTGGCGGGGTCGGCCCCCCGCGCAGTAGTATGCGGGCGGGGTTGCGGCTACGGCGGCTGTCGGTGGATTTGCGTCTACGGAATGCGTTGCCGCACTTTGCATACCCCTGGCTGGGTCGGCCCCCGCGCAGTAGTATGCGGGCGGGGTGCGGCTACCGCGGCTGTCGGCGGATTTGCGTGTAGGGAATGCGTTGCCGCTGTTTGCATACCGCTGGCGGGGGTCGGCCCCTCGCGCAGTAGTATGCGGCGCGGGGTGCGGCTATCGCGCCTGTCGGCGGATTTGCGTCTACGGAATTCGTTGCCGCAGTTTGCATACCGCTGGCGGGGTCGGCCCCCGCGCAGCAGTTATGCGGGCAGAGTGCGGCTACCGCGGCTGTTTGCGGATTTGCGTCTACGGAATGCGTTGCCGCAGTTTGCATACCGCTGGCGGGGTCGGCCCCCGCGCAGTAGTATGCGGGCGGGGTGCGGCTACTGCGGCTGTCGGCGGATTTGCGTCTACGGAATGCGTTGCCGCAGTTTGCATACCGCTGGCGGGGTCGACCCCTGCGCAGTAGTATGCGGGCGGGGTGCGGCTACGCGGCTGTCGGCGGATTTGGTCTAGGGAATGTGTTGCCGCATTTGCATACCGCTGGCGGGGTCGGCCCCCGCGCATTAGTATGCGGGCGGGGTGCGGCTGTCGGCGGATTTGCGTCTACGGAATGCGTTGCCGCAGTTTGCATACCGCTGGCTGGGTCGGCCCCCGCGCAGTAGTATGCGGGCGGGGTGCGGCTACCGGGGCTGTCGGCAGATTTGCGTGTAGGAATGCGTTGCGCTGTTTGCATACCGCTGGCGGGGTCGGCCCTCGCGCAGTAGTATGCGGGGGGGTGCGGCTACCGCAGCTGTCGGCGGATTTGCGTCTACGGAATTCGTTGCCGCAGTTTGCATACCGCTGGCGGGGTCGGCCCCCGCTCAGTAGTATGGGGCAGAGTGCGGCTACCGCGGCTGTCGGCAGATTTGCGGTCTACGGAATGCGTTGCCGCACTTTTGCATACCGCTGGCTGGGGTCGGCCCCCGCGCACAGTAGTATGCGGGGCGGGGTGTGCGGCTACTGCGGGCTGTCGTCGGATTTGCGTCGTACGGAATGCGTGCCGCAGTTTGCATACCGCTGGCGGGGTCGACCCCTGCGCAGTAGTATGCGGGCGGGGTGCGGCTACCGCGGCTGTCGGTGGATTTGCGTCTACGGAATGCGTTGCCGCACTTTGCATACCGCTGTTGGGGTCGGCCCCCGCGCAGTAGTATGCGGGCGGGGTGCGGCTACCGCGACTGTCGGCGGATTTGCGTGTAGGAATGCGTTGCCGCTTAGTTTGCATACCGCTGGCGGGGTCGGCCCTCGCGCAAGTAGTATGCGGGCGGGGTGCGGCTACCCGCGGCTGTCGGCAGATTTGCGGTTCTACGGAATTCGTTGCCGCAGTTTGCATACCGCTGGCGGGGTCGGCCCCCGCGCAGCAGTATGCGGGCTGAGTGCGGCTACCGCGGCTGTTTGCGGATTTGCGTCCACGGAATGCGTTGCCGTAGTTTGCATACCGCTGGCGGGGTCGGCCCCGCGCAGTAGTATGCGGGCGGGGTGCGGCTACCGTGGCTGTCGGCGGATTTGCGTCTACGGAATGCATTGCCGTAGTTTGCATACCGCTGGCGGGGTCGGCCCCCGCGCAGTAGTATGCGGG